>VZTM01024206.1:478648-526234 GCA_013400555.1 Jacana jacana | reverse complement strand
TCTGTGATTCTGTGATTCTGTTTCTTGTTGCTCGTGCCATCCCACACATGTGCTTTTATCTTCCAAGTACGAGGAGGACGTGTTTGGCATTTTGTACCCACGGGACTTTGCCAGCCCAGCGGGACACTGCTCAGCCGCGCCGTTGTCACCCCACCGCAGCTGCAGCTCCTCCCCACCCTCTCCCCAGAACCCTGAGCCTTAACACTGGGCTCACTGTTGGAGCAGATCGTTCATTTTGTTCTGGTAATAAATGCTTTTTTTTAATTTGTGGCCTTAGTGTTGAAGATAAGCTAGTTCTTTGCCTGTGCTGTACGTACACTCTCTTTGCTTCTCTTCTCCCTCGATGACAGCGATGTCTGACAGCTGTCGGGGCAGGTTTTGTCTTCAACATGCTCTTTTGACCCCCCCATGTCCCTGCCATCCATCAGCAAGTTTGGCTGAAACCAAGTCAGATGCAAAAAATGAGGATAGAGGGGAAAATCAATTAAAATCTTAGAAAAACTTTCCATATCCCTAAAGAAATCTTGTTTTCTTTGAAAAACATTTCATAGAAAGTTGGATCCAAGTTCCACAGTCTGTCCAGCTGGCAACCAGTTCACAAAGTCATCCCAAAAATTGTTTTGAAACCACATTATTGACAATACTAACCATTTAACAGACCAAGGGAGCTAAAGAATAATGCTAATATTGCAGAAAATAAATACATGGCATGTATACATTTGATGAAAATCAAGGGAAATTAGGATTGACAGGGTGTAAGTATAAAGATGAGGAGAAATGCTGCCAGGTGCTCAGCTGAATTTCACCCAGATTTTGGATCTCAGAGAAAAGGGGCTGTTTTCCACTTGCCATGGGCAGCCTTGGTGTGAACAGGAGCTCAGGTGTGTGCGCCAAATTCCTCCCGTCTCTGGCCGGGTCACACAAAACTGAACAATCTGAACTTTATGACATGGCCATGGACAAGCCTCTCGGCTGCTTGGCTCACTCTCACCTTGATTATTTTCTATATATCTTTTATAGAATCACTGAATGGTTTGGGTTGGAAGGGACATTAAAGGCCACCCAGTTCCAACCCCCTGCCCTGGGCAGGGACACCTCCCACCAGACCAGGTTGCTCCAAGCCCCATCCAGCCTGGCCTTGGCTGGGATGGGGCAGCCACAACTTCTCTGGGCAACCCTGGGCCAGGCTCTCACCACCCTCACAGGAAAGAATTTCTTCCCAATATCTAATCTAAATCTCCCCTCTTCCAGTTTAAAGCCATTTTTCCTTGTCCTATCACTTCAATCCTTGATAAAGAGTGAGAGATAAAGAGCCTCTCCATCTCTCCTGTAGGCCCCCTTTGGGTTCTGGAAGGGGCTCTAAGGTCTCCCTGGAGCCTTCTCTTCTCCAGGCTGAACAAGCCCAGCTCTCAGCCTGTCCTCATAGCAGAGGTGCTCCAGCCCTCTGAGCATCTTCATGGCCCTACACTTGGACCCATTCCAATAGGTCAGTGTCCTTCCTGCACTGAGGACTCCAAGGCTGGATGCAGGACTCCAGGTGGGATCTCATCAGAGCAGATCAGAGGGGTAGAATCACCTCCCTCACCCTGTTGGCCACACTTATCCTTTTGTATGTCTTTTTGACCAAACTTACACAAACCACTTCTGTCTATCAAGGCATGCTGTGGCTCAGCAGAGGCCCTGCGAAGCCTGGTGGCATTGCTGGATCTCCTTGGGGTTGTTTGCATAACTTTCTATGTGCTCTTTAGATTGAAAGGACTTGTTTTGATCTTTGTTTGAATAACACTTTGAAGTGTTGATCCATGACGTGGTTGCCTACAGCCTCCTACTAGGTACAAGATAATTTAAAAAAATGTTGTTGGCTTTAGAGTTTTCTTTCTCCCCCCAAAAAAGACTATTTTGGGGAAAAAAACCTACTAGCTTTAGGCTGTGTCTGGGAAGAAGGTTGGTTCTAGGTCTGTAAAGACTGAGTATGGATGCAAGCTTGAGCTGTGGATGGGATAGGTCCCGCTGGAGCAGGGAGCTCCTGCAAACAGGGCAGAAATGTGATAGTATACAAGGGCATTTAATAGAAACTGTACTGTAGCTTAAATGATTGGGTTTATCTTTGTTTGTGGCTTGTGGCTGGAAGTCTGGATGCTTTTTGGCATTTCCCAAATCCTGTTAACCTATGGGGAGAGCATCACTGTGTGACTGGCAGCTGGGGGAGATCCACTAAGTGTGAAAACCTGGGGCCAAAACTAAACGCAGAGACTGAAGCAAACTGTCTTGTGCTGGCAAAACCAAGGTGGTTATGGTTTCCTTTCTGATTTCTGTGCTCCTGGGACATGAGTAAGCAGCTGACAGTCTGTAGTCTATAACAAAGCAGGTAAGTGCTCACAGAGGTTGAAGCGCAGAGGGTACCAGCATACTTACCTGGCCTTGAGCAGGCCACTACGTCTGTCCTCTTACCCTGTTCTGAGCTTTCCAAGTTGGAGACACCCATATTTCCTTGCAGCATGACCCAAAACACATCTGCATTGTCGTGTGGGTTCTCTCTCCATGGCTACACCTGCTACAAGGAAATCTGGCAGGGACCATAATATGGGAAAAAGAAGTCACAGGGCTTCTCAGCATTGCATTAACGAGGACCACGCGTTAAGTAGACGGCTATGCTGGTCTGTAAGGACAAATAGGATCTCCCCACCAAAAAGCTCCTCTTCCTGTCTGTTGGACCACAAAACCCATGCTGAAGAAACTCAGAGCAACACCTGGTGCTCCAGGCATTGTTTTTCAGGTTCCTAGAAGAAGAAAGTGACAGTTTTAGCACACAGGCAACGTATCACAGCAGCACGCGGGTCGCTACACACCTCTGAAGTGAAAATGTTTGTGCCAAATAAGCCTTATAAATGTGCTGAAGTTTCATTTGTGTTTAGAAATAATAACAATTGGCAGAGACCCACACTGAGAATACAAAGTAGAAGTAGTTGTAGTTTAATGGCAGGAAGACACAGTGACGGGGAAAACACCAGCCTGAACTGTCTGTGCCCAAAGCCCGGAGAACAGGGACCCCAGAGGGATATGAGCTCCCTTCTCCCACCTCCAACCCTACCTGGGTGGCCCTGTGGTGCCCAGTTTAACTGGCCAGGGAAGTGGCCTTCTGTTCCTCTTAGCCAAATACACTCTCTCTATGGCGTGGTCATGGGTGGGAAGCCATAAAGGATGAATGAGACTTGACACATGCATATATTCCCCTAACACCCTGCCTGGGTCCTGCACTGCTGGTGGTCCCCAAGAGCATTTTGTCAATGGCAGAGAGCTCTGATCTCATCCTTTGGGCTTCTCCACGTGCCCTGCCCTTGCCTAGAAGGTGCAGAAGCCAATGCCTTTGGTATATTTACCTGGGAGCTTTGCCTTGAGCTGTCTTGTCTAAGGCAGGTCTGTGGCTCATTTATTCTGCCAGCTGGACAGTGCAATGAGCCACAAATAGCCTTTTCATAAATAAAATTAAATTTTAAAAATTTCCACTTAAGCATCAGGTCTAGTCATTCTCCTTGCCCTGAGCAACTGTTTGACTCTTTGGAATGAAGCAATCAGGCATTCTGGAAATTAATTTAATTTCCAAATACCTGCAGGGTCACAGAGTAATTCTGAGACAAGGAGTTGAGCTTGTTTCATTTTTTTCTTCATATTTAAGCTCATTTTCATTGTGTACAGAGCCTGTCTGAGATAAACTTTGCAGTAACCGTGCATTAGTCCCAGATTCTACAAGGAAACATATTTTTGCTTTCCTTTTTTCTTTTTTTTTTTCTTTTTTTTTCCTGAAACTAGGGCTTTAAATGAATCCCTCTATAATTCTCAAGGTCATTGTTAAATATTTTAAATAGTTGGTCAAATGCCAAAATATTTTCATTGCCTGGATTTCTCTCCTTGGAGAATTATTGCAGACAAGGAAATGTGGCATCTTCAATGTTTGTGTCCAAGAGAAACCTACCCTGACAAGTGGTTTTGTAACTCAGGAACTTGACTAAAGTTTTATATTGTATTGAATAAGACAAACAGATACGTGGTGTATTTAATCATCAGGTCTCTGCACAGCCTGCCCTGCAGTTTTTATAGCTTTTATTTATTAGGGAAAAAGAGAGCTCATGACTGCATTTTATATTAAATTTGGGCCAAAACCACTGTTAGTCCTTAGAAATAATGGGATGAAGCAGTTCTATGCAGTGGGAAGGCTTGATTGTCCCTCTTGATTGCCTTCTCCAGGACCATCCATGACTGAATCAAAAGGAAAGTGAATTTTTCCTTACTTCAGCTCCCAAGCACAGTGTATCGATTTGCCATGAAAGCCTGTTCAAGACATTAGGAAAACTCCTTGGTAGGTTGGGTCAAGCATTGATCTGCAGTGGAATGCATGAGCAAGCTTCAGTCTTGGTACTGTTACACAGGAACAGCTTGGTACTGTTATACAGGAAAATATTACTGTTATACAGGGAAAAAAAAATAATTAAGGTGTTTATTTGGTACACATTTCACAATCACTTTCCTTATGGAAGCAGTTGAGGGAGCTTGAATGAGGTGGACAGATATATTCCTCACCTTGAGTACTGTGTTCAATTTTGGGCCCCTCACTACAAGAAAAACATTAAGGCTCTGGACCAAAGAACTCTGGTCCAAAGAAGGGCAACAAAACCAGTGAGGGGTCTGGAGCACAAGTCTTGTGAGTAACAGCTGAGGGATCTGGGATTGTTTAATCTGGAGAAGAGGAGGCTGAGAGGAGACTTCATCACACTCTACAACTTCCTGAAGGGAGGCTGTAAAGAGGAGGGGGTTGTCTTCTTCTCCCAGATCACTAAGGATAGGACCTGAGGGAACGGCTACCAGTTGCACCAGGAGAGATTTAGATGAGGTGTCAGGAGAAACTTTTTCTCCCCAAGAGTGGTCAGGCCCTGGAATGGGCTGCCCAGGGAGGTGGTGGAGTCACTGTCCCTGGTGGTGTTCAAGAAGTGTCTGGACAAGGTGCTGGACAAGGTGCTACAGGACATGATTGAGTAGCTCACTGGGTAGGATTGGTGACAGGATGGTTGGACTAGATCATCTTGTAGGTTCTTTCCAGCCTTGTGTTTCTATGATTCTATGATTCTGAATCAGGGAAAGAGCTTGTACCAGGCAGATGCACTGTGGACAATGACTGACTAAAAATGTTCAAGTGACTAATAACATTGTTTGCCTGATCCTGAACTCTTATTTGCTCAGAGGAAGAAGTAAGCAGGATTTTCTGGAGTTGCATTGTGAACAGATTAGGCATTTGTCTTCCTTTTGTGAGAACAAGTTGGGATTATTAGGCAGAAAATACGTGAACCTGTACTTGACCAAGTGAAACGCAATACCTCTTATTTCCTACAAAGCCCTGACTTTGATTCCTGCACTTGGTTGACAGTGATACTCCAAATCTCCGGAAAGAATTGGGCATTTATCCCTGTCACAAACCTGCGGGGAGGGCAGGTTAGCCCATTTCCCGTGGGTTACTGGTAAATGTCTGGGGTTTATCAGGTTTAACGGGGAATGTGCCCTTTGCTCATCTGGGGTAATGAGCGCTGCTGTGGAAACTCCAGCTCAGCGGTGCAGTGGGGAGGGAAGGACATGTACCAGTGGCCTTGCAGCGGGACATGGTGTGGTTCTGACAACTGCAGGGGACATGCATGCTGACCACCAGAGTGACCTCTGACAGCGGGAATGAAAAGGCTACATGAAGACGATGTCTATAATTTAATTAGTAATCTTGAAGGATTTCATTAAAAAGATTACTTTGTAGAGGAAACAAAGAACTTTTATTTTGCAACTAGTTAATCCTCTTTTTTCCCCTTTTGTTGCTTTTTTCCCCTTTTAAGGGAAGGAGAGAGTAAAAGTTGTGTATAATTTCTCCTTTAATTTCCTTAGTCTTAGTGAAAAATCAAGTTGACCATAATAATCACAGAATGCTATGGGGTTGGAAGGGATCTCTGAAGATCATCTAGTCCAACCCCTGGCCAGAGCAGGTCCACCCAGAGCAGGTTGCACTGGAACATGCCCAGGCGGGTTCTGAATGTCTCTGGAGACCCCACCACCTCTCTGGGCAGCCTCTGCCAGGGCTCTGCCACCCTCAAAGTGAAGAAGTTCCTCCTCGTGTTTAGATGGAACTTCTTATGTTCCGGTTTGTGTCCTTTTCCTCTTGCCCTCTCACTGGGCATCACTGAAAAAAGCCTGGCCCCATCCTCCTGACACCCACCCTTGAAGTATTTCTGGGTGTTGATCAGCTCCCCCCTCAGCCTTCTCTTCTCCAGACTAAAAAGACCCAAATCCCTCAGCCTTTCCTCATCAGAGCGATGTTCCGGGCCCCTCATCATCCTTGTGGTCCTCTGCTGTACCCTCTCCAGCAGTTGCAGTGAGGGGAGAAGAGTCCTTCTGGCAAAGTAGGGCAACTTAGAAATTTGTGTGTGGTTGTTCTCAGTTCAGCCAAGTTTCTGAAACCACAAGTTTCAGCCCGGGCAGTCTGGGACCAGCCCACGTAGGAGAGCCTTCAGCTGCTGCGGAACAAATGGTCTGTCTATTGGTTTCAAGACTGAAGGCAAGAGGGCAATGTCACCCTTTGCTTTTCCAATCCTCCTTCTATAGCTTGAATATGATTTTTAAAGCTGGAAATTAATATTCTCACGGGGGAAAAAAAGATAGTGCAGCTTTAATACAGTCTTAACGTTTTTAACCTCACAGCTTTAGCTCTAAATGCACTTACCTGATGAGCTTATATGTGACCGTGTTTGTTTGGAGGCAGCATGTTTTCACTCCCTAGATATTATCTCACAGTGAGGTTCAACATTTCTAAGCAGGCATTTCTGCAGCCAGTAAATAGATGGAGGAGTTTCACAAGATTTATCAGATGGTTGCGTGGAGCCGTCACCCAGTCCCAGAGGAGGCTGGAGCGATGCTTCTTGGGTGCTCTCTGCAGTCTGGGGGTACCAACACGGCTACAAACCACCACAGCTCTAGCAGGGAGACCAAAGGTGGTGCCTTCAAACCTGGCTATCTAAAAACCTGGCTGCTGCCAACAGTAACGTGGAGATAGGCTGGAGAAGCGTGTCTCTGGGGATGTTATTTCTTTATGATCTCTTTTCTGGCCTACTCAATATTCGTTTTATGCAGCTGCCTCCAACATCTGCTTTTCATCTCTGCTCCTTACCCATGTAGGTAAGCAAAAATGCCTCTCTTCTTTCAGCTGCTTTATGTGTCTCCTGTCTTGTCAATGAAACGTGCAGCTGATTGAATTTAAAAATAGAGGCTATTGGATATTGCAGACACAAATAATTAAAGGAGTAATGTCAGCTGCCTTCCACATAAAGGAAGATGGGGAAAAATAGCAGGATGAGCCTGAAATTTCTCAGGAATATGAATGTAGGCTGAGGCCATTCTGTAGTTTCAAATTGAGACTTTTTTTCCCTGCCTTTCTACCTGACAACTTTTAAGCTGCTTTTCCAGCCTCCAGCCTCTCCTTCTTCATGTGAGACAATTAGGACCCACGCTGTTGTTTGGCCTTTTAGCCCAGGATCCATCTCCAGAACATCAAGCTTCCTGGGAGAGCAGCTTCTTCAGGTTAAGCATCTCACCATAACATCAGAACTAGCTGATTCTTTGGCTTTTGTCATCAGTTGGCATGAAAACGCCGCTGAGCAGCACTGCTGCCCTGTGATGGCAGGTCTTGGCCCCTCTGCTTTACCCAGCTGCTATGAAGGAGGTTTGCATGTGTGAGACAACTGTGTTTAAGCAGCTATTCCGTACCAGTTTTAGCCTGGAATTGTCTTCCCTTCTGTCCTCCTCCTCTATAAAGGCGGGGTTGTTGCTTTTGGATAAAGCATGCCGCATCTCTGAGGCATTTCTCAAAAAGCAAATAAAACTTTTGACCTCAGCAAGGAGCAGAGTTTTGCCTGGATTGAAGGTCAACAGCTCCACGAGCCACACGGGCTAGAAACTCTGATACTCGCTCCAGCCTCCTCGGAGAAAAGCCCTCAGAATATCCCCCTCCTTCTGCTGTTTTTCCCATTCTTTGTTATTTATCTCCTTGGACAAAGCTTGCCCTTTGAATAAAACAACCCTCCACACAACAGTATCGCTCTACTTCTGTGGCTGAGCTGCTTTTGCGTCTTGAATCAGCCAGGAAACTGGCAAATCTGCATTTTCTCACATAGCTGGTCATCAGTGAGGGTAGCCCCTAAGCCCCATGACTGACTTTTATTGGGCAGAAAGCACTCCCACCCTCAGATGGAGTAGTTTGAAGCTTAAGTGACCCTTCCAGTCTGGAGGGCAAACTGGGTTTGCATCCCCTCCTCTTCATCACCCTCCTCTGAGCTACCTGAGCTAACAACCCATCGTGAGGCAAAGAGCCTGGAAAAAAGCTGCCAGGTCATGGTTCCCTCTGATGTCTGAGAAGTGTAGGAGGGTTCAAGGAGAGGAAACATGGAGCAGAACTGGGGCCATGTGGGACTGGGATCTGCAAGCCTTGGAGGTCCCACGAGGTTGGTGTCTGCCTGGATTCACATCCACCCTTTTTCTTTAGCAGGGAAATGAAAATCTGGTGTGTTTATGCATGTTTGTAGATCTGAAAATGTAAACTATGGTAAAGTATCTGCTTATGGTGTGACCTCTTAACCTGAGGGGTTTTTTTTCTGTTCTGGGGTGAATTCCAGCAAACCACGGCGCTGCTGTGTTTACAAGGAAAATGCCTGCTTTTTGTGTTCTCGAGGCCACAGCATGTCTCATTAAAAATCCTCTTTGGGAAAAGCAGGCTAGTTAGCATTGCTCACCCCAGCAAAGTTGCAGTGGATAAATATTCCTACTCTGCTATTTGAAAAAAAGAAACAGAAAAAGGAAAAGAAAAAGGAAAGGGAAAAGAGAAGAAAAAATAAAAAGAAGAAAAAGGAAAAGGAAAAAGTAATGAACTAAAATCAAGATTTAAATAATTGTTTGCTACTTCCTCTGGTTATGCAGCTGTCTGAATTTTAAAACATGATGATCCATGGTTACTTGACCCAAAATCAGCCCTAGGACTCCGGGGGGCACTGGGGTGAGTGTCCCCTGCAGCCAGAGCCCCAGGTGATCCTTCCACATCGAGAAGGATTTAGCCCACGCTGGAGACTCACCCGGGCAGGCTGGCAGCCAGACAGACAAACCACCCTTCCAGAAGGATGCTGGCTCCCCACCGTGGCAACAAGCATGATTTTAGCTGGCGAGAGTGTGGGCGGAGGCAGCCTGGCTGAGGTTGAAGCAGGATGCAAAGGTGATGGGTGGCCAGTGGTGGCCGGCCACAGGGTGCCAGCACCCCCAGGCCCCCGAGAACTCCGTCACCCCTTCAGCAGCTGCTATTCCAGGAGCTGTTTCAGCAAAGGGCCGGGATAAATGACAGTTCCTGTAATGACAGGCAGGGTCCCAATGGTTACCCTGCTCTGTAAACAGACTTCTGTGTGCCTGGCGATGGATCAGAGTCACGCTAATCAGGCCGTCCAGCTCTGCAGCAAAGCTCCGCAGCACACGCAAAAGAAAAGCCAAAAATAACGTACTTATGAAAGCAAAACATCACAAATACACTTTATTTACACTGCTGACACTGAAAGAAGAAACAGATGCTTCTGGTTCGGGTGTCTGTCCGGCCTAATTTCAGGAAAACATGGAGATCAGAGAGAGGGGGGGAAAAAAGGAATCAAAATGTACAGTCAGTCGCATGGCTGGTTTTAAATGTTATAAATCACTCATGTGCTGCTACAGTGAACAGAGATGGGCTCAGCTCTGCTAAACGCTGGGCTGTGTCACTCTGTGGATTGATGCCATGGGTTAAATTGTTGGTAAATATGTTCTGCTTAAATATGAGAAAAAACTTCTTCACAGTGAGGGTGAGGGAACACTGGAAGGGGCTGCCCAGGGAGGGTGTGGAGTCTCCATCTCTGGAGACATTCCAAACCCGCCTAGAGGCGTTCCTGAGTGACCTGCTTTATGTGTTCCTGCTCCAGCAGGGGGATTGGACTGGATGAGCTTTCAAGGTCCCTTCCAGTCCTTGAGGTTCTGTGATTCTGTGAAATGTCCCTTCTGTGAAACAGCTCCTATTCCACACCCTCTGACAACACAGCGTTACCTAGAAAGGGGAATAATCCCATCCCAGCAAACCAGGCACTTTGCAAGTTGCCAAAGGGCTACAGTTGCAGTTCAGTGACCTCCCGTGTGCCAGAGATGGGTGGGAGCTGAGGCAGCCCAGAGCCTGCTCCCAGCGGCGTGGAGGCTGCAACTGGGAGGGAGCTGGGAGCTGCAAAGCTGTACAGAGCTCCCATGGGCTCAGGGACTTTGGGGCTAACCCTGGCCTGCAAGGGAAAGTAAAACTAGAGAAGTTATCAGGAAATATTAAGGAAGTTTTCCCGTCAGTTCCTCTTCTTGTGGGCTTTGGGGCTTGCTTGGAGATCCTTTGAGTTGTGGTAGGGCAGCTCGGTGTGTGGTGGGGCTGTGAGCTTCCTGCTGGAGCAAGGGGTCCCTCAAGAGCTACTTTTCAGCACATTCAGCCATTCAGGCTTTTCAGTAAGTTCTGGGTAGTTATTCATTATCAGAGTGTATCTAAGAATAAGCACACTAAGAAAGAGAGGATTTTTCTTTCATTTAGATGAAATAATCTGTATTTTCTAGTGAAAAGGATTCTTAATGAGGGAATTGTCTGAACTGTGGTTAATGTGGAGGGAGTTTACACCCATTCACCAGCTCATGTCTGTCTTTGGGGAACAAGCAGACATGCTTGCAGGGCTTGCATCTGCTGAGGCACTGTTGCACTGGGAAGCACTTATTTCCCTGAGAAAAAACCACAATTGAGCCACAGTGCTGGCTGGATGTTGAAAGCAGCACTCGCTAAACCCTTAAGAGGGACAGTGATGCCTTCACTCCCCCTCTGGCCATTTCTGCTGGCACCAGCCTCAACAGGTATCTGCTTTGTTGATGACCTTGCACCAAACAGGATCAAAACACAAATGCAAATAGTGGTAACGATGAAACACACCTCAAAATGCCAGGAAATTAAGTCACCTGTTGCATAAGGGTGAGAAGCTGTTACGTCCACACAGCGTGGCGGCTGGAGGGGACCGGTGGCAGCAGCAACAAGCAAAGCTCACCCCCACTCTGCTCCAGTTCTTCCCCATCCCTGTTGCATCATCACATTCCTGTGGGCCTTAATGCACCGCTTGACCCCTGGGGTACAGCCTCTTGGTGCCACATCTGCAGCTGCAATCCCTTTCCCCCCCCCTGTTTATATTGTAAGATATATGTTCGGGACACTGGGAGCCCCGGGTCGTGCAGCTGGAACCCAGCACTTTTTCTTGCACATGTCAAGGCACAGGGTGACTTCCAAGCCACGGTGTCACCTGATACTTGGGTAAGCTCCTGTTAAATTAAAAACCATATGTCATGGAGGGAGCTCTGCACGGGCTGTGCCCCAGCTGCGTGACCCACCTTGTGCAGGGCTTCCCTCTCAGCAGCGGCCCTTGCAAAAGCTCAGGTCTGTGGGGTACGGGCATGAGCCCTGTTCACACCCCTGCCTGCATGGGCACACTGCATCCTCAGCATTTCAGGGATGAACACACTGTCATGCTGTCCTGACAAAAGGGCAGCTCCCAGCCACCCACGGGCACCTCCAGCAGGGCCAGATTCTCAGCAAGAGGGTTGCAGAGCAGTGCAGGGCTCCTGAGTACCAGCAACCCCCTGCTACTCCTGGTTGTCCCATGTTGGAGCGCTCAGAGGGCTGCCTGGAAAGTCGATAGGTGAGGATTCACCCAAACCTGGAGCACAAACTGATTACATCTGTCCCAGGGCCAATTACTTGCTCTGAGTTAATAAGACCCAGTATGTGTGCACCTACCCTTTGAGATGAGCTACCTCCTGCTGCTCCAGCACGGTCTCCTGGGCTGTGCAAAGCTGGACAGGATGTTCCTGCCCACCCTGTTGCATATGATGTTCATTAATCACGAGCAATCTAAGGTCTGGGCTTTATTTTTTCCTGCAAACACCTGCTACTCATAAGTTCCTCCAGCACTAACACTCTGGGTTGTTTGGTGTGGTTTTGGCTGTGTTGATGGCTTTGGCAGAAGACTGTGTGTAGGAAGGGGGTTAATCGCACTCCTGGAGGTCACCTTTATTGGAGCAAAGGGGGATGATTCTCCCCATGGAAAAGATGTCTTGAGAAAATCAGTCTGACGAGGGAGAATTTTTGGCAACTAGAAGTTTTGCTTTTCAGGTGGCAGCTTTTGTTCTCAGTTTCCAGAGGAAAAAACATAACAAAGTTTTAAGTTGCGCAAGGCTTTATTTAGTTGAAAATACAACTTTTCACTGAAAACTCCAGAGAATTTGTAGTCAGCTGTAGTAGTGCACGGGCCTGAATCATAGAATCATAGAATCACAGAATCATAGAATCATTTAGGTTGGAAGAGACCCTTGGGATCATCAAGTCCAACCATCAGCCCTACTCTACAAGTTCTCCCCTACACCAGATCCCTCAACACCACATCCAATCTACTCTGAAACACAGTCAGGGATGGGGACTCCACCACCTCCCTGGGCAGCCCATTCCACTGACTGACCACTCTCTCTGGGAAAAACTCTTTCCTCATGTCCAGCCTAACCCTACCCTGCTGCAGCTTGCAGCCATTCCCTCTCCTTCTATCGCTCATTGCCCGTGAGAAGAGACCAGCACCAACCTCTCTGCAATGCCCTTTCAAGCAGTTGTAGAGAGGGATGAGGTCTCCCCTCAGCCTCCTCTTCCTCAAACTAAACAATCCCAACTCCCTCAATCCATCCTCATAAGCCTTATTCTCCAGGCCTTTTTTTAATACTTGAACACAAACTCATGCATCACAAAACAGAGTACACGAATTTCTCAGCTATTAAACTTTTCATTATTTAGGTCTTTTGCAAGCAATGCACACATAAAAACTCGATTTTCAGATAAGTTTCCTATATATTGATTTCCTAATCCTTTGAATGCCCTGATGCTTGGCAGGGGAGCTGGAGGGGTGGTGTTATAGCAGGGGGCTGCATTAAAGATGGGGATACTGAGGAGAAGAGTGGATGCCGTGCAGCCCCACCAGAGAACGTGTCTTCCTTGAGCCTTCCTCTCCCATCCCCATGCGGCAAGGTCATTGCAGCCTCTCCTCCCTTGTTAATCTTTCGTGCTGTACATATGTCCACCAGTTAATAAGCCACAACATCCACAGGCTCCGGAGCCTGCTGTCACCTCCAGTGTCCCACAGGGACCACCTCACTGCTACAAATCAGGTACATGAGCTCAGTAATTAAAAAATACAGGTATGAAATGCGGGGAATGATAGAAAATGGCCTGTTTATGTAGTTCTTCTCCAGTAGCCTTTCTGCTACCAAAGCCACAAGCACAATTTCCCATCAAACAAAAAATGTGCTGTATTAAAGAGCCCTTCTGAGGCTGGAAATGAAACCTCTCTGGCTCTAGTCTCACTAAGTATTAAATTATGGGTGTTGTATAAAATGCAGGTTTTAACACGTGAGTTTCTAATACTTTTGCTTGGAAAAACCACTTTCTTCTGGAAAAGCTGTAGGTGACTCATTGTACTTCCCCTCTTCCCCAGGGGGTTATAGCAGCAGTGCTGTTGTGTTTAAACCAAACGCAATAAATGGCTGTGGCTGGTTGCTTGTTTGTTTTGGGTAGCCTGAGGAGATGGCATCTGCTGTAATACTTACTTCTCCAAATTTATCTGTGAGTGCTCAGTGACACAATTTAGTGATGGTTTTTTATCAGAGTTAGGTTGATGATTGGACTAGATGACCTTAAAGGTCCCTTCCAACCCAGCCAATTCTCTGATTCTATGATCAGGCAGGATTGTTGAACCTTTATGACGAGGCAAACATGGTACCCTACCCACATGAGCGCAGGCCCCTCAGGGTTGGGGGACCAGCACCTCCACAGCATTTTAGAAATGTTGCTGGGACCCCCATTCTGCAGCGTTCTCAGGTCTGGGCATTTAACAGGTCTGGCTCCTTGGGGCAGCAAAAGGGCTTTGTAACCTCTGACTGTAGCAGAAGCGTATTCTAGTCATGGCAGGAACTGGTCACTGTGTGCAACCAAGACAGATGTGCTATTTTTCAGCTTCTGCTTTCATTCTCAAGAACTGGAAGTTGTTACATGCTCACAACTACATCGAATAAAAAGGGCATCATGTGGCAGAGGACTGAGGTGACAGATGAAAAGGGCCATCGTGGGACCAAGTCTAGAGCTGGCCGTGACCTGCTGCCTCCTTCCAGCATCGCACTGGCCCACAGCGTCTATTGGAGCAAATCAGGAGGATTTTCTTCTTTTCTGGCTTAATCCTTTGCTTACCCAGCAGAGGGCACGATGTGCAAGCGAGATCAGTGATTACTCCTGCCAGAAGGGATTTCAGAAATGAGACAGCAATAACCAAGAACAAGTGTGTGGAGCGAGAACCCCCAAAGGCAGGACATGCCAGGGCACGACGTGCCCTTCCTGCAGCCGAGGCTGGGAGGGGGCTGCTCAGCGCCTTCCAAAGGCCTCTTGAGAAACACTTTGAGCTCCTGACTGCTCCCAGACCAGAGCCACATTGGACAAATATCTTCTGCACACCTGAAAGCCTGCATTGTCATTAAAAAACACCCTCGGTGCTATTTTAAATGTAATCTGGAGACGTTTCTGTGAATTGAAGAAATGGGTCAGCATCTGTTAGGAGGAACACAATTGTTCCTCATTTTCCAGCATTTGGAGGCACTGATGTCAAAACAGCGATGTTTTCCACTGTCTTCTAGTAATTTAATTCACTTTGGGGAGGAAACCCATCTCTTCAGTTCCATCTGTTCATGTGGGTTGTGAGGTCTTACCTCAAGTCCTTTGTTTGGATTAGCAGAGTTGAAGAGAATAGATCTCTGAAAGATGACCCAGTTGTAGAAAAATACTTTCCTGTCTGACTGTTTCCTTCTCAGAAATGGCTCCCTGGATTATTATCAAACTTTCTTTGCATGAGGCTTCCCAGCAAAGGCATGACAAAGGTTCAGCTCTTGCCTTAATAATTAAGTGAGGCAAACATGCTGTTTAGCCTCAGCTGTATATTTTCATGACCCGGAAATTTCCCTCTTGGTGCATCATCGTGTATCTATTCCAAAAATTCTTTTATTTCATCTTCCTGCTAATATAGTACTACTGCAATGATGTGATCCTTGGCTGGTGCATGATTGTCCTCCAATAGGCCATGTTTACATGCATCCTAGAGCAGTGCAGTGAACAGTCGAGCCGAAGGGACAGAAATCACCCGCTCTGAGCAACTCCTGCAGGGTAAGAAGGGAAAAAATCACAAGCACGAGGTCCCCTTGATGCTGCCACCCAAGAAAGGGCTGTGATGCAAAGATCCCTTGGGAGTTGAGGGCAAGAATTGCTTATCTGCTCACTGTTTATTAGAGTTGTGAGACAGACTGACCGGGCCACGAGGCTTCGGGGTGTTCAAATGGCAGTTAATGAAAGGCTCAGCAAGGATTTCACACCCCTGCCCCCTGGGGCTAACTCATGTTTTAGGACTTATTTTATGCTGCTTGGCAGGTGCTGAAAAAAGAGAACTTGCACCAAAGATAGCCCTTGAGCTGGTCATATGGAACCTTCTGTAATGCAAAGCTCTTGGCAGGTCGACGTTTGGTTTCACCCCTTCTCTGCTCTTCTCCCCATAAACTACAGCCCAGATGGTTTTCGCAGCCGGCCCGATATCTGGTAGCTGAGGATTATTTCCAGTTTTGGAAAGATTTGTCTAAGGTTACTAAAGCCTAAACAACAGACAGACTGGGGATGTGTGCTTGGCCTGCCCGCCCTGCTTTTTCCATCACCACCAGCTTGTGCTCATCCTGTGATGTTTGCTTTTTCTGACAGCTCCTTCCCAGTCCCACAGCTGACTGCACAACTGGCCACCTTGTTCATGGTTTCCAGCAGATTTCCCATAGACTTTCTGACATTCCCCATGGACTTTCTGACATTCCCCATGGACTTTCTGACATTCCCCATGGACACTTGGGCCTCACAGCACTTGGAAGAGCCCTTAAAAGCACTGCTTGATCTGCACAGCAGCTCTTACTCTTTTTTTAAAACTCTGGAAGGGTTTCAGGCCCCCAAAATGTTGGTTTCTGTTGCATCTTCAGGTCTCAAAACAGACCATCCCCACTGAAGGCAAACCAAAGGTCTAGTACCCACAGGTACGCACACAGCAGTTGGAGGTCAAAGCACTTACAGGTGGCCCTCAGAGGGGGAGATCATGCCCTGAGCCATCACCCTTTAGCAGAGGTGTCTCCTTGCCAGAGCTTGGTGCTCCTTTGATCCCCAAGCCAGAATATTCCTCTCCTGCTCATGCATGGGCTGTGCAAAGCACAGGACACAGCTATTGCAGGATGCACATGCCTGCCCCACTCCGGGCTGTGTCCTGCCCATCAGTGCCTTCTGCTTGGTGTGCAACCAACCAGAGGGATGGGTTCCTCTCCCTGTATCCCAGAAAAGGCTTCTTCTGCGATGAGGGAAAGGAGAGGATGGACTGGGCTTCCTCAGAATGGCAGTGTAGGTGGTGGCCATGAAGCTGGGGGAAGAAGTGCTGTAGTTTTTTTAGTGCAGAAAATAGCTCAAAGCTCTTGGCTAAGAGAGATGGGTCTGTGAACTCGGTGCAGAGTGACCTGACCTCGCAGCCACAGCTATGTGAACCATCAGACGCGCTGGTTCGTGAATCAGCCCGAGTCACTTAGGGAATTGGACTTCAAAATAAGTTAAAAAAAAAACAAAAACAAAAAAAAAGCCCACATGCATTGCTAGAGCTGTAGAGAAACTCCCCTCTTTTTTCACGATTTTGAAACTTCACATGGGGATGCAAACAAAGGGAATAGAGGGTCTGTCATCAACCACAAAGCGCTTGGGGGATTTCAGCTATGCAAATCTTTCGGTGACCTGCTCTGCTGCCCCAGCTGCGGGCCTGGAGGGGAGGATGTCACGGAGCACCTTCCCTGATCGCTGCCCAGAAAACCCGATTGCTGCCCAGAACACCCACCCGCTCGCAGAAGCGGTGCTGGTGGTGAGTCGTGCACGGGAGTGAGCCGTTGTGTGCACAAATGTTTCACCATCACAGGTTAAAACTGAAGGCTGCTCAGCCCCCTTAGGGATTTATTTCAAGCCATGGCTGCAGGGTATGCACAAAGCAACTCTTCAGCCCTGGGGAGGAGGAGGAGGAGGAGGGTCTCACCTCCGTAGCACCCACAAGTTAGTTGCACACTGAAACCATGAGCAGACACTGGACCTTCAAGCTCCTTGGTGGCTTTCTGCAGTCAGAGGAAAGGAAATGTTTTCTATTTATCAGTTTTATCATCCTGTGTAAGGTTTGTTTCCTTTACATTTGAGAAGGTGATCAGACATGGGGGTGATGGGGGCAGACTGCTGGTAGGCATGCAATGGCAAAAACGTCGATTTGCTCTTTGCTGCTTAGATTTAGGACAGGAGATATAAGGGTGCAGTGGCATCTCTCTGTCATTTGGGTTTTCTCTGTGTCTCTCCTTGCCACCCAAGGAGTCAAGTGTGGCCACAATGTTTGCTAATAAAAATCTTGCCACCGTTGCCTGTGATAAGATAATCATCTTATCTGTGGATCTCAGCTAAGCAAATCCAAAACCCAACACATATTTAAGGCCCATCTTACCTTTGGTGAGTGCATGATGCAACTTGGAAACCGCTGTTCCTCAAAGAATGTCAGGTGGGGGGAGTTTGAAGCTCCACTCCAGACCCGATCCGCAGTCACTGAAATCAGAGATTAATCAGGATTCCGACTTCAACACAGATGAGAAAGTCCTCACTGGGCTGTTCTTCACCTTTCCTGGGGTTTTTCTTGCAAATCCATCAAGTTGGAGATCCAGCCATCAAAGCACCAGGAGCAGCCATGCTCGTGGGGTCCGTGGGAATATCAGGGCTGTGGGATTACTTGGTTCTTTGTGTATATTCTTCAGGTTTTGAATATGAAAGGTCACTGAAGAGTTCCTTGGTTCGTAACACGTGCAAGAGCAGGCAGCAGGATAGGGATTACCCAGCTCTAGGAATAGCCAGGTTGTTTCCTGCCAGGCTCTACAGATAATCTACTTTTACTAGTATTTTTTGATAGATTTCCATCAGTGTCTTCCCAGCAACTAAATTTTGCTGTGAGGAAGCAGCCAAAAGAATATTCTGGGAATCATGGCAAGTTTAGTCTGGCCGCAGTAAACTGATAATGTTTGATTCCTTTGCTTTTGATGGGGAGTGCTATAGTATTAGCATCAGCTAACAGCATTTTGGTTGCTGGCTTAGTTAAGATTAGTAAAATGCTAATTCATACTATGGAAATGAGTCACTTGGGAGGTTAAAGAAATTTCTCAAACTCCCATTTTGCACAGTGTGAGAGTCTCAGGTCTGTTTAGTCATCATTTTCTGGAGTGTCTTGTATTAAATGATTCACTTTTTCCAGAGCATGTGAATATTGACTCTTTCTGAAAGTTACAATAACAATTGCTTTGGTGCCCAAAAGTGAACAGAAACAAGTGGATGGTGTTATTTAAGGCTTGACCTCACAGCCAGCTGAAAGACATGTCCTGGCATTTTAAGACAGTAAGACAAACTCATTGCTTAAATGCCTCCTATCGCAAAGGTCTCGAGGTAGGACAGAGAAGGCAAATAGAAAAGGCACAGAACAGCAGAGCACAGCAGATTTCTCTGCAGGGGACTTTCCATTAAGATTTTTCATTGAAAAATGCTGATTGAACAAAATCTTCTAATTCGTAGTGGAGATGTAGGAACACTGACCAGCTTCTGGCAGAGCAGAACGCCTGGAACGCAGGAGAGCTCGCCAGCAGTGGAGGGCTGTGAGGTTCACCACGTTCAGGACCACCAGGCTCCCAGTTCCCCAAGAGACAGTCCCAGTTCCCAGCTCTCATCAGCACCTTTGAGTATTTCCATTCCGTGGCTCTCTAAAATTGCCACGGCTGCAGTGTGGCTCCTTCCCTTGCCATCACAGCTGAAGGAGCTGGGTTGTTGGAACAGCTTTCAGGCGTTGCAGGGGGCTTTCTGGCATCTCAGTACAGTTGATGAACTCTCCATCTTCAGGGGTCAGCATCACCTTGTGCTCAGTTTTCTCCTTTTACTGCACCACAGCCCTTTTGGTTTCATTTAAATACTGCCATGGCTGACACTGAAGTGGCTGTGCATTTTTATTAGACACAGAGGAGATGCCCAGGAGATTAACTCAGAGCAATAATGGTTTTATTAAACATTATCAATATCTCTAGATAGAAAAAAAAAGTATCATTTAAAACCTTAAAAATAATATAGCAAATTACAAGGGCCAGAAAAGGGCTTCCCTTTGCCATTACACAGTAATCACCTATCTCCCCATGGAGCATCTGGAGAAAGCTGGAGGGCTGAGGGGATCCTGATGGATCCCCTGACCAAAGTGAGGGGAATGGTCTCTGGCCAAGGACACTGAGCAACAACCTGAAAAATGACCCCATCTTTCCCCACGGCCCACTCGGCATCTCTCCCTTCTTGCTGCCCAGGTGGCACTTTTGGTCCCTCCATGTCCTGTTTGACCCACCCAGAAGCCAGGCCAGCTTCCAATGTGCGGCACCGCAGGGAGGCACCTCATCTTGCACAGGGATCAATTTAAAGGTGACATCAAATTGTTATCCATGAAAAACAGCGTCCCTGCTGCTGAATCCACTTGTCCTCACTTCCCTTGAGCCGGAGCCAAGCTTTGGCCTGACCCATTCACATACCTCTTGTCGATGTGGAGCTCAGCTAAGGGTCTGGGTGCTTGGGAAAGTAAAGCAGGCAGAGAGCACCGTTTACCCTTGCCTGGTTTCCTTCTACTCAGAGATAAGCAGCATTTCTCTACAGCTCCTTACAGCTGAAGGGTTCGTAGCTAAAAAGGGTTGCTCAAATGTCCCCCTGGGCCAGAGAGCAGAAGGAGGTATCACCCACTCAGCTTGGTCTTGCTGCACTGTGGTTCCTGAGATCCTGATTTCCAGAGACAAGTAAATACCTGCAGTGTTTTGCTGTCGGCTACCTTTTTTTTCATGCCAAGTCATGCTCGGTTTTCTTTCATTAATTTCTTCAGAAGGGGATTCTTCTGAGGACTCAGGCAGTTACCAGGAAAACCAGGCCAAAAAAAAAAAATATCTTAAGGTAAGTGATTAATCCCAAGGTTAAACATCCTGCATGCCTTTTTGTCACAAACACCAGCTCTGCTGGTGAACACTCAGTCAAACCAATCACGGAACGGTTTGGGTTGGAAGGGACCTTAAAGATCACCCAGTTCCAACCCCCTGCCCTGGGCAGGGACACCTCCCACCAGACCAGGTTGCTCCAAGCCCCATCCAGCCTGGCCTTGAACCCCTCCAGGGATGGGGCAGCCACAGCTTCTCTGGGCAACCTGGGCCAGGGTCTCACCACCCTCAGGGTAAAGAATTTGTTCCTGAGATCTCATCTGTAGGCTGAGCCAAAAGTGTAGCAGATCCCCAGGAAGAGCACACATTTGTAATAAATAAATACACCCGCTTTAACAAAACAAAATTTTATTAATTACAGCAATTCAAGTAACATTTCATCACTCCTGAAAGTGGCACTTCAGGCTTCCAGAACAAGAACAGTATATCACAGTGCATCAAATCATGAAGACATCCTTCTCGCAGAAGGAATCAGCTTTGTTAGACAACATTCTGATTTAAGGGATTGCATCATTTAAGGGACTCGATGACATTTCAATTCTGCTTTTGGTAACTATCCAGCCCTTAGTGGTGTTCCCTTCCAGTCCTCTGAGAAGCAACTCCAAGCCCTCCTCACTCGCTTCTGGCCCTGCCCTGTCTGCAGCACCTCTGACACTGCTGACATTCATCACAAAAATCTGCACGTGGGCAGAAAACCTCTGTGAATTCTGATGACAACAACAGTCATAGCTTTTTTGAAGTACTGCAGTCAAAGGGACTAAAAATGTTTTAAAGATTTTAGCAGTTGTAAGCAGTTGTAGTTTCATCTCTGGGAGCCAGCCAGGTACATCGCCGTTGTTATTGCTTGGGTTCTGATGTAGAAGCAAAGAGGGTGTAGCAAGGGTTGTGATGGAACACAAAGAGAAGGCAGAAAGGAAGCAGGAAGGATCTCTAAAATTACTCTGCCTATATTAAGCAGGGGATAGTCAAGTCAATAAAGGTTTTCACTACTGTCCTTATCAGAAAAAAAATGCACTTGAGTGACCTCAGAGATGCCAATGTAAGATGCATGCTCCTCGGGGCAGGGTATTTCCCTGTCATTAGAACTGAGCTGCCTTTATCTGACATGCATAATTCATTTCATTCAGTCTGGCAGCAAGGCTGCCTTTCTGGAGAGGAGAAGGACCTCCTGCTGCTGGCCACAGCCTGCCCCTGCAGCACAATGGCTGCATCCAGTTTCACTGCCCCTCTTCTGGGTGTTGCCTTTCCGTCAAGTTCATCTTGATGAAGAAGGAAAAAACCACTTCTGAGACCAACTGCAAAAACTGTGATTGCGAAATTTAGAAACTGGCTGGTGAGCAAAGAGCCGGAAACTCCCCCATGCTTGCTGTTTGCCTTGGGCTTGTGAAGTCTCATCTTGAGCTAACAGCTCCCGTGCCTCTGGTCACCTTGGAGTAGAGGCCACTTGGGAGAGTTGCCACAGCTCCAATTTTCAGCTCTAATAGTCAAAATGCCAAGTAGCTGCTACCAGCAGGGCACATCAGACATTCACTGGTACCAGCTGGAGCATGAGGACCTACTGCAGGCTGAAGGAGGGAAGGTTAGGGATGAAATTCACCATGCTTGGGTTTTGTCCCCCACCAATATTCCCTGGTTTCCCCCTTCTTCTGAAATGGCCAAATTTAAGCAATGGGGAAAATGTGTTGTGTTCAGGCTGGCAAGGTGTACTGAAGGTCTGGAAGCATGGTGGAGACAGCCCCTATTTAGCTTTTTGGCTATTAAAACTTAGCATTTGGCTTATTTCATTTTTCTTTCCACCTTTTACCACCTGTGGTAGTAAGGTACCAACACACAGAACTTATCACAGAAATTCAATCTCTTAAAACCACAGGCCTTAATTGAAGCTGGAGGCCATGTCCAATGCAAAGTGCAAGAATAATTGGAAGTGCCTACATCCCTGGATGTGTTGGGAAGCATCTGGAGTACTGAGGTATCTGGAGTACTTTATCTTTTGCTGATGACCTCCCAGTGCTTTGCAGAGACTGAAAGGAATCACCAGCTGGGTAACAGCTCAGTAATACATCCACCTGAGCCCCAGTGCAGTCAGAGAGTCAGTCAGTGGTTCTGATTTTCTTCACCAGGGCCAAGTGAGCTGACACAGCACTGCTAACTCCAGTGCATCCCTTCTTGCCTCCAAAATCACTGGAGACCCCTCTGGGTACAGCACGTGGAGCCCTCAGGACAGGAGCTTTCCCAAACTCTCTCCCCACATTGTAGGGCAGCAACAAACAACTGCTTTCTGGCTTTCCACCTCCTCTTTGATTCTGAAGGTATTTACCAGTTTGTTGTAGCAACTTCCCAAGAATAGCTCCAGGCATGCAGTGAGGTGTGACAGCTCAGACCCACTCTGTCCTGGGGACTCTCATGGTGGGGCTGATGGCACCTGTGGGACATGTCCAGCTAGGCTAGGTCAGCATGCTGCTTGCCATCTCTCTCCATCCTACCTCCTGAGCCTGGTGGGTCACCTGGGTTAGAGATATTTTAAGCCATAAATCGTGTTTGCAGTATACAACTAGACAGCTTATGGCTCAACAGATCCCTGAGTAAGCTTCTAAGCACCCTTTTTATATAAACAATAGTTGGGTTGCTTTCGTTTTTACAACCGTTCATGAAATGCCATTTGTTTCACCCGTGCAGTGAATAAATTCTAGATCAAGAACCATCAAAGCAGGCCCACGGTGCTCTAAGGCTGGCAGCACGAGCACCCACAGCCCAACTTTGTTGTGTTTCAGTGCCAAGGGGCTCCTCGGCCCCACGCTCCTCACAATAACCGAGGCTGAATAGCGTCGGGAATCGGGAAAGTTTAAGCTCGTCCCTGAGCCAAAGCACGAGCCTTGGTCCTGGATATTGAGCAGTTTTCAAACTGATAGTTTGAAGTTGTGTTGAAGTGTCTTCTGTTTAGTGTCACAGCGGTGCTTCCCCTGGGAAAGTGCTACTTGGTTTTTAGTGCAGATCTGTTAGACATGCTAAAAAATATCTTGTAGTAGATGTATACATTGACAATCCTTAAAAGAATCCCCAGGAAGTAACTGAGGGACCTGAGAAGGGCTGCAGCCACGCTGGAGAAGCGAAGCAACAAAATGCAAGGGCTATGGGTAGGAAGAGGAGTGCTGCTGGCCTTCAGGAGGTCATCCCTCTGGAAGAGGGCACACTCTGCGAGAACCAGGATCCAGATGATCCTGGATGTCAGTCTGGCCTTTTTCACTGTCCGTAGATGTCGAGACTCTGTGGGGAAGAAGGTTATCAAGTAAGCCTCGAAGGCCACGCAGCTCAGCAGCAGGCAGCTGATGTGCGTGTTTGCAGTGAAGAGGTTCTGCAGCAGAGCTGATGTGAACGCCGTAGAGGAGACACTAACACCAAAGGTCCATACGACCACCTCGGCAACGATGCTAACAGAAACCAGGAGGTCTGCCTTTGCCAGGCTCGAAATGAGAACCACAGTGGACTTGGATGAAACCTTTGCAGACTGGAGGAGGATCATCGTGTACAAACTGCCCAGCAGGCCCAGAAAAGTGCTGACGGCGTTTGAAGAAGACAGGACAAGGTATTGGATATATTTAAGTACCAGGTATCGTCTGAGATCTTTCATGTGGTCTCTCTCCATAGAAATGCCAGTTAGGGAAGAATACCTGGAATACATATGAAAAAGGGTGATTATGTGTAAAATTAGTGGGATAGACTCCAGACTAATTATTATGTACCTGTCCCTGCCCATGGCAGGAGCTTGGAACTAGATGATTTTTAAGGTCCCTTCCAACCCAAACCATCCTGCTGTGATTCTGTGATTTGCACAGACGTGTGCTGGCATCCTCCACACTCCAGCCTTACCGTGGCACCGGTTGGATACCCAGCTTCAGAAGCAGTCAGTATGGGAAATCCTCAGACTGCATCAATGGTGAAGTACATCGTATATAAACCCAGGCATTAGCCTTTTATTATTACAGTTAACTCAGGAGTCATTGCAGGGAACTGGAATAACTCTGGACTAATACTGGAAAAACTGGGGTCAGAATAGAGCTACTTTCATTGTGCAAGTTTTTTTTTCTGGTTGCTTTTGTGGGTCAATTGGAGAATGAAGAATCCATTCTCTGGTGTTGCAGCAAGGAAAAGATTTCCTGTTGTGCTGTGTAGAAGAGTAAATGAGATATTTATTTCTCCTTCTGGAAGCAAAGTAATAAACTAAAGGGAACGCTATCCAAGAAAAGTCCCGGATGAATCAGTAGTTGAGAATTACCATCCAAACATGCACTTGATTTCCTTTTCCTGTCATTATCTCAACTCTTCACACACTCAGATGGCGGCTACTGCTTCTGAATAAAACTGAATCCCTGGGCACAAGCATGGGAAATAGTAATAAATTAGAGCTGCTGGGCTACTGGGGAAAAGGTGGGCTCAGGAGGCCCCATTGCTGCAGCTTCACAAGGGTACAACTGCTGGCTGCAGAAGCCCCCTGGGATTGGGAAGTGTTGCTGAGCAGGGCTGTGGTCTCTGCTTGGATGTGTGGTGGGTGATAGCATCCCCACACCCACTGGAGCTCCTTATCCCTCTGAGTTCTCATCTCTGAGCACAGGATGGAGCTTCCCAGGACCGTGCTGGCTGCTGCATGGCTGGAAGCTGGTCCAGCTGGTGGCCAACCCCAGCTATGGCACCATTTAAAACATTTCTTTAATGTTCTGGTTTCGTATATACATTTCTTTGGGCGTAAACTAAAGCCCAAGACTGGTTTTAAGCATTATTGACTAAAATGTATTGTTTAAGCTTCTTAAATGCTGTTAACAAAGCCTAAGACCAACTTGCTGTTCCACTGATGGGGACCCTGTTGGCAACCACAAGCATTTTTCTCCTTGACTGTAGTAGAGATATAATTAGATACAACTTTAATTTCCCACTGAAACAGCCATTCTGTTATATTTCCAGATTGTTTATTAGTTGAATCTCCTAATGCATCCAGTTGGATGTTTATGAATGAATCACTTGTGAGATCTGACCTGGAATTTGAGGGGAAGTTTATAGACCTGTGGGAACGTACACAAATGGGCCTTGGGATGAAGGTGTTTGTTGGAGGACCACTTCTATTGATCCTGCTGCTTCTGGGTGCCTGGAGCCCTTTCATATTTACCCACCACTGGTTGTCTGCAACCTTCTGCAGCGATGGTGTGCTTTGGGGTTGAGTTTCTCTCTTGACAGGCCTGATAAAAGCCTCAATCCACAAGGGTGCACAAGCAAGAGGAAAAACTGCATCCCTCCAGCTGTTGGCTGATGCTGCCCGACAGAACCAGCCATCAAGAATGGCAAACTCCTGGGTTTAGGCAACATTCAAAACAATGACATTTGTGAAAACAGCCAGTTCTTGTAGGCTGCCAGCGGGTTTCCTTCTTTGTCTGACCATTATCTCCTGTAAGAAGTTGTGAACAGTCCCTTTGCCTTAAAGACAGTGGGAAGAGGTACTTGGATGGTAGCCTTCTGCCTGGGGGTCCTTCACATCTCAGTGGGAGGTTTCTAGTGAAGTACTTTGCACCAGTGAGATAAGATTTGCGTAACAACTCTTCGTGGACATTTTAGTATCCACATGCTGAAATAATATAATAAATCAGGGCTGCATCTTAAGGCTTTACTCATTTCCCATTCATGCAAAGTACCCATCACCTTCAACTACAGCTTTGAATGACGTAGAGAATTGACTGGAGGTGACTAACAGCTCAGGATCTGACCTTGTATTTACACACTCATATCTTAAGCAGGAATGACGTTTGTGTGCCCAGATATTTTTAGGTATTAGCACAATTTGTGTAATATTGCATCAAAGGGGTGTAAATGTGAACTATCCTTGAGTGGGATATGGTTACAAAGACCAGGAAAAGACTAAATTGGATAAATCATTAGTTTCCTGTGGTCTCAAAAGCAAGCAAGAAGTTTACAAAAAACCAGCAAGAGGTTTATATGATGAAGATGAATGAAAAAGAACGGCATAAACATAGAAGAATGATATCAGGTGAGGTTCAGTGAAGGAGTGATGTATGGCTAAGGTGGAAACACCCCATAAATCCATTGTCAGACAAAGAAAGACAAGGAATGAGTCTAATCCCTGCAAATTTGCAACCACCAACCATTGGTGCCAAAATCAGAAGACAACAATTCCTTTTCTGCTTCATTGTTGTCGGAAAGACGCACAGCTGGGGACGTGTCCCAGTTGGAGTTACCAACAGAAGACCTCAAGAAAAGGTTCCTAATTAGACTAAAGGAAGAAGGAGATGGATGTTGCTTAGATCTATTCTGTGTTTTCAAATTCCTGAGCTTCAAGAAGTTTATCCAACCGCACTTAGAAACTGTCTGGAGCAATTTCAGCTTTATTTACGGGCAACACTAAGAAGTCTTAAAAAACAAATAGTAGATGCTCCAGAAAACTTGAAATAGCACAGATGAGGTCTGTCTTTAAAAGGGAGGAGTAGGGCAAGAGAAGCCATAAAATTTTAATCTTGTGTTCCCAGAACACTCCTAAAATAATCAAGCACATTCTTATCTAAGTGGCAGAGACAGCTAACGAAGAACGATGTAGATTTCTCAGAGATAAAGCAAATTTATTGACCCCAGCTTCATTCTGGAGCAGGATAATAGGGATCACGGGTGAAGAGAAAAACAACATGTCATATATCTTTAATTTTATTAAGACATTCACTGTTGTTGAATGAGGTGTTCTTATAAAGGAACAAGCTAAGGAAACGTGGATGAGATGAAACCATGAATAGGTCATGCACAGCTGGATGGGAAACTAAGAATAAAACAATTATGAGAAATTAGGGGAATGATGTATCAGATGGAGTTCTGCAGAGATCTAACATTTTGTGCATTTTCACTGGCTACAATAAGGAACAGAGTTCACAATTATTAAGTCAGCTATCACAGATCTGCAAGTACGATTTCAGATCCCTTCAGAAACTGGTCCCTGTGAAGCAGGGGATGTGTGGGATGAGTCTTTGGTTTCTCTGGGCAGAAGTTAGGTCTTGACTAAAGTGTGCAACCAGTTTAGAAGCCAGCAGTTCAAGAAAGGTACCAATTGCTGAAGATATTTCAAGGACACTGACATCAATGATCAGAGAGAGAGAAAACATGATATGGAGGGAAAGGAGCTGGGGTTGTGTAGTCTAGAATAGAAAAGATGCTCATTTGATTCATTTACATCAGGGCAATTCAGATCACAAATAAGGAAAACTTTTAAAAGGAAGGACGATGGAAGCAATGGAAGGGTTTCCCTCAGAAAATCACAGACTCCCTGTTACTGGAAGTCTTCAGGGGCACGGTGGGAGAGCGAACAGATATCATCTTGTAGGTTGGTGGACATCAACTGCCTTCCAACCCTATTTCCTACATGTCTGTGAGGTGCATTTAGATTGCCAAATAATACTAAGCCCTACTTAGAGATGAAATAGTTCCTGTCTTGTCAAAAACAATGTGCTCAGATAATATTTAAGTTATGGCTCATGTCACACCAGAATATTAATTCATGACCTTCATTCTGCAGACATCCTGGGACACAGCAATCTGCTCTTTGCTCAGAAAATGCTCAACTCAGTCTTTAAAATAAAGCATGGTTATAGATATACTAACAATTTTATTTGAGTTGTCTACGGAGCCACTTGTGTTGTGTCTCGCGTTCCTCATTTAGTTGTGCCTGAGCAGTTTGCCAAAATGCTTCCAGCCACATCTTTACCCAGGCTCTGCTCTTACTAAAACTTCAATGGTTCCTTCCCCTTATTTTCAATATTGGCTTTAATCAGATCAGCAACGATGGGGTCAGTTTTAGCTAAACGTAATGATGCTATTTCTTTCATATTTAAGCTTTTATTTCCTTATGTAAACCTCAATATTCTTAGGGCTTGAACATCAAAGCTTTTCCAGTGCAGTTACCCAACAGGTCTGGGTGGTTGCTTTAGTCTTTGCCTGTTTTTTTTCTTTTGATGAGATGATGGGAAAATTATAATTCCAAGCGATTCCCATGAAAGGTACCGAGCCAACTTTTTTACGAGTGGGACTCCTGTTTCTTGTGGAGGCTTGATTTGTACCAAATTGACTCATCCAAGATTCCCATGCACATTTTCTATTTTCTGTCTGTTTTATTTAAAGTATCTGAGCCAAATTGTTAGTGGAATCCTTTAGGGAAGAGATAGGAAAAGTTTGGTCCTGTCCTTCAGCTGATCCAGTTCATCTTACCCCAGTTTTTCACAGCGATTAACTAGGGAAATGATTTTGCATTTTCTGGCAAAAGCAAAATCTCTCTGAAATCGATGGCTTGTGCTCTTTCCATTAAGTCAAGGGGCTTGGCCACCAGTCCTGGGGCAGACCCTTTAGTCTATACTAGCTTATCATGAAGTGGCTTTGCTTCACTGCTGGGGATGTGGGAGGTGGTGAACAGGAGGGTTAATCTCTGAGCATTGATGTCTGAGCATTTGTTTGACCATTTGTTTTGATACAGGGCATCAGTTAAGAAATTATTAAGAAATTACTTCAGGAATCCAGAATCCATGATGTGAAAGCTGAAGTGGAAGTGGAGGAGAACCAAGCTGTGGTATGTACAGCTAAATACCAATTTATCTTGTTACTTAAGCAAGCTACTCCTTTGGAAAGATTATATTCCTTGATAAAGATTTTGCTCATTATATGACAACTGATTACTGTTGTGAATTGTTGTCTGCTGGAAAGTAGCTGTAACATGGCCCGGGCTGCTGCCTGCTGAAGATCAACACATTTGGCCACAGGACTTCAGCTAAATTTGAGGCTCTGATTCCCAGGTGAGGGTTAGGAAACAAATCCAAGCTGCAGCTGAATGAGTGAGCAAACTGTGGAGTTCACTAACTTTGGGCTTTTAGATCTCCTCTGGAGAATGTGGAAATAACGTTTTGTTGGAAAACAAATTGAATCACACAGAGGTTTGTCATGTGGACAACACCACATTCCTCCATTTAGCCCATCTCACTCATCTACATCCTCCATCGTTCTTTTCACGTAAGGAGTTTGAAAGGAATAAAACATCAATGGCTGGGTTTACAGCAGAACTTTATCATGTTCCTGTGGAGCATTTAAACGCTGAGCTTCTGAGCTTTGGGTCCTGTTTTACACCCGAGGATTTGGTGGTGAGCCCTTAGGCTCTTCTCATGACAAACATCAGAAAAGGATGCTGAGCAGCCGGTACAACTAGAGGAGGTGCCCAGAAGCAGCCAGTCCAGATGCTAAGGAGCTTGGCATGTTTTTCACATCTTCCCTTCTTGAAAACTTCAGCATTTTACCTAACACTTCCAGCACTTTACCTACCACCTCAATGTACTCTGGAAAGCAGCTGGAGGTTCTGGATGGAAGATGCCTTAGTACTGTCTGTTAGAGATGTCTCAGTGGTGTCTTGTTTCCAAGTCACAGCTGCCTTAGAAGATTGGATCATCACCATGGCTCCATCCTGCTTCCCTCCACCCCTTTTACACTATGATTTAGTAGTTAAAACTCTCATCCAGAATGCAGCAGAACAAGGTTTATTTCCTCCTTTGCCTCAGGGGATTTAGATGTTTATCTCCCATGGGTGTCCCAACCAGCAGGCTACAGGTACTCCTGAGGTGGGGACGCTTTTTGTATGACCTAAGGAATCTGGGCACCATGTAGGAAAACAGCTGACACCCTGGACCAGGGACTGGGATGAGGAAATGCTTATGGATCACAACACAGGTAGTTGCAGATGTTTGCCAGGGAAAAGGGAAGGGCATTCCCATTTCCATTACTTGCTCCAAATGCTGTTTGGATACATCTGCTCCAATAAATTAAGCAGATTTGGGAGACATCCTTGGGTGTTGGAGCTCAGTTCTTCAGGGTCTTGAGGGACCTCCAATGTCCCCCAGCATAGTTTTTGTATTTGCCAATGGACACCCTCCAGAACACTGTACTGGGCTTGTTTTTAGCAGGAGGCAGGGAGTGCTGCCCACAGGCAGCACTGCTCATGCTGTGAGGATGGTTTTGGAGTAGAGTCCTCACTATTCCAGCTGAGCTCAATGCCAGGGATCTGTCTGGGACACACCACTAGTCAGACACAGCCTCCATATATGTAAGATTAAGGAGTCATTGGGTAAAGAACAGATGTATCAAGAGTGCACAAAGCAGGGTCTGAAATCACAGGCTCCTCCTCTGGAGAAGCTGGCTGCCAGCCCAGATCTCCTGGGCTCCTGCTGCCACCATCCGCCTCCACAGGAAACCCAGCAGCTTCCATCCAGCTGGGAAATCCTGCCAGCCCATGAAGGACCTCAGGGAATGGAGAATAGATGCTCCCCATTGCCAGACTATTCCCTCTGCCTGCACAGCAGTAGGGATGGATGGGATCATGCCTGGGATGGAGCCAGGTATATCAGAAACAGGGGGGTGTTCCCAGACAGCAGCTCCCGTCCTGACAAAATGGCCAGAATGGGTGAAGAAGGCAACCTGAGCCCATACATCTATTTATTTACAGTTTTCAAAGCAGCTTCTTAGGGTATGCATTAGAGGTCACCCACAGGAGGCTCATTGCCATGGTCAGTGACACTAAACCAGTTTTTGTTCAGTCCTTATTCCAGTGAAGTCTCAGTTCAAGCTCACAGGAGGCTTCCTGAACTGACACTTTGCATTTTCCGTGGTACTATTGTTCTATCCCCACAGAAATTGCCTTCCTGAGACCCTTTACAAATTCCAGTTAATAATAACTTCTCATTTGTCATTGGTATGTCTTTTGTTGTCTGAGAGGTACACAAAAATATCTCCTACTCTTAAAGAAATACTTCCTTTCAAGGTTCCTCCTGGAATTGTGTGTCAAAGAATATACAGAAGAGGAGGAAAAATTTGAACCCGAGATTGCCAGTGAGTATCCTGGCTGCAATGAAGTGGTATTAGCTTTTACTTTAATTTAAAGGCAAAAATACTTACATTTGCTGGAAAAAGCAGCCAGGGATAGTTTTCTGCATCACTGTATTCTGTGTAGGGTCTGCAGCAGAGCTAGAACGCGCCGTTTCCTTTGGATTGCTTCCTGGTTTTTATATATAGCCTCGCAGATTCGGTACCACGTCAGAGCACGGGGCTCTGCTGACAGAATTTGTTTTGCTAGGCAACATCCCCGGAGCTGGTTTCACAAGAATTACTCGCTTGAATCACGGTAGCCATTAACTTTCAGCTGTCTGGAAAAATTGATGCCCTGGTGTGTGGAAGAGGAGTCCCAGACGCTTCCTTAATACATGCTTCGAGATGGAGCAGATTACAGGGTGGAATCCCGCCCTTGTCTGAGTGTTGCATGAGCTAACACAAATTATCCATGGGTTTTAAAAAAAATATTTTATTCTGAGCAAAGAAAATATGTCCCCTGGCATGAAAAGCAGCAGTATATCGGGTTGGCCTGGGCTATCCCTGATGAGTGTTTGTGTTGGTGTTGCCCGGGATACCCAGGTGTGATGCTGATTACGTTTGTGCTAACCCTCCTCTATTGTTCTCCATGGATGACGTTGGTTAAGCCAAGTTCATCCAATTTCAGGGCAGAGGAGTCCCTTCACAAGGTCTTGGTGTGGTGGGAGAGTCAAGAAGCATCCTGAAGACATCATGGAGAACAGCAAACCGGTATGTTCCCAGCCACATGAACGTGTACCACAGCTCCCAACCTTATTGTGGCTGCTGATACTCCTAAGAGTTGATACGTGAAATCAGGGAACTAGAGTGATGCTATATTGGTTTCTGATCAACAGGGAGAGTTTGCTGCCAGTCCAACACCAGCTCTGCTAGCAGCACACCGTTCCTTTCACCGCTTCTCAACATGCTGGAAAGCTGAAGAAAGATAAAGCAGCTGAAAATCCAGGTGCTGTGAAGCACTGTCGTTACAGCTGCAGCCTGAAGACCATGCAAGGAAGGCAGCCCTGGGCTTTCCCTTCTGCTCAGAGAGCAATGACCGTGCTGGGCTTGCACTGGAGTGCTGGTGAGAGGACATCTGTCAAAGCCAGAGAAAGTCCCCGAAAAAAAGGGGATTTGAGTGGCTGGCAGTTAATACAATTTGTGCTTTGATTTAAGTGAATAAATATTTTTATTAGATTTTTAGTAAGAATGAGTTAGCTTTTCCCAGAGGCTCTCCACAGAGGTTTCATTTTTAACAACTACTGTTTCTATGGTATTTGCTTATTTTCCTTCCATGCTGAGGTGATAAAACAGAACCGTCAGCCGCAAGGGCACGAATTCTGCAAACAAGCTTGTCTTTCTCACCAGCCTGACATTTCATAATAACCCACAGAAAGCGTTAAGGCAAACCCCTCCGTTTCTCCAGGGCGCCACCCATTTCATCAGAGTGCTTCTCCCTGGGAAAACAAGAATAAAAGCAGGTGAGAGGAGTGAGATGGGGTTCTCCAGACCCAAACCCTGCCCCTTCTTCACCTTCCAGGGCTGGCAGGCACCTGCAGAGCCTCGAGGCCGGCCGTGGGAAAGGCAGTTGTGGTGAAATCCTTAAGCAGCTTCCCCTCAGATTAATCTGAGGGGAAGATTTCCAAGATTAATTTCCAAGATTAATCTGAGGGGTGCCTCAGATTGCGTTAGGAATTGCTCCCGACGACTGACCGCTCTCAGGGCTCTTCTTTGAACCCCCTGGGTGCCTCCCTTGACGCAAGCAAGAACCGACGCAGCGTTCCCACGTTCCCAATTGATTTCTGCGGCAACATGAGATGGTTCCCGGTATTTTTTTTCCAGAACCTGTTTATTTTGGGCTCCACCTTTGTTTGAAGGCTTTGGCCAGCTCTGTACATCGATTAGCAGCGCTGATTACATTTGTGGACTTCTAATTTATTTATATATCTATCTATTTTTTTTTCCTCAGCAACTGAAATGCAATTGGATTTGATTCAATTTCAGCAAGACTTAAGAAAATTTCAAGTTTCTTCAGTCCAAAGTACTTTTGACTCTACTTTTGAGTGGGTTTCCAGCACTTTTCCCTCACCATCTCCCCGGGGTCCCCTCTCCACCTCTTAGTAGTGCAGTTTTGTCCCTGAAACACTGCCAAGGGGCACCGTGAAATCCTCCAGCTTCTCTCCCTTGTTCCTCACGAAACAATCCTGTTACTGTTTCTTCTCTTTTATACCAGGCCAAAAAGAACTTTGTTGAGGAAATCCAGGTAAATGACATCATCTGAATAACTTGAATTTTTGGGATGTTTTTTAACATGCTTGAAGATTTGGAGGAAACTGTAAGAAGGCAGTTTTCTTTGTAAATGACTCTGCAGCTTTGGTTCTATAAAACCCTGTAAACCCAGTCCTTATTCTTTGGTGGTTAACCATTTATCTAGTTCTAAAGTCACGCCAGCTGCTGAGATGCCCTGGGCCATCCTGATTTATGTCTGTGGTATGTACAGCCTGTGCTCTTCCCGTTTTTTACCTTGGGGTTTTGGGTTGCTTTTTTTCTCCCTTAGGTTGCTTGAGGAACCAGAACAATTACTGTTGGATCTTCAGCCAAGATTTCCCATTTCTCCCTTCATTGAATAGATGGAGGGTCCATGACTTTAGATCATTTCCCATCCTTATTATCCTCAGGGAATACGCATTTCTCCTGCATCCTTTGTGATTTCTCACTGAAGTTCTCCACAATTCCTTATCCCTCCCTTCTCTTCCTAGCCTCACAGAGTTCCAGAAATGCATTTTGAAATGACAAAACAGCCAAATGACTGTTGCTTCCGACTAGAAGAGGGCAAAGTAAAGACCAGGCAGGTATTTGCAAGTACGAGGAAGGGTTATCTGCTGAAGGGAAGAGTCTTGAGGGCAGAAGTGACACGTAGGAGCTCCTACAGGCACCAAGCCAGAGCCAGTACAGTGAGACCTTCACAGGCAGCAAACCAACAGGAAGGCTTCACAAAAGCAGCTGAGCTGACCTGCTTTCTGTCCTTTCTGATGGAAAAATAGCGGAGCCTGCATGCTGGAGAACCAGGAATTGGACAATCCAGCCCTATCCCTGCTGCTCTGGGCTTTGAGAGAGGGATGGACTTTCCAGCTTCTCTTCAAATCCAACGCAGATGCCTCTCGGGCGTAACTGACATCCTCAGGCAGGACATGAGGTGAGGTGATCATGCCTTTGCTTGGAGAGGACAGGGATCGTATCCCCAGCCAAATATCTTCCAAGATTTTCATTACAGAGAGGATGATGTAATGTTGGCCCCACGGTAGAACATGAAGGAGTGGATATGGAGATGTTTGACCCGAGTCACTTTCTGCCTTTCCAAGCAGGTCATCGACGAAGGAAATAATCACCTCATTCGTTTTATTGCCTTTTTTCTCTAATTTCATAATAGAAAAGGAAATTCGCTTTTAATGAGGGCAAATTCTGGGATAAAGCATTACTAATGTAATGTTTATTCCTTATGGACCATCAGTCCAACCATAAGACATCTTGCAAGTGGCTTCCAGGATTTCATCAGCCCTTTTTGCATAGCCAAGAGAAAAGATTTCCTCACAGGAAAACACTGAAAAGGTTGATGACATAATCCTTTTTGTCTAAGGTATTAAATTTATCAAGATTACAGATAAAATGCATAAAGAAATGGTGATGATTCATAAAACTGGGGGCAAGAAACAGGTACAAAAAAGTTAATGCCAATCTCCTTTGGTTTTGGCTTCTCCTTTCACTGACTAATTCCCATTTCCAAACTGGAAGTAATAGTGGTAACAGCACTTTAGGAAATGTCCCTCATCCAGGCAAAAGTAGGTGAGAAGGAAATTCCCCACAGTTGCCCACAGCTGAAGTTTGGGCAATCTCTTGAATGAATTTGTAAGTTCTCAGCCAACAACCCCTCTAAATGAGTAATGCAGGAAAGCCTGACACCTCCCACCCACCCGAGGTAACCGATTTTGGGCTCTAGCCCCGCAGAGCTCCGACCCTGCCTGCACAACTCCCCCCTCAGAAGCTCCTCACTTGTTTCCCTCTGTGCTGTGTGATGAACGAGCCTCTGTGCCTTTTTATGTTTGCTGACGACGTGGTTTCACACTCTGTCACTCCTGTTTGGGGCTCACGGCAGCCGCAGCTCCATCAGTAGCTACCCTGGCCGATTCAGTCTGGTTTTAGTTAAGGGTTTGGGAAATTGTTTTCCTTTGAGTCACGGCATTCCTGTGCTGGCACCGCTAGGCTCATCTCCAAAGATGTGGCTGGTGGGAATTTCCCTGGCACCTACAGCCATCCTCGGCTCTGGCAGCCCAGCTTTCTGCTGAACTCCTCCGCTTTCCGCTCTGACACGCTCATCGTGCCCCTGATGGGTCTTGCCACCATCACGGTCGGTCCTCGTGGACCACACAGCCTGAAGCTACGTGCACAGAGTGGTTTTCGGTGTCAGACATTAAATATTATTTTTGTTCTGCCCTTGGAGGAGTGCTAGATGGAGTTTTGGTATTGCCTCCAAAGATGGTGCCTCCACATGACCCCCCACTGAACGCTGCCCTCTTGCAAGATCCTGTTTTGTAGGCATAATAGTGTTACTTAGCAAACTGACTCATAAAAATGGTTATATTTGAGTTAAAAAGATCTCATTACATCCCATCAACGCAGAAGGCTTTTTATTCACTGTTATTTGTCCAGTACTTCATCTTAATTAGGTTTTAATGTCTCCATCTAATGACCATTGCTCCCTCTCCTCAATGCACAGTCTAGGAGCTCTTCTTACTGTAAATGGCATCTTTGGTTGTTAATTGTCCCCTTGTTACTTGCCTCCATTTATCTAAATTATTATTTATTCATATTCTGTGTTCTCTCTCTGGTTTTGAACTTCTTGGTGTTTCTTTGTACCTAACTCGTATGTAAAAAAGCATGGCCTAACTCACAGCTAATATTGTATTCATAAATAGGCCAATTGCTTCCACTTTTTTTTTAGCTCAAACAAGATATCAAGGACAATCAGTGGGAATATATCATGAATTTTTACCAGCTTTTCCAGGAGAGCAAGAGCAAAACCACCACCAGCAGCAGCCAGAGGTTACCCCATGTGGTCTGCTTTGCAACCTCAGGCCAAGATACAGGTACACAAAGGTTCCACTTCTCTCACGTTTCCTACACCTGGCAAAATACCTGAACCAAAAAGTCTTTCGAGACTTTTGTTTCCCTTCCAGTTCCTCACACCTGAGAACAAACACCTTTGCCATGTGAGGCATGTGAGAAGGCAGAAACCCACATCCCCCAGGTTGCCACAAAAGAGAAGAATGAGATCACTTCTGCGGTCTCTCTCAGTAGAAACTGAGAGAATTTAGAGCTGCATCGTACACGCTACTACCTGTATTTGCTATTATTCCTCAGAGCAAACCAAAGCAGGAGAGCAGCACTGAGGGGCCTCCCAGAAACGGCTCCAAGAGCTCTGCAACCAGCCCTCCCGAGCCGAGGGGAAACGGGAGTGGGTGGTGCCACTGGGAGTACCCAGCCCACTCCCTCCCTTGCCACACCTTAGAAATTTGTGGTGATTCTGTTAACATTTGTGTAAATAAGATTGCCAGGAACTGAACTGGGCTTTCACAGAAGGTGAAACTGCAGCGGAGTAGGATTCATGTCCTTAGTGCTTTGGAGCTCTCCGACGACATCTGTAGTTCGAGTCGTGCTGGAAATGGTACTTACTTCACTTTCCAGGAATGCACTGCTGTTCTCACGCCTGCCTCTGGTGCACCCTGATATTATGCTCCCCAAGGCACGTCCCCACACTCCTCTGCTCCCCTCCAGCCCGACTTCTGCTGCTCTTAGTTGTCGCCTTGATAGGCTCAGATATAACAAAGCTGCTACACGGGCTTAGTCCACTTGACGCTGTTTGTTCTATCCAGTGGTGACAGCAAAGTTACCTGTTGGCCTGGGGTTTTTTTAAATATTTTTCACCTTGAGCATCTCTGGCCATTGAGGAAGGTGGGTGCTACTCAGTGGCCAGGCAGGAGTCTGCTGGGTGTGAGCTGCGAGTCCCAGCAGCACAGGGGAGGAGTAGGTACCAGCAAGGAGCATCCCATCGCCTGCCCTCACACGGATGGCAAACGGAGGTGTAGATATTCACTCATCTCTCAGGACAGGTAAACCTTGCAATGGGCTTGGATGGCATCTCTTCTGTCTGGGCACAGTCCATCGTGGTGCCAGCATCATGGACTGGATATCTGCTGCTACTGGAGAGCATCCACCAGGCAGTAAATCCAGGGAGCTGACAGGGACATGATTATGTAGACGTGCAGTTGCTGCTACTGCTCTGGAGCGGATTCAACAGAGATTTCCCAGAAAAGTGTTCTTTGCTGTCCTTGAGAGCCTGGAGGATACACATGCGTTGCTCCTCTGGATTTTCTTTGGGAAACATTTCCTCCATAAACACTTGTGATGCTTCCACTGAATATGAGTCTATTTTCTATTTTTCCCTGAGGTAATATAGAGGACACATCAAAAGAATTGTTTTGCAGTGACTAAATTCAAAGAAAATATTGGCAAATGTACTTTTCAGCTTGGCTTTAGTTGTTTTTCAAGGTTTTCTTGCTCTGAGGTTGAGACTTTCTTCGGGGATGTGTGTGGGGGGTGTTCTTCCTGGTATCTGGGGGTTGGTTTGCTTTGTTTATTTTTTTAAAGAGAACAGTTTTGTTCAGGCTCATAAACTGGAATCACAAAATTGTCATTGTGTAAATAACAAAGAGCCCCTGGAACTGCAATTTTGGTTGTGGACTGAAAACAGCCCCTGAGTTCTGGGCATTTTGCAAATGGTTGAGTTTGGTAGAAGGGGATCTCTGGTTCTTAGTGGCATCAGCAAATAGAAGATTTGCTCGGGCCTTGTTGGGTTTTAATTCAGGATGGGTGACACAGCACCAGAGGCTTTGCCAGAATGAGGTACCAGCCCGGACTGGAGCTTATCGGTCACGTAGGCCAGAAGTAATTACTGGTCCTACCTTCAGCATTTGCCAGAAATCTGCTGCTTCTCTTTTGAAGATTAACGTCAGTTATCTTCAACTGGTTGACAGAAAGAAAAAAAATTACTATTTCTTCAACAAAAGATCTTAGGAACTATTTAAAGTGCTATTGTTGCCTGAAAGAATGGAAGGAGGAAACAATTCCTGCGCTACTCCATGCAATCCCCTTATTAGCAGATGTGTTTTATTTGGGCAGACGACAGGCATTAGTAAATTGATTCCCAGTGAGAACCACACAGATGGACAAAAATAACTTACATAGAAATACAGTAATTAAGAGAGCAACCAAATTGCACCACTGTCAAACTTCAGCCAATCTGAGCAACCTCACTGGCAATCCTGGAAAATAACTTTGGAAACACGGTTGTCCTAAGGGCCTTATTTAGGCCTAGATTGTTTCAACGTTGAAAAACCCACTTTTTTCCCTCATTGCAGTGATTTCTTTGTGTTCCCATTTACTGTTTTTGACAGCCCAGGGAAGTGGTGGAGTCCCCATCCCTGACTGTGTTTCAGAGTAGATTGGATGTGGTGTTGAGGGATCTGGTGTAGGGGAGAACTTTGTGGAGTAGGGCTGATGGTTGGACTCGATGATCCCAAGGGTCTCTTCCAACCTGAATGATTCTATGATTCTAAGCATGGGCAGGCTGAACCTGGCAGTGCGCAGCCACCAAGTGACACTTGGAGGGAGTAAATCCTGCAGTTAGCTGGGAACAAACAACTCTGAGGATGGAAGTGCTGGCAGGGACTGCCCGGTGTCAAGTCCTCACTGCACTTTTCTCTCAAAAGGAGGGTGAATCTGTTTGGTTGTCACCTTGAGCGCAGCCCCCAAATGTAGCACAGCAGCTCCTCATCAGCAATCAAAGGTTGACCTCCTTCCCTTGGTCAACAAAAGGCAAGCAGGGCTGTCTTTGCAGAGCAGGATGGGGAGGGATTGTTGGTAATTGCACAGCTGAGGGTGAAGAGGTCAATTTGGAAGAGGGGGAAACTAGGTTAGACCAGATCACCCGGGATTTATGAAAGGAGAAGGAGAGGTGCTCCCATCTCAATTAGTCCTGGCCAAAATATGCTACATCCATGTGCCTCAGCACACCCTCAGGTCTGGTCTCCGTGGAGAACTCCCTTACCTGTGTTCTATCATCAGTGGACCCATGTGCCTTCACTCTACAGCTTTGTCAGTACCTGGCTGTGGTGGAGTAGGGTCTTTACAGCCCTCTGATCCCTTTTCCTGATGCTTGTTCGTGAAGTGACTTGGTCCATCTGTTCTCACCCATTTAGGGCTTACTGCTACGGCACTAACATGGCTGCAGACCTGCTCTCATGATACTGTGGTGAAAATCCTTCCTTCTCCTGTAAGCACAAGCTCGTGTGAGGAAGCAAGCAAGGAGTTAGAGGTGAGAGCATCAGCACCTTTCTCTTCTATTTCCTCAAGCCTTTGTCTTTTTGTATTTGCATTGTCACCTCTTGCTTCACTTCTCTCTCCTGCCGCAGCTCATATACAGCGTTGTAGGTCATTGCATGAGCTGTCACTGTTCTTTTGCTTCTCGTTGTCTGTAATGGAGATGATGATAGAATAGAATCCAGGGCAATAGAGAGGAAAACACTGGCTGCTGCCTGAAGAAATTCTGGTCTTAAGAGAAAGTTGGTATCAATACTTCCAGGTCTTGTCGTTCGGCAGATCACAAGTCTGTTGAAGCTGATAAGATAAAAGATCTGCAGAGAGTCTGGGAGTGGGAGAAATAACATATCTGGCTTTTTAAGGCCACAGAAGTGGTTTTCAGAAGAAAACTACTTTCACTGCCAACTGAAACTAGTTGTTGCGTTACCTGCCTCCCCACAAACCCAGCCCAGTGTGCACAGGTGTTAATACTGGTGGCTTTCTCCACAACCTGCGTGGAGAAGCCTAAAAGATTCCTTTGTTTTACTGGAGTTTGGTTTTTCCTCTCTTTTGAAGAGAACGTTGGGATGTGTAGAGTAGGACTCGGGACCCATCTGTTACTGGCAGTTGCAGAGGTGTAGATGTACTGAGTGGTGGCCCTTGGCAGGGAGATGTGGTGGGATCTCGTGCTGGTTTCTGCGCTGGCACAACCCTATGGATTTGCTAGAACAACTACTGCTTCCAAAAATCTCTAATGTTTGTAGGACAAAAATAAAGGCTAAATAATGATGCTCTTGTTCTGTGGAATCCGTCTGTGCCTCAGGAAAAAAAAAAAACCAACAACAACCAACCAACATTGTGGGAAAAAATTAAAAGGAAAACACAACTTAGAAATATTGCATACAAGTACAACTATATAAATAATGGAGCAAGCCAAGCTGTCAGCTGAACCAAGGGCTCGTGGCTCCTGCAGTCAAAATCTGAGAGTCTTGAAAACATCAGCTTGATGCTTTTTACTTCTGTTCTAATACAGAACTTTAAAGGCAGGAGTGAGAAGCTGGAAATCTGGTTTTTGATGGCGATGGAGGAATGTGAATGTGGGCAGATGGATGGGAGGAGAATGCAGAAATCAGTTGTTGGGTTCAGCATCAGGTGGGGAAAAAAAATGCTCCGTTCCACAGAAGCCATCATCTCCAACTGGGTTGCTTTGCTTGGGTCTGCTGCTCTTTGTGGAGAATGGACAGGTACAAAGTCCTCAGCAGCCCTGCATGACTTGTGTGAGCATAAAACTTTATCATGCACATCAGGAAAGGCCCTGGAAGAACAGCCACAAAGATGTCCAGGCAAGGAGCGACCATCTAGATTAAGCACAAGTATCTGAACAAACAGCCTTGAATATCAGTTCCTTGTCAGTTAAATTAAACAGAAGCGCGGCTGATTTATCTCGGAAGGACTTGAATGGCCAAAAAAGGCCAATTTTCACGATGTAGGACGGTCTTTAGGGAGTAAACATCAGCCACAAATCTCACAGATATGTGCAGACAGTTCGTGTAGAAGTCTGAATTCTGCCAAGAAGATGTTGGCATTGACCATGGGGTTTTGTGTCCGTCCAAGGTCAGAAGTCACTCCTGAGCCTGACTTCACAAGGCCAAACAGACACAGAGTAAGTGGATACAACCGTGTTCACGTGCTTTATATCTACGTGTAGTCCAGGTGCTGCAAACTTGAAACAAAACCTCATAAAAATTACTGTAGGGCTCTCGTAGAAAGCTGGGGAAAGACCTGTCTCCACCAGTGGTACCCCAGGGAATGGGCTACCTGGTGACCTGTGTCCCCTTAACTCATAAGATGATGGATCAGAAGCAGCACAAAGAGGTCTTTAAGACACTGCTTGGCGACAGATAACAAATTCCAGTCTCTACTGGGTGATGGCTACAGTAATCTGTTAACTCTGCTTCTTGGCATTTGGAAATTTACTGGAAGGGGTTTTTTAATGACTAAAAAGGCATTCATTCCAACGTGAGGACGTCTCAGTTCAGCAGAAGCTCCAGCCATATCTGCCGGACAGGGTACGTTATCCGTCATCCCCCACAGGAGAAATTTCTCCTCCAGCAGTATTTCTGTACTTTTAGTGATCTTCAGACAGATGGAAGTAGACATGTGGCCTTCAGACTTTACATGCTGTTGCCAAAACTCAGTTTATATGACTATAAGACTAAGATCTTAATTATTGGTGTATTGAAACTGAGATAAACGCTAATGGATGGCATTATGGCAAGCTCATGACTAGTGCTCTCCGTCTGAGCCCAACGATGTGGGTTGCCCTAAAAGCCATTGACCAAGGACTGGGCTCTGGGCAGTCCCAGCCTCCGCCACCACATGTAGTACCATTCCATTTTAATTACCAGCCATCACAAGGGGAGATGATCTTGTGTACGGTTTTATTTACATTTTTAGGGGGGGAGTGGAAAGGCTTCCACACTAGCTTCCTTGCCTGCTCTCCTTTCCTTTCCCAACCCAGAAAAAGGGATGACCTCTGTGTAACCCATCTCCTCTTGTGGTCAGCGATCCATCTCCTCCTGAAGAACAGTTGATAGCTGAGGAAGTTTCCACAACCCAGCACATCCTGGGAATCAAAGACCATTCCCACAAACAAGTGACTGGGGAGACCACAACTGAAGATGCTTGTGCTACACATCCTCCCCGAACATCATACGACGCATTTGCCTCCCTTGTTTGTTTACAGATTCATGAATTTTCTTCAAGGGCCTTCCCTTTTCCCAGCACATGAAGAGGACTGTACGGCAGTCCTCGGGACAGAAAGGCCAGAAGAGGGACCTCTCTTGTATGACTGAAATTTAAACACAGTTATGGGGAATCTGGTACATCTAGAGTGAGAGGAAAGCAAGAATCTTGGTATGTGGTTAAGCTCACAAAAAATGAACACATTCTGTATTCAAACTCAGAGTTAGTAGGTCAATACAAGTTAAGTAACTATTTTCCATAACAAAACCCTGAGTACGTTATAGGTTATATGTCTTTACTGACTCTGCCTTTTGAGTGGGGTTTTATGAGGGCAAGTTTCCAGTATTGTTTGGCGAGATGCATTTCTAAGTGGTGAACTTTTGGGATGAGAAACGAGGAGAAAGGTTCGAACTACCTTCTCACCCTTCCAATGCTGCTTCACACCAAATGGTTTCTGGAGTTTACAAAGGTCAGTGGAAAAAAAAAGTGGGGCAAAAAAAAGAATGTATTTTTTACTTAGCCTTCTGCTCTCAGCAGGCTCCTCAACCCATCTTGGGTGTTTCACAGACGCTATCCCACCACCTCAGAGGTGTTCCTTTTCTTCCCTTTTCAAACTCTCCTTCGTTTCTTCTCTGGGTTTTTGTCCTATTTCCCAAATCAGAAAGAAGGGTATTTGATGGTTCCTCACCACAGCTGTACAAATTCATTTATTCAGTGTTAGAAGTTCAGGTCTTGTTCATTGCCAGATACTTCATCTAGCCTGGTATCACATGAAAATTAGTGCCTCTGGCAAGAAACACTTCCATTTTACCCGGATGGAGCTCAGAAGCTTTGGTACTAAAAAGAAAAAAACAGTTGGTTTGGCCATTTTGTGCTTCATTCTACAGCTGGTCCACTCTCACACCCTTCTCTTGCCATTTCTTTTAATTTAGGGTTGTTCTGATATGATTGTTGTATTGATGGAATTCATCTGGCTGCAAAAAGGGAAAAGAAATAGGAATGATGTTGGCTTTTGGGCTGCATCTCCAGAGCTAGTTGGTCACTTACTGCTGGTGGTTTTCCTCTCCACCCAGGGAGATCTTGCAGATGAGCATGTCTTGGGCTGGGACCTGATCAGATGCTGCAGTTGTGTTGGTTGGGAAGGACAGTGGCTACAGAAATGGATGGCAGCGGGCTGCAGATCAGACTGATGTGGGCAGGAGGTGGCCTATGTGGTCTGAACTGGCCCAGAAAGCAAGGAGGTGGCCTATGTGGCCTGAACTGGCCCAGAAAAGCACACCAGTAAGCATGAATGCAGCAATCCTGTGGTGCAAGGCAGTGGGGCAGTGCACGGTGGGCACGCTTCTCAGCAGATGGGAGGGACACAAGCAAGGAGTAGGAAAGTAGAAAGAGCCTGAGGCACTGCCTGGAAGAGGAAAGATGATGGACTAAACTCATAATAGCAATTAAATAGCTGAAGACATTTGAAACCAGAGAGGTTTAATCCACTTCACTGAATCTGGCAGCCAGAGGTCTGAAATGTCCAGGAGAGGGAGAGGCAGAGGCAGATGGAACAGTCAACCCCTGGAGATTATTAACACCGGGAGAAGAGCGTAGTTATTGGAAGTGATCCTTCGGGTTAGAATTGGAAATAATAGCAATAAATTAAAATAGAAAGGTCATTGGAGAGTAAGCATTGGAATAACTTCCTGATAGAGAAGGGTCTCAAGCCAGTTTTGGTTTCCAGGAATTTGGTCAGCGTACGTGAACGTGTAGAATCTGTGTGCGTGCTTGGCTGGAGCTGATGGCTGACATTTGCACACTCAGATTTTAAGGGAGAAATCCCTTTTCCCAGGGCTGCTCCTTCTCTCTGCTCTGTGGGAAGTGGGAGTAACGTTGGGAGAAAAGCGAGTGCCCTGTGTGATAATAAGCCCCTTTATCAAAAGTCTAAGTCAACTTTTCAGAGAGGGGTTTTCCTTTAAAAAGAGAAAAGCACCAACTTATCAGCTGAGAGCAGCCACAGAGAGCAGCAGGTTTATACAACTGAAAGGCTGGACTCCAAGCCCTGGAAAGATACTTTTGGGGCTGATCAGAAGCTTCTGGACAGCCTGGATCAGGCATATCATTAAGGGGCTGAGACGATGCCTGATACAATCCGAGTGGAAAGCGTGGGACAGAAGTATGGGAAGTTCTGAAGCAGCAGATAACAACTGGATGAGAGCAAAAGCAGCTCAGCGTGGTGGTACAGAGCACACAACTCATTTCTCTGACTAAGAACGTGAATTATTTTCAGGCAGGTCTACCAGTGACGTTCAGGAAACAAGAGGATGTAACTATTAAAGCTCAAACTCTCAAACTTCCATTATTTCATACAACTTTTGATATCTTTCACGATCTGTTCTAGAAACAGAAATACCCAAGTGGTGTAGGTGGATGCCAGTGCCTGTAAGAACATCTTTTCATAGATTCCTGGTATACAGAGTCCCCTTCTCTGAATCTCAGACTTGAACAAAAAGCCTAAGTGTGTCACCTTTTGTCAGCACTTTTCTTTTTTACTTTTTTCCTTTGAAATCAACAAGAGAAAAAAAAACCCAAACAAAACCTGGCCCACAAGATGAGGACTTGAATGTTCTAAGAATAGGAAGTTCCTAATACTCTTTTCTCTGGTGATTTCACTTAAATTACTCTGTGTATCCGATGATCTGCGTTTATTGCTCTCCTGCTGATGTCTCAATTTTTGTTGACTTAGGTTCTCGCCTAATTGCATATCCTACCTTTGTGCTCGTCCTCAGATGAGCCAAAATATTTATCTGTTGCTACGTTGCCATTATGTGCCTAGGGTTTATTTTGATTCAAAGTTGATGGATTTGGTCGTTTTCTGTTTGGGTTGGCATTGGCTCCCCCTTGCACCCCCGAGGTGTTTCTCGGTTGCCAAACTCCTCTGCACAGGCATGGAGATGCCTGTTTAACCATTGGTGTGGCTTGAAGTTGGCTTCCTCCTTTCTCCAAGAGCTTGATTAGCCTTCTGCTATTTTTTAAATTATATCATTTTTAAGATCTTATTTCTCTCCTGCTTCATGCAAGGTCCATCTGACACCAATGCCTCCCTGTTGCATTTGTTCCTTTGTGAACGTTAGAAGCCCAGGTTTACTGCACTCCAAGGATGTCCACCAGTGATTTCAGCTTAAACATGGACATGGGGCTTTCCTTTTATGAACCTTCAGTAACAGCATCATCCTCCAGATTACCCATACAACCTAAAATAGTCCAGAAATCAAGTTAGGGTTAGCACTCCAAGGATGTCCACCAGTGATTTCAGCTTAAACATGGACATGGGGCTTTCCTTTTATGAACCTTCAGTAACAGCATCATCCTCCAGATTACCCATACAACCTAAAATAGTCCAGAAATCAAGGGTATTGTCTTAGGATGAAATAATAAGAAAGATGGTCTTTGGACAAAATAGTGAAGATACTCTTTGTTCCATCCAAGCTATGGATGCAGGGCAGTGACTACTCAGCTTGGTTTGCAGAATAGGAGGCTGAGGGGAGACCTCATCCCTCTCTACAACTGCTTGAAAGGGCATTGCAGAGAGGTTGGTGCTGGTCTCTTCTCATGGGCAATAAGTGATAGAACAAGAGGGAATGGCTGCAAGCTGCAGCAGGGTAGGGTTAGGCTGGACATTAGGAAAAAATTCCTCACAGAAAGAGTGGTCAGAGCCTGGAATGGGCTGCCCAGGGAGGTGGTGGAGTCACCCTCCCTGACTGTGTTTCAGAGTAGATTGGATGTGGCGTTGAGGGATCTGGTGTAGGGGAGAACTTGTAGCGTAGGGCTGATGGTTGGACTTGATGATCCCAAGGGTCTCTTCCAACCTAAATGATTCTATGATTCTACTCTCTCGACTTAAACCTGCCACATAAAGCATTGTGGCAGTTGCAAATTAAAAAGCAAAGTGTTAAATGAAGCAGCAGAGGGTTCTTACACTGGACCCATGGCCAGTGCACAGTCACAGGGCAGATCTTGGTGGCAGAAGCTGTTCTGTAGATTGATGCACCATAAACACAGTGATCCTTCCCTCAAGCTCGTGTTGGTGCCAGGTTGTGGACTATTATACAGGCACACGCTCATGTGTGCACAGAAGACTGGGCACCATGGCTCTGGTCCCATGTCCTTCCACCAAGGTGGACTGTGGGGGCTTGAAGTAAGTCTCCTGAAGCAGGCTGAGACAATCCAGCACTAAGGGAAACCTGTGTCTGATTTCTGTGTGGGTTTATTTGCACAGCTGACGTGGAACTGTTCTAGTGCAAGGCAGGGGTTTCTGTCCTCAATGGGTATTTCCTAAGAAAAGTCTCAGTCTCAAGCCAAGTGAGCTGGAAACCAGTTGGCAGGGACTGCTGTCTCCTTCAGATAGGAGCAGATTAACAGGCTCTCCAATGGTCTGTGCTTATTTACTTTGTGTAATAGATGACTATCTGGCATCCTCAAATACCTAACAGCAATGTGCATCGATGGATACGTTAGAGAAATATGGGTTTAATTAATTGTAAATTGTCTCTTTTAGCAATGTTAAGATTCTTAATGCACATGAATTTGCCTTTCAGTTTAGATTTTAAAATTTTTCCAAGTGATACAAGCCCCAGAGTAATTTTGATGCCAGAAAATCACGTATTTTCTTGATGTTTACAGTATTGCCTTTCCAAAAAAAGAACTTGCATATATTATTTCTGGCTTTTTGGATTACTTTCCAAAAGAAAGTTAAAGCAAAATTTCCCCATGAGAAATGTTTTCTTGTGTACTGCTGAATTTTCCAGGGGTAGGATTTTTTTCTTATCTTCCAGAGAAAAAAAAAAAAGAATCCTCAATAGTTTATGTAATCAGAAAGCTCTGCAATCAAAAAACCATCAGGGAATGAAAATGCTGCTTTTCCATTGTGGGTGGAGAGAAAGAAGGGTAACAAAATATCTCTGATATTTTTATTCTTAAGAATGTGTATGTCAGAAAAGTAATGTTAAGATGCAGTATATCTAGTGTCACTAGAAAATTGAATTGCCAGTTTGAAAGCAAATGCTAGTTAAGATTACCTGGACAGACTCCCAGGAACCCACATGACAAAGTCTAAAGTCACTCTTAACCTGTAAAGACCCTCACACCCCGTTCCAGTCCAAGGGCCAATAAATTCACCTTAGGTCTGCCCCATTCTGGCAAAAATGAACATGAGCCAGCAGTGTGCCCAGGTGGCCAAGAAGGCCAAGAGCATCC
>VZTM01024206.1:446285-469544 GCA_013400555.1 Jacana jacana | reverse complement strand
CCCAAAGTGGGGAAAAAATACACTCCCTTGTGTGGGGTTTTGCCTCCTCTCCTGTCTCTGCCTCGCTGCTATCAGTGAGCTTCAATGTGTTCTGTGCAGCTCAGGTAATAAATCGCTTGTTTTAAGAGTACAGACTCCCAGATACCCAAAACTTGAGTGAAACCTGGAAGCCTTGAGCATCCAGCGATCCTTCCTGTCAGTCAGATACAAGAGGTGATCTATTCTCCAAGACGGGTAATTACACATATTCATTAACAAAGCGAGGTGGGGTGGAGGTGCTGTCTGAGAGCACAGGAGAGCAACACAGAATCTGGGGAGCTGATAAATATCTGGGTGTGCACTGAGCAGCCTTTGGCTTGGGACCACCTTCCACCTTCAAAGCAAAGGATTTAGGGTTTTTTAGAATCATAGAATCATTTAGGTTGGAAGACACCCCTGGGATCATCAAGTCCAACCATCAGCCCTACTCTACAAGTTCTCCCCTACACCAGATCCCTCAACACCACATCCAATCTACTCTGAAACACAGTCAGGGAGGGTGACTCCACCACCTCCCTGGGCAGCTGATTCCACTGACTGACCACTCTCTCTGGGAAAAACTTTTTCTTCATGGCCAGCCTAACCCTACCCTGCTGCAGCTTGCAGCCATTCCCTCTCCTTCTATTGCTCATTGCCCGTGAGAAGAGACCAGCACCAACCTCTCTGCAATGCCCTTTCAAGCAGTTGTAGAGAGGGATGAGGTCTCCCCTCAGCCTCCTCTTCCTCAAACTAAACGGTCCCAGCTCCCTCAATTGATCCTCATAAGCCTTGTTCTCCAGGCCTCTCACCAGTTTTGTGTCCCTCCTCTGTACTCGCTCCAGCACCTCCAGATCTCTCTTGTGCTGAGGTGCCCAGAACTGGACACCAGACTCAAGGTGCGGCCTCCCCAGTGCTGAGTACAGGGGGACATATATTTATATATATTATTTTTTTTTTAACAGTTTTCCTTTACTGCTTCAGGGACCTTCTTTCAGACTCTCCCCTGCGGCGCTCTGCCCTTACGCAGGCAGGCGTGGAGGGAGGCAGCCTTTGCAGGATGAGCTGGAGAAGGACTGAACAGTCTTTAGGGGCCCAGAGCAGGTCTTTGTGTTTGAAGTTGCACGGTTCTGTTGCCGCCAGCACCGTTCCTCCCCGCTGTCTTACTGAGCAGCTACCGTAGTCTGCGAGGAGCTACAGCTTTTGGGTAATTCAGTGGAAGGAGGATGCTGCTGGGACTGGGGACTTAGGAAACCGTGACTCAGTTTTGTGTCACCAGGTGAGGAACGGTAGCTGCAGCGGGCAGCTATCGTAACACGGATCTGTGCAGACCCACATCCCTTCCTAGCTGTTCTCTCCTGTACAGGAGAGAGAAGGTGGGGTTTTTTCCTCCTATTTAATAGCAGCGTTTCATTTTGGTGTGCTGCTTTACGTGACTCACCCGAGTTTTTCATCCTTAGGCCTGACGCTCATCCCCAGGTGGGAATCCATGCCTCAGCCAGGCAACATGACGGCGCTGTTCGATAACTTGTCGTGCCAACACTCCATCGACGACTTCCGAAACCGGATCTACTCCACTCTCTACTCCATGATCAGCATCATGGGCTTCGTTGGCAACGGCGTCGTCCTCTACGTCCTCATAAGAACATTCCGGCAAAAGACAGCCTTCCAGGTGTACATGCTGAACCTTGCCGTGTCCGACTTCCTCTGCGTGTGCACCCTGCCCCTGCGTGTCATCTACTACGTCCACAAAGGCAACTGGTTCTTCAGTGACTTCCTTTGCAGGATCAGCTCCTACGCCTTGTACGTCAACCTGTATTGCAGCATTTTTTTCATGACCGCGATGAGCTTCTTCCGTTGCATCGCCATCGTCTTTCCAGTCCAGCACATCAATCTGGTAACAGAGAAGAAAGCTAAGTTTGTCTGCGTCGGCATCTGGATCTTTGTCATCCTGACCAGCGCTCCCTTTCTGCAAAACGGGACGTACCAACACGGCAACAAGACCAAGTGCTTTGAACCTCCGGAAAACACGGAAAAGAAAATTCTAGTCGTGGTCCTGGATTTCATTGCCCTGTTCGTGGGTTTCATTTTCCCCTTCATTGTCATAACTATCTGCTACACCATGATCACCAGGACCTTGCTGAAGAATTCCTTGAAGAAGAACCAGGCCAACCGCAAGAAGGCTGTCTGGATGATCATCATCGTGACAGCCACCTTCCTGGTGAGCTTCACCCCGTACCACATTTTGCGGACAGTCCACCTCCACATGCTGTGGCTGAAGAACGCCAGCTGTGAGGACACCATATACTTACAGAAATCAGTGGTGGTAACACTCCCCTTGGCAGCTTCCAACTGCTGCTTTGACCCGCTTCTCTACTTCTTCTCGGGGGGGAACTTTCGGAAGAGACTCACCACGTTTAGGAAGGCTTCTTCCTCCAGCTTAACGCAAGCCTTCAGGAAGAAGTTCTCCATAAAAGAGAAAGACGAGGAACCCTTTGGAGAAAGCCATAGGGAGAATGGGAAGGCAGCTGTGGTTCCTTCATAAGGAGGCTAGGCCTTCCACTGAGATCTCAGATGGGCAATGGAGATCTAGGAACTCTTCCAGAAGACATGATGGGGGCTTGCAAGCCTTCATCACAGTTAAGTATGTAATAACAGTGGAGATGGTCCCTGATTTTTATGTTACTCGGTGGTACAGCTGCTGCTGGGGGTGGGAGGACCCTTCCCCAGGAGCAAGCGCTGCTTGGACACGCACAACCACTTAACATGGAGGAACCACCTCCAGCCAGCACCAGAAAACTGTTGATCTGATGATAAACTCTCAAAAGCCTGTATTTGGGCATTTGCTTTCACTTCACAACTCTACAAAGAGCATTAATTCCCCGGGTCAGCGGGAAATGTAAACACAGCGTTTGCTGTACGCGGCGCTCAAGGAACTGCTGACAAATAACAAGGGCAGAGTTTTCACTGCATCTTCAAGCAGCCACTAAATTATTTACACAGCAGAGGTCAGGATAATTCCTGCCCCGCTCCCAGCTGTGTCTGCTTTGGATCTCAGCTTTCAAGACGATTTGGGGTGTAAGACTCGCAGGGTTGGTGCCTAGGTCTGCAAATCCAAGAGCTTGGGCTTGAGCCCCTCTCCCACCCCCAACAGGCAGCTCTTTGGGCAGTCTCTTGTGGGCAGCAGAGCTGAATTTCTAGAAAGATCTTTCCTGTGGGAGCAGTTTTAAAACTGCAGTATCCTAATGTGCATTTGAAACTTATTCCAACGGGACCGGTCCTGCAAGTGATGGCTGGAGGGTATGGACCTATCATGCCAGTTCTGCAGGAGATTTTGCCCTAAAAGCAGAGCTCTGGGTGCTCAGAGCTTAGTGTGGGACCAGGCCTGCCTTTCTCCACTATTGACCACGTCTTTTTTAGGAAAAAATAATTATAAACCCAAAGGAAAATAATGCAGAAGTCCTGTTTAAACCTTGCAGCAAAGAGGCAACCCAAGACACTTGGAAGACCTAGAGATCAAGAGTCTGAGCATAGATGAGATGTGGGTGAAGCTTATTTTTGCATACACCGGGGTGAAAACACCCTGGTTGGGCTCTGTTTCTTGTGTAAAGAAAAAACTTCCAGATCTTGGATGAAAGGAAACATTCCTGTGCTTTTCCAGTGAATCCATGGAAAAAGTAGCTCTGCCTGCCTTCTGCTGGACCAAAGCCCAGCCCACGATGTGTGATACACCAAGACAGAAATGGAAATTTGGGTAGGATTAAGACTTTTAGTTGGAAGAGTGGTTGATAAATGAACAGGCACACGTGTTTTGGTATGGTATTTATGAAGTTATGTGATGTTATCTTAAAGAAAACAGCTGTAATGCTGTCGAGTAAGAGCAAGCAAAAGGAGTTTGGCCTGGGGGCAGGGATCTGCTTGAGAAATTATCTTTACTGACAGACAGAAGAGCGTTAAGTTCACCCTTTACACCACGTGAAGAGGGTCTGTGTATCCCTGGGTCAGCAGAAGGCACTTACATTGGTCCACAGGTGAACTTGCTTTTCTGGATGGGAATTCTCAGCAAGATCTGAAACCCCTTTAGGGAAATTTTAAAGGTCTGCAAAGTGGAAGAGGGCTGAAAGCTGGTGAGAAGAGCTACAGTTCCCCCTAAACCCACAGGAGGGCAGAGCTTTATAGCTCGACGGTACACCTGTGGACTGCTTGGAGGAAGGCTGTAAGAGGAGGGAGTTCANGTGTATGTATATATAATCTATGTGTTGCAAAGCATTTTTTTATTGTGCCCATGGGGTTGTTTTATTCCTTTTTACTTTTGTAACGAAACAATTTATTATGGCAAGAGAAATGGCAGTGGGTTTTGTGCAATAGGAAAGATTATTCAAAAAGATTGCTAAAAATTAATGTGTTGCAAATTTTAACAGGTACTGGTTTACGTGTCTTATTTTTCAAGTCTCTGCACACAGACTCTTCTTCCCTACAATATGGTTTTATCTATACCCAGCACTGGAATGTAATATTCAGGTAATGATAATTTATAATGGTATAATAATATCTTAGTGGAAGCAGCACCTGGATGTTGGGGTCCATTGCTGGCCCAGCCTCTCAAAGCTGAGTTTGGTCCAGCCAAACTGGCCTTTGCTGGAGCCCAGCTCCCCTGGGCTACAGGTCACTGTGTGGGGACCTGTTGGAGCCAAACCACTTCTGGTGGCAATGGGGGTCTTGCAGAGGTGAAGCACCCCAACAAAAGGCACCTGGGAACCTCCACAAATCTGGGCTTACAGGTAGAAAATGCTTGTAAGACCCTTGGAGAGAAGCGATGCTTTTGGTGAGTATGAGGTCTTGTGTGGTCACATATCACATGGGGGTTCCTGTGGGGAAAAGTCTGCTGAGAATGACGTTTCCTACCTGTTGGGTTTTTGTTTTGTGTTTTTTTTTTCCCCCAAAATAGGCTTGGGATCTTCAGCAATGTGTTAGCTGTAAAACTCCAGCCTGTACTGGTGAGGACAGAGCTTTTGCCATCGGCTCAGCAGAACCCCAGCTCCAGGTGAGGACCGTTCTCCCCTGCTTGGGACTTCATCCCCTGATGCCAACCTGGCAGCAGATGCTGGTCACCTTTTGCTCAGGAATAGGCACCTGGAGAGAAATATGTGCCAAGAAGCAGGACCCATTACTGTCATATGGTGAGTTAAAAACCGTGGCATTTTATATGGGCTTGTAAAGACGACAGGAGTTGGGAAGAGGGATGAAGTGCTGTCCCGGGACTCTCAGTGTCAGAAATAACCTAAAAAATTAAAGCAAGGTGTTGGTTTCTTGCTTGACTTATGATTTACGGTACAATAGTGTCCCCTAGTGCCGAGTTATTCCTGGAGCAAACTGCCTGTTGCCTGGTGAGGTGTTTCTTCTTTCTTTATTTATAGACAGCCCAGTGTTGGCTCCTCGCCAGTGACGCTGTCCTGTTTCCTCTGCTCTGGCTCACCCGGCTCCCCCTCTCCCACCCCTGCCCGTATTTTGTTTCATAATCTTTGGGTTTTCCCCTTCTGTCTTCATCCTGGTGTTTCCTGTCTTCCTGGACGGATGCTTAGACTGGGAAGGAGCCAGCCACGGAAGGGGGTCCAGCAGTACCTGTCCCCACTTGGTCACTGGTCCCCCTACAGGCACCCCAGCCCCGGTGCTGGCAGTGAGTGGGGTCCCTCCTCCAGCCTCAGGCTCCACCAGCACCATCCAGCTTGGCTAAAAAATGCTGTTTCTCTGTGTAAAGGCTGTCCCAAGCACAGAGCTGGGACCTGCAAAGCTTCCACTGGAAGCTGATGGTAACTACAACCCATTGGCATCTCGCCGTCATGATGGGAGTCCCATCATTTTCACCCTTTGTTTGTCTGGAAAGGGTATTTCAGATAAAAGCTAGAATAGCTCCAAAAAGAACCAGCACCCAAAACAAGGTCCTTGAGTGGCATATGGCAATAAAATGGCTTTTCCTGCCTCCTGCCAAAAGAAAAGAAGTGGAGACCACCCCGCTCTGGGGAGTCCCTCGGGTCCTCCATAAGGGAAGCTGGTGCCAACACAGGAGCAGGGGAGGAATCGGCTCAGGGCTGTGGGTGCTGAGGAGCCAGGCTATGCCTTGTGCCAGCCTCTCACTCTGGCACTGCCTGGGTGGGCAAACAGTGCTGATTCTGTGGGTAAATGAGACACTGGTGGGTGCTGGTGCTTGTAGTGGGGGATCTTTTCTCTGTGCTTGAAGCTGGAGAAATAAGCGGGGCATCGCAAACACTCCCGACCGCTGCCCTGTCGTTTCTGTCACTGGCTGCGGACACACTGCCACTCCTAAGCATTCCAAACGCTTTCACAGAATCACAGAGTCTCAGGGATTGGAAGGGACCTTGAAAGCTCATCCAGTCCAATCCCCCTGCCAGAGCAGGAACACCCAGAGCAGGTCACACAGGAATGCCTCCAGGCAGGTTTGGAATGTCTCCAGAGAAGAGACTCCACCACCTCCCTGGGCAGCCCCTGCCAGTGTTCCCTCACCCTGAAGAAGTTTTTCCTCATATTGAAGTGGAATCTCCAAATCATCACCTCTTTCATATTGGTTTGGGTCTCTCCTTCTGCTGTTCAGTGCCTGTGCCTGTAGGGTGCAAGCAGATACCGTCTTCAGGCTTTGCTCTGCAACCTCTGCAACTGGAAATAGACTTTCATTTTTCATTATTTATTTCTTTATATTTTTCCCCCTCTCCAAGCAAACTGAGAGTGGGAACTTCTGCTCCAGCCCTCTGATTTTTACCCAGCCTAAGTCAAGCCACCGAGGAAGTCTCCGTAGGGCTTGTGTGCAACCTTGTCATGATTGCACGTGGGGCTCACAGGGTGGGAAGTGTATTCTATATGCTAAAGTATGAACTGATTAATATTATAGTTACTTAAAAAAAAATGGAAGAATTATAGTTACTTTAAAAAATGGAAGAAAATAAGTGCTTTAACCTACTCTTCTCGCTGTTTGGGGTTTTACAGCTGCGGAGGCGCTGTATCCCCTGGGGATATGAGGGTTGTGATGCCCCAGCAGGCAAAAAGCAAGCGAAGCTTCAAGCCAGACAGTGGCTGTTGCCCCCAGCAGCCCTTGTGGGGACAGAGGGCTCAGTCCTGTAGAGGAAGGGGAACAACCATCCCACCTAAGCCCAAGCCCATTGTCGTGCGTAGGCACAGCCTGCAGGTGTGAGCACAAGCAAGGCTGCGAGGAGACAGACCCCTTGCTCTCCTTTCATGATTTCAGTACCCAAAAAAGAACAGAACACAGATATTACAGTTTCTGTTTCTTTTAAAAACAATAAAATAAAATAATGAGGGGCTCTGTGCCTTTTCCCAGTGGGTTGAATAGACACCACCAGCCTCTTACAGTCAAATGGAACAAAAAGTTTAAATACAAGAGAGAAAAATCTGCACTGTGTGTTGATCAGGCAGTAATATTTTTTGGCCCAGGGGATTAGAGTGGGGCAGAGAAAACACAATTACTTAATGGGAAAACGAGGGAGAGAGTTTCCCTTAATGAAAAAAAAGAGTCCTGGTCTAGCAAATGCCCAGGACGTGGTGCCTCCCGGACACAAACCTCTCTCCTCTGCCTCTCAGAGGATGGGTTTCAGTATAAACTTCTGGGCAAGCAGAGAGAACCATCTGGGTGTTGTTTTGTCTTCGTAGCAGCCTAAAATGTGGTTTTGTTTGTGCTTATTTACAGAGAGGGTCCAGAGCGGCCACCTGCTGCCAGGAGCTGACCACAAACTAGATTTCTCTTCGCAAAAATAAAACCATCTTTCTGTTTCCAGGAGAACAGCACAAATCTCAGTTTCCAATTCATCCTTTTCAGCAGCTGCTGAGGACGAGCATCCCCTCCAGCGCCCACGTCACGGCCCGCCTGGCTCCCCTCCACCATGCAGGTGCTGCACGGAGGGTTTTTCAAGCCAAAGGTCTCTCTTGCTCTTTGCTTTTCTTGAAGTTCTCCCCCAGCAAGGGTAAAATCCTCTGGCCCTGACTGAAGGGTGCAGGGGCCCTTTCTGATGCCTCTGAGGCTGCCTGTCCCCAACCCCAGGATTGCTGGCTACTTCCAAAAAAGTATTCAGTTTTGGTTGGAGTTCTGTGTGGTTTGTAGGATCATAGAACCGTTCAGGCTGGAAAGGACCTTAAAGATCATCCAGTTCCAACCCCCTGCCCTGGGCAGGGACACCTCCCACCAGACCAGGTTGCTCAAAGCCCCAGAGCTTGGTATATGGTATATTATAGTTTGCTTGAACACACTATAAATCCCAGAAAAATTAAGCTTGGTGTCACATCTATCTTGTTTAGAAACCTGCAGTGGTCTTTTTTCCTCAGGCCGTGAGGATATGCATCGCTACAGGCTTGGGGCAGTGTGGCTGGAGCTGCCTGGCAGGAAAGGACCTGGGGGTGCTGGTCGACGGGCGGCGGAACATGAGCCAGCAGTGTGCCCAGGTGGCCAAGAAGGCCAAGGGCATCCTGGCTTGCATAAAGAATAGTGTGACCAGCAGCAGTAGGGAGGTGATTGTCCCCCTGTGCTCNGATGTGGTGTTGAGGGATCTGGTGTAGGGGAGAACTTGTAGAGTAGGGCTGATGGTTGGACTTGATGATCCCAAGGGTCTCTGCCAACCTAAATGACTCTATGATTCTATGATATCTCCTTTTTTTTGACACCCATTGATACTAAAACGAGTTGTCATTTGTGTTTTTGAGCTCCACACCGCTTTTCCCTGCTCCAGGGCCAAATTCCAACGCCACAGACTGGGAAATTCAGAAACCAGGCATAGGCTGTAACCACCCTTACTCCCTACGATGTGTCTTCATATAAAACTCTCGCAGGATGTGAGAAGCGAGCAACCCTTCAGGTTAACGAGCAATAAAGAGAGATTTCCTGTTCTGAGCAAGGTCCTTTCTGCCCCCGTTCTCCCCAGGAGCCTGGGCGTGTATTTTGGGGCTGGAGGGGCCTGATGCAGCCCATGGGAAAGCTTCTACCCCCTCCACAACAGGGGTCTGTGCACCAAGAGGCTGCAGGTCTCTTACCAGGAGCTAATTCTCATGCTGAATCCTAATTATCCTAATTTACCTTTTTGTTTATGCCCCCCATTTCCACTGAGATCTGATATTAGAAGAGGGACTCCTTCCATATGGCAGGAGGGAGAACACTGGGCTCCTTATCCTTCACGTACAGCAGCAGAGGGTATGCCCTGATTACCTGGGGGAGAAAATAAGCAGCAAAAACAAAGGAGGGTACATCAGATTTTAAAATACCATCAGTGTAAGTAATAAAATATCTTAGAGACGCTACCGGAAGCAGATCTGAGGGATGAGCAGCCCCGGCTTCCTGCTCAGGGTAACAAACCCATCTCCCAGCACATGGGTGGGTGAAATTGGGAACCCAACCCTCCTTCTGAACTCCTAATGGCAGCTCTGTGAGCGGCCAAAGTGCACAAACAAATATTTGGAGCCTTTGCAAACTTCACTTGGGGGTGAAATGTGCCCGATTCTTTCCTGTCAAGGCGGCGTCTTACGCTTCAGAGGAAGCCAGGCTGCTCTCAGAGCAAAGTGAGGACCCTTTGGTGGTTTAATAGTATATTCCAGATGGATTTTTCACTAGGTTTAAGGAGGAGATAAAAGGGAGGAGGTCAAAAAAACACCCTATTTCGGTCATTAATAAAAACTTTGCTTCCAGGAACGCTGTTGAGTGTCTCCAAAAGGGATGCTGAAGACTAAACAGAGTTTGTTTTGCCTTCAGCCCATCGAAATCCTTTTATTTGTGAGAAGCCCGTCTCTCTGACGCTCTGCTTGACTTCTTTAACTTCAACAAGGTCCCTGTGACATCCTCCCCCTCCCCAGACGGCGCCTTGCGGGATCAAGGGCAAAAGGCACAGCGTTGCCCTGTGTAAATCGTTTTGGGTATCACCCTCAGCACAAGGCAGGAAGATTCTGCAGGTATTGTGTTGGCCAAATCCATGCTGGAGGTGCCACAAAGGGCTGCCTTGAGGGCTGCCCGCTTTGGCGAGCAGTTATTGCAAAAGGCGAGTGTGGGGCCTGACTCCGTTGAAGAATTGCATCGGTCCCAGGAGTCAGCTGAGGCTTTATTTCCTTTCTGAGTAACCATCTGAAACGAGACGGTCCCTGCTCTCTGCCCTTTTTCTCCTTCCATGTTACTCACGGCAGGAAGGCTGCTGGAGGGATGAGCTACACACTGCTTACGTGAGCGAGGGCTGAAAAATGCTACAGTGCCCTTTCACCGCTATTTTTCAAGGAAAACGGAATGAGAAGTTCTCCAGAACTGGCCTTGAGCCCCTGCCTCCTCTCAGCAGCGTCTCCTCCCACATGCCTCCACGTCCTTCATCACCCTGACTGACTATGCCAGAGGTTCACAGACCTTCAGAGCTGGTTTCTGTTCCTCCTCACCCTTTTCTGGGTGCTCAGGTGGGAAAGGCATCTCTGTAGCTCCCAAAGGGAATGAGAGCAGCATTTTCACCCCATATGGGAGAGCTCATGGTCCCCAGCTCCAGGCTGACCCCAGGGCAGCACCCTGCTCCCTACCTGGGCAAAGGAGACAAGCCCCTGGGATGAGGTGGCCCAGAAGACCTGCCCCAGAGAAGACCTACAAACCACGCACGAGGTCTTCTCGGTCCCACGCTGAGCGGGACTCGAGGAGGGGGGGGCAGAGGAGTTGTGCTGAATTCAGGTGGATTTTCTGCTTGAGGATGCAGCACCATGACGCTCAGGGTTAATCATATCCTGTGGTAGGAAAAACAGGCCTCAGGGATGTGACCTCATAAAACAGAAGCTCTGAGAAATTGTTGCCAAAGCCCCGGGGTCAGATCTGCACATAGAATCTTAGAGTCATAGAATGGTTTCGGGTTGGAAGGGATATTTATCAGGAGCCTCTTCAAACCTGAGCTGCGCTGCTAATACCGAGCCGACCGTGGAGTTTGCTTTGGCTGCAATTAAAACTAAAACGAATCATTACCATCTGGTGTTGTTCTGAGGGTCGACAAATGTCCCTGGGATGTCACAGTGAGCTCTGGGTTGCTGGCTGGTCCGTGGCAGAGGACACCGTTACAGGTCAGTGCTGGGCAGGAGAACTGACAGCCGCAGAAAGTGGCACCGGTGACTCAGCCGTGGCATCCACCCAAATTAAATCCCTAAGCACAGTCACCCTCTCCCGTGGTGGGAAGTTCTTCTGATGAAACAACCCCAGCTCCTTGCAAACGTTCCATCCTTCACTGGGTTTTACATCAGGGCACCGTTTCACTAAAGGCACGGAGCTCACCAGCTTCCGGTGAGGGGACCTGAGCTCCTGGCCTCCCCCACGGCTGCTCCCCCTGCAGCAGAGTTACGTATTTTGATTCTCCCCTGTTTATTTCTACTGGCTTTTCCTCTAAAACAACTCTCCTGTGCTCCCAGGAGGAACGCTGTAGCAAGAGATACCGGTTACGCTTCATGCTCATGAAGGGCCCCTTGCATTGGTAAAGTGACTCTTCTGTGTCAGAAGGATGTTGTGAGAGTTAAGTGATGGTTGCCTGGGGAAAAAAGGTAGAAACCCAGCGTATTAGCCAGAAAAGCTGTCTCTGTGTTGTCTTCCTGCATCAAGGCAGAGAGAAAGGAGCAAAACATCATGGCTGTGGCCGGGCTGTCTGCAAGGACTCAGCACTGGTGAGGCCACACCTTGAGTACTGTGTCCAGTTCTGGGCACCTCAGCACAAGAGAGATATCGAGGTGCTGGAGCAAGTGCACAGGAGGGACAGGAAACTGGTGAGAGGCCTGGAGAATAAGGCTTATGAGGATGGATTGAGGGAGTTGGGATTGTTTAGTTTGAGGAAGAGGAGGCTGAGGGGAGACCTCATCCCTCTCTACAACTGCTTGAAAGGGCATTGGAGAGAGGTTGGTGCTGGTCTCTTCTCACGGGCAATGAGCTATAGAAGGAGAGGGAATGGCTGCAAGCTGCAGCAGGGTAGGGTTAGGCTGGACATGAGGAAAAAGTTTTTCACAGAGAGAGTGGTCAGTCAGTGGAATGGGCTGCCCAGGGAGGTGGTGGAGTCCCCATCCCTGACTGTGTTTCAGAGTAGATTGGATGTGGTGTTGAGGTATCTGGTGTAGGGGAGAACTTGTAGAGTAGGGCTGATGGTTGGACTTGATGATCCCAAGGGTCTTTTCCAACCTAAATGATTCTATGATTCTAAGGAACCTCTTGAGTTTGATGAGGGTATCTCGCCGGCTTTGTCTAACCGAAGGGTTCTTGGGGCAGCACAGGGAAGGAAGTTGTTCAACCACCCCACTGCCCCCGCAAAAACCCAACCATGGCGATAATGAAACGGTGGAGTTGAGAATTCATCAAGAATTCACACCAATCCCAACAGCTGAAGCTTCAATCCGCCCCTCCCACCCCATAAATGCTTCAACCTTTCCCTACAAAACTGAAATTTTACCATTTACCAGCTCTTTATCCTTCCCACAAGGTTACATCAACGCCAAGCCTCCATGCTGCACTCCCCCGGGGCTGTTGGGAGAGGGAAGAGATTTGGGGCTGTTTGAGAAAATAGTAAATTGGGGGTTATTTTGGTTCCTTGTCATTTTAAGTTAAACTTCGGGGGCTTTTCGTTAAGTTCAGAGCAGAAGCACCGCAGAACGCTGCCGCCTTTACTATCCCAGCTTGTGTGAGTGCAGTTTAGACTCCCTTTGGATGAGAAGATGAGAACCTACAGTTCAGTCCCCATAGCTTTTATGTTTGGGGGTGGTTTCTTTTTTTACTGTCTTGCATATGTAAATACAAACCCACTTGTGCAAGGACAGCAGTGAAGAGGCAGCTACACGCTGTGAGCGATAGACCCCTTGGCAAGACATTTTCTCTCCCCCTCTCCCAAAGCTGTCAGGGGTCAGGTACTGGTAGCAGGTTCCCCTCGGGAGCCACCAACCATGTTTTGTCCATCAGAAAGAGGATTTTAAAGCTTTGGCCACACAACCTTTAATAAGACAGGGGATTGTTAAAGACCCCTTTCCTGCGTGCCCCTTGCTGCTGGCAACGGCCGCGGCACCCAGCCAGGGGAGTGTGGGGAGGAAAGGCTGAAGTAACTGTGAAGAGAGGGAAGTGAAAAGCTCATTGCTTCATTTCTTTATGAAACACGGGTCCCATAGTTCTCTCAGATGTGTGCTCTGTCTTTTTGGTTTTTCAGAGAAAGGGCTGGCATGGACGCTGTGGTGGTTCAGGCTGCGCCCTGACCCTGTGCCACGGGGAACCTGCTCCCTCACCCGTTCCCCGTCGGGCAACGCTGCTTTCCCCGGCGCCGTCCCGAAGGAGCTGTAAGTGGGATGCAAAGTGACACTGTTCCATTGGCTGGGCTTAATGGAGAGTGCTGTTGGCACCAGCCATCGTGTGGGACGTCTGTAGTCGCGTGGCGGCCAGGGTGATGCTCATCCATGGGGTTTGGCTGACTTGCCCCTCTCTCTAAAGCAGAGTGTGGCTCAGGGGTCTCAAAGCAACCCCTGGGAGAGAGCAGGTTATCACCCCTCTTGCACAGCTCCAACAGAAAACTGTCCTCCAGTGCTGCCATACTTATCTTGCCCCCGTTATCACAGCAAAAGAGTAACCTCTGAAGAACTCAGGTTCCTAACTTCCCTGTTGAGCAGGGAATGACCGTTACTCCCGGTGTGTGAATGAAGAAGTGAAGCAGAGACCGATGCTGGAGCTCAGGGCCACGCTCAGCCACCTTTCCCCAGCCGAAACGTTCATCCTGAGCTCACCACCAGTCAGCTCATGGTGGTCAGACCCTGGCCCAGGTTGCCCAGAGAAGCTGTGGCTGCTCCATCCCTGGAGGGGTTCAAGGCCAGGTTGGAAGGGGGTTGGAGCAACCTGGTCTGGTGGGAGGCGTCCCTGCCCAGGGCAGGGGGGTAGAACTGGGTGGTTTATAGGGTCCCTTCCAACCCAAACCATTCCATGATTCTACAAGATGGGGAAGGTGGGAACAGGCCAGTTGGGTTTTTTTTCCCTGCTTTCTCATGCACAAAAGGGTCCTTATGCATTTTAATAGCAGGTTCTCTCATACAGCAATCAGCTCCCTCAGCCAGACAGCGGAGAAAGGCTCCTTATGCAGCTACCTCAGAACATTGCTGCCTAGACCTTCTCCTCCACTCCCTGAGGATGGGAAATTAGATCCATGACAGTCTCAAAATGGAGAGCATGAGCCCTGAACAAGTTAAGTAGATTGCAACAAAGGATACAAACTGGAGGTTTCCTTGAGGAGCCAATATTTGTATTCTTCACAGCCGCATCTTTTTCTGGTTTGGGGTTTTTCCCTCCCCCCTTTTTAGCCTGAAGTGCTCCCAAATCCTTCGTGCCATGTGGCTGCTTCTTATTTGCATCAAAGGCCTGATTCATCGCTGCTCTGCACTCTGATAGATTACGGATGCTCCTGCAAAACAGATATAAAATGCTCGTGGGACGGTACGGGGAGCCTCTTCTGCAGGTACAGACAGCGATGTGAGGAGAGGGGGACAGGGGTCTGGCCCTCATGTGTCTGCTGGGGGCTGCAGCTGAAGAGGAACCCCCAACACAGAGCAGGGGCCTGCAGGCCTCCATCAAATGAAAAAAAAAAACAAAATTTAATAATAATAATTTAACAAACAAACAAAAAAACCCAACCAAAAAGGGAATGGAAACAATGACGAGGAATGGGGGTTATTGTAGGAGAGAGCAAGTAGAAGAGGTTGTTTGGGGACAGCGAGGAAAATGCCAGATAGGAAAGAAATGTTGCTCTGAAGAAAGACAATGGAGAAATCGAGCGCAACAATTGCAAACCCGTGTGAGGACGGAGAGGGGAGGTCGCTGATGGAGGGCGAGCAGTTTTCCACGGAGGTGCTGCGGCTGCGCTCGCTCCCGGCACACACAGCTCGGGGGATGCGAATAAAACTCCCTGCCAACGCTGTTAAATTGAAATTGGGGCGCCGATGCGATGCCACGGGGGAGAGAGCTGCCACTTCCCCAAAGCAAAGAGGGGGGAGTTCAGAAATGGGGAGCAGCTGGAAAAATGAGTGAAGCTGCGTCACCTGATGGGAGGTAGGAAACCGGCACCAGGTGCCTGGCAGGGAAGAAAAATAAGGAAACAAAGGGAAAAGCCTCACGTGACACTCAATGTGGGGATGTTTTTGGGTTGCATCAGCCTTTTATTGCTGACGGTTCACCTGCAGCTCATCCAGATACGGCATTTAGAAAAAGACCAGGATTTCAACAACTGAAGTCTCAGCCTTTTGTCTGATGGAAAGAAATAACAATTCCAAATGTGGAAATGTCAGTGCAGGCTATAATTCTGTTGCAATTCAGATTTATTCTGCTTGCTTTCTTTCCTTTTTGTCTTTCCCCTCTCTGTTCTTCAGAAATTGGCTCCGATGCTTCGCTCTCACTCTCCAAGGACCATTTGCAGCCGAGTTTCACACAGCAAGAAATGAGCCCCTGCCCTGCTCAGCCTGAGGAGCGAACCTGCTCCTTCCAAATCCCCTGTCTTCGGGATAAAAACACAGGATCCTGGTGCTTCAGCATCTGGCAAATTCTATCTTCATGCATAGCAACAATGAAGCGTGTTGATAATGGCTTATTAAGCATTTTCAGGCAAGTTTATAACAGCTAACGGTGAGCTAGAGCAAGGGCAATCCTCTAGCTGCAAAGTCTTTAAAGGATGGGGGTTTGAGCATTTCTGAGGCTCCAGCTGCTCTGATTACTTAGAACTATGACTATATTCATGTCAGGCCAGGTGAGCAGACCTATCCTGGCTCCACTGGTAGTGCCACCAGGTCAGCTGAAGAATGACAGAATGATATGGAGTTGGAAGGGACTTCTGGAGATCACCGAGTCCAACCCCCAAGAACTTCCCCTGTATTTACCCCGGGAGCCTTCCCACAGCTGAAATGCCCAACGCATCTCCTGCCTGGCTCTGGAGATGCTGCAACACCAGGGAGGATGGCTAGGACGGGCTCCCTCCTGTGAGGAGAAGCTGTTTGCAGGGAGACCACCACCTCCTTCAGCAGGATGGTTTTGCTCTGGAGCAGAAGGTCCGGTGCCGTGCTGTGGGCGCTTCCCCTGGCATTTGCTTGGGCCTGCCTGTTCCCAGCTCTTGGTTGCAGCACAGAGTTCTTCAGCCTGTTTGTTTTTTTCCTTTTTGCTTCTTGGCTTGGGAGAAGAGTTATAAATTTATGGGTAAACACAGCTAGTGTTTGGGATTAGACTGAATCGGGAGATTTGATTCCTATCTGGGGCCTTGCTGAGTAATTTGAGGAGGAACTGAGCAGAAAGACTTTGCAGAAGGCGGTGAAGGTGTGTGGGAGAGATGGTGTAGGTGTCCCACAGTCATCTCCTGTGGCACTGCCACAGAAGAGCAGCAGCTCCAGGCAGAAGCCAAGAGATGTCAGCAATAACAGCCCCACTCCAGACTTCCCGATGGGAACGTGCTGGTGTTCAGGGCCATGGCAGCCAGAGAGAGGGCAAAGGGAGCTGGAGGGTGCCATGGTCCCCTTGGCCAGAAGCCTGTGCAGCTCCTATGCTTGCACACACTTCTCCAAGGCTCTGCAGAGCCACTGGGACTGGTCACTATGGGCGCCCTGACAAACAGCGCTTCCCCTTGGACCCTTGTAGCTCAGCAAAAAGCAGACATTAATGCACTAATTACAGGGGGCAGGTTCAGCAAGGAGTCAGAGCTGCTGCTAAGTATAAGCAGGCAGTTCTTCGGATGAGGAGGACAAGGCAGCTGAATGCTCCTGGCTCTCGGCACCTTCAGCCTCCAGGAATCCTCCTGGTTCTGAAGAGGCCCTTCCAGCCGCTTTCCCCCCTTCTTTCAAAAGCAGCCAGAGTGCAATTAATTTGCCACAGCTGATCAGCAGCCTGTGTCGAGCTCCAGGGGAGTTGTGCTGCTTTACAATGCCCCCCAGCATCCTCTGTCGTTATTTACAGGCATCCTCTGGCAGTGATCCTCCAGCTGCCCCTGCTCCTGGTGTGGGTGACCAGGGCTGGCAGCGGGGCTGCAGAAACAACCCAGCTTTTAGTTCTCTTTTCCTGATAGACCCTGAGGTGTTTCCAGTGAATTGGGTCAAACCCAGAAGCTGGGGCGAAGGGAGGCGCGGGTGCAGCTCTGGGTCAGGCCTGGGGGTGTTTGCACACAGACTGAGCCGTGTAATAAGTGAGAGAAAGAATTGTAAAACAGACGTTCTGTGCAAAGTGCAAATTGCCCAGGCTCTGAACTTCATCCCTCCCCACCTACAGCAGCCATAAACGCCAGGTATGTTTATTGGGGGCTGCAANTTAGCATTACTTTCTACCAACAGCCTTGCGGATCCAGGGATGACATTCGGTGAGTTCGTGGGGGAGAACCCCCACGGAAAGAGTTGCTGGTGTGGAGCAGTGGGTTCTGAGAGGGGTTCTGGGGTCCTGCATGGGGAAAAGAAGCACAGGCAGCAAAGTGTGGCATCTGCCTCTATCTCCATCACCTGCCAAACTTCTTTGTCAATGCATCCTGGCCTGTCCATACCGACGACAAGAACCTGCCATCCTTCTTCATGAGACACCTCTCTTCTTTGCTGTAAGATTATCAGTTCTACCAGGAATATAAACCACTGAAAGTACTGGGAATGTTCCTTGGACTCAAAAAGGAATCTCCAAGCCTGGTTTAATTTCTTCACTTAAAACAGCACTGGTTTGTCCTGACATAATGGACAGAACTACGCTGCAGAGCGTGGAAGCAAGTGCTGCTGTGAGTCAGTGCCTCTGATGATATCGTCTATTTGTTTAGATAGCCTTGATTAGCGTTAAATCATTTCTGCTGGTGATGACTTGCTCCCGAGGTTCCATGGCAAACAGAGAGCAAATTCCCTGGAATGGGGATGAGGGCACCCATAGAGGCAGAAGAGTGGGAAAGGGTCATCTACCCGCGAGGGGAGCTCCTGCTCCCGATGCCCCGCGGGCTTTGCCCGCTGTGCTTCTCTCAAAGTAGGCAGCACAGAGTGCTGGTTTGCTCTCCGTGGACCGGCTCCTCAGCTGGAGAAAACACTCCTAATTCCACTGGGGTGGATGGAGCAAAGCCAGTACATACTGGTGGAAAAGCTGCTCCGGGATATGGTGTTTACTTTTGAGGATCTAAGCACAGAGGCTTCCAACAAAGCGCTGTTTGATTAAAGTTTGTTTGCCGGGTTGCCTTGCCTCGGTCCCTCCTAAAGAGTACACAGCAGTGTTTTGTATATAATCAGAGAAAATGAAGCAAATGTGTTCCAAGACCTCGTTGGCAGGTCCTAATGAATTCAAGAGACGGGAGGCTTTGCTGGACACCAGTTAAAATAACCATCATCATCATTATCATCGCCCTGCAAGTATGGAAAAAAACCCTCTGCCTTAATTGTGGGCTGGAACTAGAAACCCAGAGCAGCTGCTAATCGTCCCCATAAGCAGGTTGATGGTTTTGGAGGGGTCTTTGTACATCCAGGTATTTAATGTGTCCAGCTGGAAGCGGAGGGTTTTTGTTATCCAAACCTTTCAGCAGCCTCCCCGCCCATGTTCAGACCGGAATATGCTGTAATTGTAATATTCCTCTTATCTCTCTCTTCTCCCTCTCTCTTGTCAAAGGGGTTTTCTTTTCCATTTCCTTAGCGTTTCACTTCTTTTTCCCCCCTTCTTTTTTTTTTTGTTTGTTTGTTTTGTTGTTTATTAACTCACCCAGAGCTGTTGAATTAGCAAATAAAAAAGTAGCAAATACAGTTCAAACTTTTCTAATGGAAGACCGGGCATGTTTCTGGCATGGCTTCTTGCCATTGTTTCGTTAAGACGGACTCTCCTTAACTCTCCTTTTCCATTCCAGAGCCTGCCCTTCCTTTATAAGCCCAGATTTCTACCCATTTGTGCTCTCTTCCCTCCCTCCCTCCTGACTCATTTCCACTTCCCGTTTGGGCTGTTTCTTTTCTCTTTTTATCCTTTTCCTTTCTCCAAATGTTCTCCAATCTTATATTCTGCTATTTTTAATGCCTTCTTCCCCCAGCCTCGGATCCACTCCCTGACCTGACATCACTGCTGCCTGCGCCTCTCTGGCCTTTTCCTCTCTGGTCAGAAAGCACAGCCTGGGCCATAATTTCCTCAAAATCCTGCTTTTTCTAACCCAGTGACTCCCGATGAGTGTTGCCTGCCTTTGTGTGGGAAACCTGGCGTCACCACTGTCCTCGTGGCTCTCCAGGAATTTCAAACTACAGTTACAGCTCCCCTCTGAGGGGTTCCATGCTCTTCTGCAGTTTCTGACCCATCTAACCAGGCCAGGACCTTCTTTCCAGGCGGTTTGGTCACGACGCTGCTCTCCTGCCAAATATTTCCTCTCTACAGCTCTGCCATCTGGAACAGCACGCCCATGTGCCTTCAGCCTCGCCAACTGGCTAGAGAGAGTCCAGTTTAGCTAAGAAATAAAAATAAAAATAATTATACATATATGTATATATAATTTCCCTTACTGTCATCCCATAGCAATCTGAATGTAGGCTGTAGGCAGCAAGCAGTTTATTTTCCACAGTGTGGGAACAGTTCTCGTACTTGCAGGAGTTTCAGTTTTAAAGGAGCCCCCCGAGCCTGTGGAATGTGGGTAGTTTTTAGATCTTTCACCCTAAGTCTCACTCACAACAACTCAGTAAGCGTTTCCATCAGACCTCACCTTTGCTAGAATTACCAGTGAATACCTTGCTAAGATATAAAGTGTATTTAGAATGGAAAATTAAAATTATTTAATGAAAGGAGGGAAAAGGATTTTCCTAAGTGCTAAAATGCTGCACTATTACCTACAAAGGAATTCTTGTAATAATCAAAGCTGGGAGGTCTGGACAGACTTTGACGCAAAGAATGCTCAGCATTCACCCCCCCGCACTCCCTCCCCCCCTCGAAGACCTTCTTTATTCTGGGTATCAGACAGAGTGTGCTCGCGATGGGGAAACAGACCTGCATCTACCACACAACACCACTAGTCATAACTCTTCAAGTTTAGCTGGCGATGAATAAATACTGAGCCTGTGAAGCCAAAATAATCCTTGAATCGCTGCCTTCAGCAGCCAACAAGGACGTCGTGCAACGCGCTTCACATCTCCACGTCGCGTCCCGATGGGTCTCTTCCAGAGGATCTCCCCAAAGCGAAGTACAGACATTTCACTGCAGAAATGAAATCCCCGGGGCACTAGATACGCTTCGCTGCAGATTAGTTAGAGCCGGTGGAGTTCTAAGATTCCTGAGATGGAGGGCTGAAGATTCCAGGAATTCTCTCAAAGGTGAAATGATTAACCAGCCTTTTGTTCCTAGAGCCCAATAATGCCGAAAGTAGGTCCGTACCCACCGAGTCCTGATCTGGACTTGTCTATTCCCTTCTCCTCTGGAGTGTTCCTAAGCCTTAAATCTGAGCTGGAATTAAAGAATTTCCTTTCAGAACTATCAGTGAAATAAATGGCAAAGTATTAGTGACCAAAGAAAGACGTGATTCAAACCAGAGAAGTAGCTTCTTTTCCCTCTGAACCTTTTTCTGAAGATTTCACTCTATTTTATTGGCACGGTGAATTGTTAATTTCTTGTCAACCATAATAAAACACGTAATGTGCTGCTCCTCACTGTTCCACAGGGCCAGAGGAAAAGCTGCTGCTTCTCTACACCACAATCAGTCACATGTGTGCAGTAAAACTAGTGGAAGGCATAGAAAGAAGAAGAAATTTCAGCGCAGGGACCATGACAAAGATGTTGCCAATTCTCTTGGAAAGAGGAGAAGGCTTCCCCTGCCCTCTCCACCTGGATTTGGCCATCGACCCACCTCCCCAAATCGTGCTTTTCACATCACAAAGGACATTGCAATGAGCTCTTCAGACAAACAACCTCTCATATGCGTTCAGAAGCTTAAATAGGGGTGACAGCAGAGATCAGAGAATAAAATGGTAATGGGCTCCTAGCAAAAGCCATCTTTTCATGCACTGTCAGTGTTTTTCTGCACCAAACGTACAGTTTCAGTGATGCTAAAGCACAATGACAGCAGTTGCTTGTTTTCTCCCTAAAACATATGTAAAACAAATGTAAAATTCAAAAAGATCAGTGAAGTCTTGTAATAGCTGGATGATCAGCTACAAGAAAAGAGAAGGAAGGGACAACATTTCAGCAACTGCCAAAAGCACAGACGCAATCCGAGGATGATTTTATCTGTTCTTTCACTGTTTGCTAACAATTTGCAGAGCATGCATTCCTCATTTTATGGGCCAAAATGAGCAAAATTCATTGTAAAGTTACACTGAAATGTTTTTTTGCAGCGTTTATTTAACAAGGTACGTTCTGACTCCCCTAGAAATTCAGCAGACACCACCACCCCTGGCCTTCCTTAACACTGCTTGCTTATTTAAAAAGATGGATGGGAATGTATTTTAGCCCTGTTTAGCATGGTTGTTCGGCACGGCAAATCAACCACTTCCACCAGTCTCCGGAGAGAAATTAGCTGACATAAAGGAACAATTTCTTCCATTCATTATAAATTTCCTATATTCATTAAAAATGTATCTAAGATCAGTCCGGAGGTAAACATGTGGGTATTGATTTTAAAAGGTTAGTTATAAGGTTAGTTAAAAGCTATATTATATTGCTTGCATGTAAACGTCGAGTCTGACCTTTTTCTTCCAAACTGCTGCGATCCACAATTTACGTGCAGCGTGTGTAAAAGCACGGCTGTCACATTTATTCTGCCTCCACACAGAAGTGGCTGCCCGTGCTGTGCACGAAATAGCCCTTAAATCACTGCTTTCGCACACACACAAATCCAAAGCAAGCCTCAAACTTGCTCAAAACACACTGATGGAAATGTATTGGTACAAAGTGTCCAGTGGAAATGGGCTGAAGAGAAGCCAGAGGACATGGATGTGCCAGAGACGTTCTTCAGCTGGTGCTGGGCTTCTTCAGCCCCTGCTCCTCATCCTTTTTGGAGAAGGGGGGCTCAGTGCTGCCCAGGGCTTGGGTTGCTCCGGGGATGGGCGAGAATGGCCATGGAGAAGGGAGCTGCCCATCAGGATGCCCATGTTCAGACATGCCGGGAATTAAATCTTCTTCACTTTGCCCAGTTGAACAGTTGGTGTAATTTCTCTAATTTCTTACAGGATTTCTTCTTGATATCGAGGTGCTAGAGCGGGTACAGAGGAGGGCAACGAAGCTGGTGAGAAGCCTGGAGAATAAGGCTTATGAGGATCGATTGAGGGAGTTGGGATTGTTTAGTTTGAGGAAGAGGAGGCTGAGGGGAGACCTCATCACTCTCTCCAACTGCTTGAAAGGGCATTGTAGAGAGGTTGGTGCTGGTCTCTTCTCACGGGCAATGAGCAATAGAAGGAGAGGGAATGGCTGCAAGCTGCAGCAGGGTAGGGTTAGGCTGGACATGAGGAAAAAGTTTTTCCCAGAGAGAGTGGTCAGTCAGTGGAATGGGCTGCCCAGGGAGGTGGTGGAGTCCCCATCCCTGACTGTGTTTCAGAGTAGATTGGATGTGGTGTTGAGGGATCTGGTGTAGGGGAGAACTTGTAGAGTAGGGCTGATGGTTGGACTTGATGACCCCATGGGTCTCTTCCAACCTAAAAGATTCTATGATTCTATTACACGGCATTAGAGTTCAGGCTTTGTGTCTTTGCACGCGCTGTGACCCATCTATCCCCCTCAGTCGGGGATGAGATGTAATGTATAAAATAGATAAACACCACTTTTGTCCATCTTTTGGCACAATGGGGGTGGAGGCTGCAGGCGCCCCAGGCCGGAGCTGTGTGTGATGGTGGGAGCACGGGCAACGGCACTGGCTGTGCCATGGGTGACGGGCAGGACATGGGTACCCATCAGGTACCACCAGCTCCAGGCACGGAGGGACATAGAGACCATGGGCCACCTCAGGGGACGAGGCCCACCTCAAAGGCCACCGGCCACCTCAGGGAATGGGGCCCAGGCCTCTGTCATGGCGGGAACGTGGGTGCTCAGCACACATCCACCTGCTCTGGCCACCGTGGCACCTTTGTCTCCACTCGGTGCCACCTCAGCCCAGAAGAGCCGCGTCCCCTCCCTCACGCCCCAGCCTTGCCTGCCCCGTCGGTCACCCACGGCCTCGAGCTGTGACCCAGCCACCTGCGGGCTCTCCCGCCGCCCCCCCGCGCCTCTTTTCGCAAGGAGCGGGTGGCTGAAAGCCGAAGAACAGCCCGACCTGTGGTTGGCGCGCCCGCCCGCCC
>VZTM01024206.1:395818-445406 GCA_013400555.1 Jacana jacana | reverse complement strand
CCCCCACCCCCTTCTTCCTTGGGGCAGCAGCAAAGGTGGGGACCCCACTGAGACGGCTTTTCAGCGCAATCCTATTTACTGCCTCTTACAAAAGGCGCTTGACTTCAGCGAGGAGCGGTTGCTTTTCCTACGGAGGGGCCGGGGGAGAGTCTCCAGGGATTCTGCTGCCCCTTCTTTGAGGCATTTCACGTGCAGCACATCGCAGTAGGCTCAGGAAAGAGGGTAATAACGCGCTGCTGGCAGGTGTATTTGCTTCCTTTAGCAGCTCGCTCTCAGCTGGCTTCTGAGGTTTGTTCCTTTTTAAAACTCGCCTTTCAGCCTTCTTGTTGGAATGACAGAAACTTTCTGTAAAGCTAATTTGTTTTCATAATTGGGGTTATATCACATTTCAGTTTCTTTCTAGCCATTCTTGGAATGTTTTACATCTTTTTCTGCCCCGTGGTAGCTAAGTTTCTAACGTTGGCGGTCCTCCCTTGCTTTACCTGCTGCCTGCTTGTGAATATTGACACCCAAGTGCTGCTGCAGATAAGTTCTTTCACCAGGCTGGTACAGGTAATGCCCGTGGTCCAGAATTCCTCAGGTTCTTCTAATGTATTTATGACACTCGGTTCAATAGGGAAATACTATCTCAGTCGCAGATGGAAAGACTGAGCCACCGAAATATTTATGGCCCAAGGTCACACAGGAAGTATGTGATGAGGCAGGGAATTGAATCTAGATTTCCTGAGACTCAGATTAGCATTTTAACCAGGGAAGCATCCTCTCTGTATTTTAAGCCAGTAAATTGACCTTGGAGTTAATATCCAGTGTAAAAGAAAGTACTTTGTGTTTTGTTAAGTATCTCGGGGAGCAAGAAGCGAAAACCCGAGTTGCTTCCCACACTTGCATTCCTTTCCTCGTTTTATGTAATTTGTATGTGGAAAAGGATAAGGTGGTAAAATAGGAAAGATGTTGACTTTCTCAAGGCTCTGTGTGTTGTAATCATGGATGCTGAAAAACAGCCAGCTATTACGCTGTCCTCTCTTCTAGGTCCTTTTTTACCTTGCTGCCTTCCAAATCTCTGGAAGTTTTGGAATGCTGCTGTTGTCTGGGAATAATTTGTTCTTTGCTTTCAACTCAGCTTTGCAGAATAGTGGATTTATTTGATCTTAGCTATCCACTCTGTGTTCAGTGGTATCCCGGACCTCGGTTTGTGATTCTTCATACACCCGGTGAATAAACAGGGCTTGTACTGACCGTCCGAAACGTCTCCTGGAGCAAGCTATTACAGGTTGTTCCCTCGGTTGGAGGCTCAGTATTGTTGCAGCAAGTTTTTGAAAAACTTGGCCTTCACTGCAATTAAGCAGCGTTTTGACTGTGAAATGGAATAATTTCCACTGCTTCGGCTCCCTATCTGCACAGATACACATCGCAGGCCATTTTTATTCCCTTTCTATTAGGGTAGCTCATTTCAGTTTGGAAAATGAGGTGGTTAATTTTACTACAGTGCTTACTTGCCAATGGTTTTGAGGAATAGGGTGTTAGAATTAGTTTAAAGCAGTAGCTCCTGGTGTATTCACCTTTTTAGAGAGAATAAAGATAACTTTGTCTACACAAATGCATTTCCTGCCACAACCCCTGGTCACAAACTGCATCTTTCTTTGATGTTGTGCTGAAACCAACTTTGCAGCAAAGGTGACTATAAAAAGCTCTATAGAGCACTTTTAAAGGTCTTTTGTTGGGGTTTTCTTTTGGAGGCTAGCATTTGCATTGTGCTGATTGTGTGGGTTGCCTTAGCCATGCCCAGCAATCTTTCATCTTTTATGTTTATTTTTAGGAAAGTTTTGGTGAGTCCTTAAAAAAAAAAAAGACAAGAAGATTCATATGTACTGTGCAAACAGTAAAAATCGTGGCATTCTGCTCAGGAGGGAGAGTTTGGCCTTGGCAACCCCCCCCCACTGAGTATGCAGCACGTTTGAGTGGAACTCTGTATGGATTTGTGGAGCCATTTCTATTGGAAAAGGTTTTGGAACTCCTTTGGGTCACTTTCAGGCAAATTGAGATACGTGGTTTTTGCTTGGAATACTGTAACTGGCACTTGTATTCGATGGGCTGCTGTTTCCCCACCTTGGAAGACTTCTTGTCAAAGTGCAGGAGTAAGCTTCTAACTTTTAAGAAGATAGAAAACTGAGGCAGCCTTCTGAACTGCTGCATCAAAGTCACAGGCTGGTATGAAATACTGTAAAAATGCCTCCCCTAGTTACAGATTTTCTTAATTTCCTGTCGTCATTTTATTTGATCAGAGAAGAATTTTAAATTTATCTCTGAAAGCAGATGAGAAAGCGTCAGTATTAGTAATACTGCTATAGCCAACAGACTGCAGGGGGGGGGGGAATTACCTTTCTCACTTCTAATTTTTCTGTATCTCAAACCAATCAGGTCTGAGCTATCAGTATTTAAAATTGTGGTTGCTCATTTCAAGGCTGGTGAACATCAGAGAAGGTAACCTTGTCATTTTCTTTTTTGTTGGTTTTTTTTCACCTGTTTTTAGCAAGTTGTCACCAAGCTTTCCCAAGGTCAAGATGGTTAGTTTTCAGCTGTTATCTTTGCTGCAAGCCAGACCTTAGCTGAAAAGTTTTGGATTCCTGAGTGAGGAGCACACACTGAACTCTTTATTGCATTCTTGAAGAGCTTATTGTAAAAGCAGTGATAATTTATTCTTTCAGTGGTGCTAACACAATCCTTTCTGTGTATTGACCAGCAAAGACAGACCACTGGCTCGGAGCCCTCGGTCCATTTCAACCTTCATGTAAATCTGCCATTGTTCTCAGTACCTTGATTGATGGGGAAAATGCCTCTGTTTGCTCAAGGCTCACTTTTGCAGCATCAGGGCCTGACACTTTATATTTATTTACTTACTTACTGACTTTTGCCCGTGTCTTATTAGAAGTAGTTCAGGAGGAACATGTATTAGGCTGTGACTTCAGAAACATCTGTGACTTCAAGACAGTATCACCTTTCTGGGGAAGATAACAATGGGTCTGCTGTGTTTGCTGGAGGAAGCGCTGAGCTTCTGCTGGCTGGCTCAGGGCAAAGTTTGCCAGTTTAGGCTGTAAACTACCTCGGTGAGCTACAGGGACAGGGATTTCTTACAGTGTTCCAGGAAAGCTGCAGAAGGTATGTGCCTGTGCCTTATCTTGAGGGGGAAAAAAAACACATGGGGAATTGACTGCTGTTTGTAAAGACAGAGTTTGGAGAGCCAAACCCGAGCAATTTATTATCTTCAGGACTCAAATGGTTTAGGAACTGGAGTTTGGTACTGGGTCCAGTAGCATGAGAAAGAGTATGAACTTTAGATTAAGTGCAACATCTTGAATGGCTTCAGGGACTACTGAAGCTCTTTGTTACCTTCTCCTGGTGGAGGGTCTTTAGTGGAACAGTTTCTAGAATAAAGCTGCACAGCCCTGTTAACAGTTAACTCTGACTGTGTTGTAAGGGTTGTAAGATGATGGTTTTATGTCCCCTATCGGAGAATAGTTGTGTTTGTGATAATTTACATTTGGATAAATTCACATACTTTTTGGGAATAGATATATTCTTTTCATCATTACTGTCATACAGAGGAATAGAGCAACAAGTAGATAACTTAAGTGAATGCACTTAGTTGCTGCAGAGCGCACATTATACGGGAACCATCTCCACGGTGTCCAAGTTACCTTTTGCTGATTAGATCACAGCTGAAGCAGTGGCGTGTCTTTGGCTGCCACGGCACTAAAAGTACGTGCAGTGTTTATACAGTTGTCAGGTTTTGCATTCTGTACACAGGGAAGGAACACAAGAAGGCTGCGTAAGGTCTTCTGGTTCTTTCCCAGAGGAGTCTTCCTTGAGTTTTATTTGCTTGCTGGCTCTGGTGGAGTTAATCATTGGCTGTTCTCTGATGTCTTTTGCTGGTTTATTGACTGTAGGTTGCTTCTTACACACACGCTGCCCTTTGTTTTTTTTTTTTTCCTTAAAACTTTAGGCTTGCCAGGTCACTAAAAAGAAAATCTCTGTTTTTTCTTGTCTGCAGAAAGAAGACTGAGGGACGGGACAGCGCAGCAGAGCACAGCACAGCACATTGCTCCTGCTGCAGCCAGCGCTGGCCGAGTAACGCTTATCCCCAGGAGGAAACTCAAGGCAGGAGAGTGTCAGTGGTAATTAGACAGAACTTCATATTCTCCCAGGTTTTGCAAGTTTTGTTTTTGTTTTTTTTTTTTCTTGTTAAGTCTCAAAAGTAACACCACAAGGTGAAATAATATAAAAAGTATTTGACAGCCTTCTAAACTTAGGCCTCCTTTCCCCCACCCCACCCTCCCCTCCCTGGGAGAAGTTTTTGGATAACTTATGATCAAATGGAAAAACTGAATTAGGGAAGGGAGAACTGATAGAGGAGTTGAGGTAAGAAGAGGTTTGGTATTTCCACATAAACGTTCTTGATTTTTGTAAGGTAGCAAACTTCTCTTTATTTTCACATTGCTTGCTCTCCCTCTTCCTTTCCCCCACCCCTTTAGCTGGAAGTTTTGTCTGAGACTTGCATAATTGGCCTTGGATAAAGAAAGTAAATTCTGTTTTGAGTAAAATGCATTTCCTGTGTAGAAAACAGCTCAAGTGCATTTTGATGAGAGTCCTTACTCAGGTGCCCCTTTTTTGGAGGAGGGTGGGGGGTGGTTGTTTGTTTTTTTTTTAGTTGGAGCTCATGGGATTGAGCTCCTCAGTGATGGAATTGATCAGGTCATGGAACTGACCTGCTTGAAAACAGGAAAAAAAAAAAACCCAAACAGGAAAAAAATCTGTCAGAAAAAATTGCCCTCTGTATGGCACTTGTGAGCTCAAGAATTGTCCAACTTTCTCTTTCTGTTTTTTTAATGAAGGTTCCTGTGAATTACCTTCTAATGTACAATACCCCAGGACCCTTAGGAAACCATGGCAACTGCATTCTTAAAAATACCAGTAGCCAAAAGCAAAGACAAGTTTTAGAAGCTGTTGGCTAGAACAGTGTGTTTTACACAGCGGGGGAATAAGCAGATGCATTATAAAGTGTTTGTAAATCAGCAATAACATTTTTGATGTAAAGACATGAAGTAGTTGTTTCATCTTTTGGAGAGTTGATGTGAGTATCTCCTGAAGTCAACCATCAAGCTTCTTCTGAAAGGAATATTGATGTTTAGAACCACCTGTGGAATCGCTGGGTGCCTGCTCTTTCGAATTCATGTGTTTGAATTCATGTTTCACGATCTCTCTGTGGATTAGAAGAGAGCAGTTGTTAATATTGCTCAGAAGGGGTATCCATTGATAGTAGTCCCTAGTTACCAGATTTTGAGCACTGTGTGTGGTGTTGGCTGCATACAGCTCACAGCAGCGTGTTCGTTAGCCTAACACCACCCCTGCATTGAGTAAAGCAGCTGTGTTAGAGGATAAAACTGCATTTTTGTGCTACATCACAGCTCAGGTGCTCTTTGGTGAATTAAAAGGCATCCAAGCAGACTGGAGTTTTTCTAGGGTGGGGGTGTATTTTTGCTGAGGCTGGGTCCCCTCTAGTGAAGAATTAGTTTTCGTGTTACGAGTGTGCACCAAAATTCAAGTGTGACACACTTTGTAAAAACCACTGTGTTCCATTTTTTCCAAGCTGTTTCGTGTTTGGTTCACAATTGTCTCATGCAATGAAGAAATCAAGTACAGAATGGAATGGCAGTGAAATGGGGTAGAGTAGAATGTGATGTGAAACTACCTGAGGAAGTACAAAACTACCTAAGGAAGTACAAAACAGGTCTCTGGGGAGAAAGGTTGAAGTGTCCTGTGAGTGAAAGATCAGTCAGCAGGTGGATTTTTTGTAAGATATAAAGAAAAAGAAATGGTAACCATGCTATAGTCTCCTGAGTTAACTGGGTATTTTGGGAGGAAAATAACTGTGTTAAACATGGGGTTATAAGTTTGGATGCAGCACGTTTATCTGCTGTTTCATGCCCTTTATTAAATACCTTCAACGTTGGTGTCTCTTTAAGAGGGGGATCTGTTGCTTTCAGTTCTGCTGTGTGAAGTATTAAAGTGCTCCAAATTGGTGATCTCTATTAACATCTAACTTCAGTGGGTTCATCGTACTGCAGGTACTTGAAGGGAATCAAGGCAGCCTTTAATATTTGCCCGGGTGTAAGTAGCTTTAGTGCTCTTTAAAGTCCTTGCAGGATGGTACATGTTAGTATTGGCCAGAATGACTGTTTTCATCAGCAGGTTGGATTTGCTCACAATAGGTATATGTTTGTCCATTTAAAAACATCACAGGTTGTAATTATTTAGAAGAATTACTCAGTTTTGGAAGGTACTCTGTAAACAACTTTTCCATGGATTGTAAACTCATTTTGCCTTCTAATGCCTAGGTTTCTTAGTATAGAAACTTTATAAAGACATAAACTGTCATCCTTCTTCAAAACTGTGATAATTCCCACCCGTGCTTCTACACAAAGCTGTGATTACGTCCCCAAACTTGTAGTGGGGTGACTGATTTACCCATAAATATCTAAAGCTCAGGTGTAGGAGCAAATGATTTTCGTGTGTTACCACGTGTCAGCTGAAGTGTGCTCACAGTGACAGGCATGGGCCTGGGGGAAGAGCTTGTGCTTCAGCCTCCTGTGTATGATCTCGTGCTGACGTTTTCCATCAAATGAAATAAAATGCACACCCTCTGTTACCATGAGACTGCTCAGGTGTGGTAGGTTGGGTAATTTATTGGTGTGTTTTAGCCCCTGGTTTAAGTGCAACGTGTTTTAACTAGATTAACTCGATCTGCTGTGCATTTCCAAGCCTGTCAGCCTGAACCTCTTTCACGTTGTGAGAGGAAAACAGTCTCCAGTTCGTGTGTCCCAATAATAACAATTCTCCCGTGCTTGGTCTGCGTGGTCTCTTACCAATCCAAGAAATCCTTTGCTTTCCCTGTATTTTTGTGCTTGTTTTTTGAACCCATGGTGTGTAAGGGAGTCCTTAATTCAAAAAGCTTGTTTGCATCAATACATCGAGAGGATCCACTTCTGATTCATGGGAGGGGATGGAATCAGAGCTGGTGGGAAACACAGCTTTCGCTTTCCTTACCCGAACGCAAACTCTGCCTTGTATTAGTCTTGTGGAGTCCTGATACCAGTTCTGTTCCCTTGGATTAGATGACAACTGACTGCTCTGACTGGTGTTGTGGTAGGAGCCTTTCCTGGGAGACTCATTTTTCATAATCTGGTTTTAATAATCCAGTTGAGCTTAAAATAAAAAAAATGAATTCTCGTTCACGATACGGGATGCAAGTGTCTGGGGAATAACTTGTGCTTTGGATCCTGTTCGTGTGACAGCAGCTGTACCAACTTACTGCTCGTGTCTGCCATCCCATAATGCTCTCCATGTTGATTTAGGACAGGTATTACCCAGCTCTGGCCCTTAAAACTGGCTGAATTCTGGTGCTTCCCTGACACAGTCCCAGGAGGTTTCACTGGCTCAGCAAACTGACACCCCGACCCGCACAACAGCGTGGCACCTATGGTGTCTGGAAATCATTGCTTAGGACAGAGTAGACACCAGCCCTGCTCAGAGTGCAGCTTTTACTTGAATATTATAAGGAAAGCTTTTAAAAATACTTAGATAATTATTTCTTGCTGTGAATCGGGTATTCCTTGCTGTAGGGGAAGAAGCTCAGGTGATCAAGGTGCTATGGAATATGTACGTTTCTATTGCAGTGGACTTGTCTGCACAATAACCATTTCTTTGGATTGTTCCCATTCTTCGAAACGGAACTTTCCCCCCTGGAATTGGAGGAGATTGGTAAAATAATGGGCAGAACTTTACTCTTTTGAGTGGAGAAAGTGTCACAAAACGGTTTCAATTTTAAATTCCCCTTTTAAGATGAAATCTGTCGCGTAGGGAAGAACTGTACTTAGTTATCCCGATACTTTAACCTGAATCTCAGATTCTTGGAGCACGTGCAGCTCCCTGCAGGAACTTGCAGATCCCATCCTGTAAATCTTGGCAGGGTTTTAAACACTTTGCTTCGTCTGTTGGGATCTGTAGTTACTTAAAGGTGTAAACTCCAGCTGCCTCTTCTGCTGAGCCGCGGCGGTTTCTCAGTGGCCGTTGCTGCATTATCACCAAGGGGTATTTTCAGGTCTGTAGAAGGGCTTGTGCTCTTTGAGTATGGGATTGTCTTTCTAGAGCCGTGGGTTTTATTTGCAAATAAGCACCATACTGGCTTTCCAGCTGTTCTTTACCGCTGGTAGCAATAGGGCTGCACCAGGAGTCCTGCGAGGGCGCTGGGGCTGCTACTGTTCTTTGTAGGATTTTTCCTTCCTTGTTTTTTTTCTCAATTTATTTGTTTGTTTGTTTCACCAGTGCCTTCTGCTTCTTTTGACTCGGGTCACACCTCTTCTTGGAATTGCTTTTGGATAAACCATGATGTATGTTACGCTACCTCCACAACTTCTAAGTGATTGCTGTTTAGGCAGAGAATTCTACTACTCTGCTGTTAATGTGTAAATGTAACTGGTTTCCTTCAAGGCCTGAGCAATCAGAGCAATTTGAAATTCAGGGGCCACGATTTCACACTTTAAAAAAAATCATATTTAAAATAAATAGGTTGATACATTGCATGTGTTAAAAGCTTTTTACAAGCTTGAAAATGTCGTGTTTTCTGTAGCTTCGGGATATTAAAACACTCACCTTATGCTGGAACGGGGGGGTTTTGGGTTTATTTTACAACATCACAACAGTTGGAAAAGATTTTTAACTCCGTTGCCTTTTTGTAAAAGTTGCAGTGGAATGAAACAGGTTAAGGAGCTCAGTCCTTTGAGGTGTTCAGTTCTTTGAAACGCTTGTAGGAGCAGGAATTGGGACCTCTCTGGAGCTCCCAGGTTTCGTTTTATGGGGCTGGTCACTTAGGAAGCAGCGCAGAAGCGCTGAGGATGTGAGTCTGCTTTTCTGGCAATAAGAGTAAAGACATAAAATAACCGAAACAATAAAGGAAAATATTTATCTAAAAGTAATGTAATGTTTGTGTTACAGCAGCTGTTAATGCAAACTTTACAGGCCTCATAAACCAATAATTAAGAGGACAGACCTGGCCGTAATGTTAACAATATGCTCATTGGTCATAACAGCTTGGGTCAGGTCACATCTAATCTACCCTGGGTCATGACAGATCCTTTCTTCCCAGCTCACAGTTCTTAACAGTGGAGTTTCTCTGGCAAAGGACAGCAAGGAGTTCTGCAGTCGCTGGGAAAAGGTGTGTCACTCTCTGGGGTGAGCACTGCCCTTCAGATTCTGCGTTTGCCCTTTTTTCTCTCCCTGGAGTAGAGCTCTCAAATGTTAAGGGATGTAGTTTCAGGCTAGAAAGTAATTCTGGAGTGCTCTGGGTGGCTCCTGGTGTAGTTTCTGTTTGAGGGTGGAGCAGAGCAATTTGTTTTACTGCTTTCCTGGCACAGTTGTATCGGGAACCTGGTCCAGATTGGTAAGGGAGGGTGAAAGTTGATATTACCACTTATGTCAGAGTTCCCATGTGTCGTAGGATGTTGCATCTGCTGTTTCTCTGAGTTTTTTCAGGGTTGGTTTGGTTTTTTTTGGTGGTCTTGATACGAGGGGTTTCCATCTCAATCTTGCTTCTCCTTCAAGGAGGATTTCTATGGGAGGTCAGGTCTCACAGTGCCTTGAGAGATGAACGCTAATTTAATTGTCTTTGGGGGGAAAAAAAAAGTCCCTCTCTAATTTGCCAGATGTTTTTTTTAGCCCCTGTTCTCCTACACCTTGGGTGTCCCCCACCATGGCTCATTCTTGTTGGTAGCCACAGGAGCCACCTGTGGCTCTGCAGCTTTTAGGAAGTTACTCGAGCTCCTGTTACTCGAGCTCTTAACCNTCTCCCTTTGGTCACTGACCTGATGTGGTTGGTACCAGGAGGGTCTTTGTGAGCACAGAAGGACTATCCCAACTGCAATAAAAGGCCTGTGGCCACTTTGGAATAAGCATTTAAGTAACAATTCAACTTCTTGGAAAACTCAGATAAATGTTTTGCAATTGTTGCTTTTTCAGATGTCAAAAGGGAAAAAGATTTTAGAGGTTTCTCGGTGCAGAGTGTGGAAACCTTGGGTGTGGAGCTGGGGTGGGCGTTGTGTTGAGGTGTTTTATTTTACCTAGGTCACAGAACTTACCTGGGTCAAAAAACTGTGAGGTCCTAACAATTCCTAGATCAAAATGACATTGGGCTTTCTCACAGCTCTAAGTGTTGAAAAACGTTTGACTGAGCCCATTTGTTGGGTAAGTCGTGAGGAACGTTTTCAGTCCGAAAGTCATGGCGCCCTTCGTGGCCGGGAGCCAGACTTCATACGAGAGGGTGCAAACAAATTCACTTGGGGGTCGTTATAAATCATTTCCAAGATGTTAATCAAAACATGTATTTTAGTTTTGAACAGATGACTGTTAGGAAGCGATGGTGGTCTCTTCAGAACTGAAGTTGTAACTGAGCCTTCTATTAAGTCTGATTCTGTGAAGTCTCTCATTCCCTTCCTTAATCTTGCTCAAAGTAAACCAGTCCACCTAGAACATCTCCCGTGTGGTCCCTGTGGCAGAAGAAAACTATTTTAGGATTGGGATGTATCTTAAACACCTTGTAAATATGGTTTTATTTGAAAAACTCGGGGGGGAGAGGGTAGCCTGTACCCTTTTCCCCCAATATTTCCTGCCTCAGAATTGCCTGGGGCATGAATTTCCAATCTGGAGGGGTGAGGGGTTTTTTAAAATTCATAAATAAGGTTTAATCTTTTTGACAAGGTTATTCCTTAGCCCGAGGGTGGGGATGACTTTTGTTTGGGTCTGCTGTGGTTCTTTGTGACGGCCTTTGGAGATGGCCGATGCAGAATTCAATTGACGGGTTAGAGTGTGTTTGAAGTACTCAGGAGTCTTGGTTTGCAAGAGATAGTCTGGGTTTTAAGGTATGGTGGTGTCTCCATATTTCAGAGTCCATGAGGTTCATACATAGAATCATAGAATCATTTAGGTTGGAAGAGACCCTTGGGATCATCAAGTCCAACCATCAGCCCTACTCTACGTGTGTGTGTCCAGTCCAAGATGGTACTTTCTTCCAACCAAGTATGTTGTTTGCACTGAGACTGGGGTGGTTTTCCCCACTTGGAGAAAATAAATCAATGAAATGTAGCAAAGTATAGTAGATAGCCATGTAAAAACAGTAATTAGTAACTCTGTTAATGTAAAAAGCTATCATTAAAGCCTTAGGTTTTTATACAATAAACAGCAGTATTGCAGTAGTTTACTTCCTGCAATCAATGTGAACTCCTGATCCGGCTGGAAGGGTTGCGTAAGGCGCTGAACCTAGAAATCAGGAAGCCTGAGAGAAATTTCTAGCTCTCCATCAGACTTCCTCTTTGCTCCTGGACACATTGTTCTCTCTGACTCAGGCAGACTGCATTTAAATAAATAAATAGGCTTCATTTTAGTTCCTATTCTGAAGAGCTTACCAGTTACTCCAGCACTTACTAAGGAAATCTCTTGAGCTTCTACTCTGGACGGTGGAATGAAACCGATTCCTTTCTGTCTACACTGTTCCCTTCCTTTTGAGTTTGCCTGCCATGGCTTTCTGGAGAGGGGTTTTTTAATATTCAAGGGCAATATTTATTATGAGTTAAAAGGATTTCTGAAACTTGCTCCCCATTTGCACAATAGATAATCTCAGATTCTGCTAATATAATTAAAGGATATCACTGTCCTGTTAAAGGGATTCTTCAAGATACAAATGTTTTCTTATTTTGTTTGGTATTTTAAAAGACATCTAGTGAATACAAAACCTAACCTTTGTTTTTCCATGCTCTGCACCTAAATAGCTGCAAATTCATTGTTACTGCCCCAAGACAAACCACTGTCTGTAACGCTGTTGAGGTGGTGCTGGTGTTCATGGGTGACTGCTCCAGAGTTATTGGTGAAACAGGAGCGGTGTGTTTGTACTGGAAAATTATTCTGCTCCTAGCTTTTTTCTTGGGGATGCTACTGTGAAACTTATTCTAATCCTAGCTTTTTTTCTTAGAGATGCTACTGTTAGAATTTTGAAGTGGTTTCTGTTGTGCCATCCCAGTGGCATCAACTGCGAGTTGAAAGTGACACCTCATTCCACGTTGGCAAGCGGCTGAAGGAGGTTCTGTAATGGAGGGACCAGTGTTTCCAGTGGGTTTAGTAAATATTTGGTAGCAAGTACCCCCTGGACCTCAATTCCCCACCTTCCCCTATGGGAGCATAATAGCCTGTTTGTATGTAAATGGGACCCCCATCCTCCCAGCTCCTTTTCCCGGGGCCGAGGCGCTGACTTCAGCCGGGGAGCCAAGCGTGAATCAATGAACACTGAGTTCAGTGCGGATCCTCGGGAGCTGGACGGGGGCCAGGGTGACTGCAGAGCTGCTGGGGGAAGGATTTGGGCTGGAGAAAAGGAAAGGCCAATGTTTCAGTCTTCCAGAGCCTCGGCGTTTTCACTATGTCAGGAAGTGAGGTCAGGCACAGCGGCTGTATACTGTAATTGTTTTCTGGGAGGCCAGTCATTAAGATTTTCTGTTTTTCTTAGAAGCCTTTGTAGTGTGAGACTCTCAGTGGAAAATATTGCCTTTTATTTTTATTTTTTTTTTCTATTTTAATATGGTGAATATGATTAACTGTGTTACGTTAGCACAGTGCTGGAGTACTCGGGGACACTTCTTGCAGTACATATTTAAAATATGAGCTGGTTTTATTTTGCTTTCAAACATTTTCCATTTTTTTTTTTTATTGTGTAAAATAAATGACAAAATATTCCAGTTTTTGAGAGGCATGTGTCTTGACCAAATAATCTGTGAAAGCATTAGCTCAGACTATTTCCGGTGTGGATTTCTGTTAACTTAGAAATGCAATATCCCCTCTTGCTTCCTTCACCTTTGCTAAAACAGCAGAGCTCCAGAAGGCTTGTTTCTGAGATGGGTTAGTCTCAGTATATTTGTATTTTATTTATGTTCTTTTTTAAATGGCCATCATGCTGTATGGGCTGAATTCATCCTCCAGCTCAAACGAGCTTTGGGGATGACCTTTAGCTCCTGTCTAATAGAAACCACTGTAAAGAAATGAATCAGAGCAGAATTACCCTTACAAAATGGAACCTCAAAATTAATCAGTTAAATTCCATGCTGACTTAAACATCTCCAGTGAATGGTGACAGAGCTCTAGAAGGTACCTCTACAAATTCTGCTCTTGATTCATAGGTAATGATTCACTAATTCTCAGTATGTTCCTTTGCGCCCAACTCTGACAGCTACCAAATTTGCCTAATCTTAAATGCTTGCAAGATGGGATTTTTCTTGGTTATTTTTAGTCTGGGGTTTAAAAATTTTGTGTATTCACTCATCTGTAGTGTCGGTGCAGGCTGTGAATTCTTAGTGCAAACGCTTTTTTTCTTCCCTTTTCTTTTTAAAAAAGTTCCCCCCTCCCCTGTCCACTTGGACAGTTAGTAGTGATAGACTTAAAATGCTTGGATGCCAAGAGCAGACCGTGGAAAACAGCAGCCTGAGCTTCTGTTACCAAGCCCATCACAGAATGCTATGGGGTTGGAAGGGACCTCTGGAGATCATCTAGTCCAACCCCCTGCCAGAGCAGGTTGCACAGGAACGTGTCCAGGTGGGTTTGGAATGTCTCCACAGACAGGGATTCCACCACCTCTCTGGGCAGCCTGTTCAAGAGCTCGGCCACCCTCAAAGTGAAGAAGTTCCTCCTCAAATTTACATGGAGCTTCCTTTGTTCAAGTTTGTGCCCGTTCCTTCTTGTCCTGTCACTGGGCACCACTGAAAACACACTGGTCCCATCCTCCTGACACCCACCATTTCAGTACTTATAGGTGTATTTGATAAAATACACCACTTTGCAGGGAACCAAGAAGCTTTTTGATGCACTTTTCCCCTCTAGGTGTGTTCTTCCTCTTTGGGTCACGTGGATTTGCCCATCAGAGCTGACTTTGGGTTGGGTTTGGAGTAAAACTGGGGGTGCCCAGCATTACTGAGAGCATTTGAGGGATTTAGCAGGACTCAGACTGTGGGAGTTGTGGGTGGAGGTGGGTTTGGGATCCCCGGATCTCCTGTCTGCCCACCCCGTGGTTGTTCTGGGGGTGAGTGGTGGGGCTGAGCTGCAGGACGCAGGGCTGGATCTGCTGCTCCGGGAGCAGCCGTAGGAGGATGTGGGTAATGGTTTTTCAAGATAGATCTCGATTTCATTGTTCTGTTTTTCAGGAAATTGTGCTGAGTATGTAATAACTTTTCAGGAATTCTCTTTTTATTTACCCAAATATCATCTACTTCCTCGAATGAAAGGGGCGCTTTTTGGAGGCGAACCCTTTGATTCCACCTTCTTTGGGAGCGCTTTATTTTCCTAAAGTTTTACCTCTTACACCACAGAGGGGGTTGAGCTCTGTGCTCACTTACCAGCAGTGTCTTCTGCTGCTCTCTTACTGCGTTTTCAAGGGATGAAACTGGGCTCTAAAGGGAAAAAAAGCTGGTTTTTTTTTTGCAAAGGCCATCAATGTGCAGTGGGAGGTTCCACTTTATTGTTGGTGTTCTGCCACCTGCAGCCCTTTGAGCCCAGCTGTACAGTGAAATGTTAGTGTTCTGACTGGGGTGAAACTGGCCCAAAAGATACTAAAATGATTTCATTTGTGCTAGTACTTCCATTTACTCTGAGCATAGGGAGATTGCTTCTAAGTCTTGTCATGGTATTTGCTGGTTTGGGATGTTGTCATTGCCTGTATAAAAACATTTCTTTCCCAATACTCCAAGTATTACAATCTTCCTCTGAAAAAGGTGAAGTTACAGCACTAAGCAAGTAGAACATGTGTGTGGGTGTAAATGTAAATATGACCTGTGTCATCAGGCAATAAATTAAGGATTCTGATAACCACGTGGAGGTCGGAGCTCTGCTCTGCAGTTTGTACTAACTGCTCTGTGCTGCTCACTAACCTAGAGAGAACCTCAGGGAACTGCATCCAGCCACGGTAGGGGATTAGGATAGAACCTCTGAAACCTGTGTTTAAAATTGCAGGTGGTTTTGGGACTTGTTTCAAAACATGTTTTTTCTACAGCTGGTTATTCTGGTGAGGTGGATAGTTGAGTGCAGATGTTGCTTTTTGATAAAGGGTTTTCCCCTTTATGTTAAGTGCTCCTTTCTGTCCATTTTGAGGTTCTTAGATGAAAGAAATTGGGACTATACAGACAGAAAATAAAGTCTTTTCAATCTACCTGCGTATACTGAACTGCTATAACTGCTCTCAGGGCTTAGATCCAACCTATAGAAAAAGGAGAAACTTCTTGCCTTAATTTTAATGTACTCACTGGTGGTGGTACCACGCAGGCATTTTGAAGTGGAATAGTTACATACATCTATCAGATGAGTTTGTTTCTTTGGCAGAAGGAAACGTGACAAATAGGGTGGAAGATGATTTTATTCAGGGAATAAATAGCACGCTTAGGGAAGTTTAAACTTCAGAGGGTTGTGTCTTGTCCTTGCACCTGGATAGTTAATGTTTGCCTCTTAAAATTATTACTGGGGCAGACCCAGAGAGCAGCTGGTTTCCTTGGCAGTTTGGGGTATTTTGTCATGTTGTGTTTTGGGGCTGTGCAATTGTATCCCTTATTTTGAGATGCTTTTGAGAGCAAGAAAGGGGGTGGTTTGTACCGATGGACGTTACCAGCCTCTTCACCTTCTATTGCAACTGCAGGAGAAATCTGTTTTCTGGACAAAATGAGCCAACACCAGAAGAAATGATAACAGTCAGGCCATCATATTTCTTCTGCTGTCACTAATCTGCTGAAGATTCAGTCCTACAAGTATGGAATTCATCAGTTTTCCTCTTTTTTTTATGCTCCTGCCCCCCCCCCCGTAATTTCCATACTGATTATAGAGAACTGAAGAAGGACTTGGCAGTTGTGTATAGACTGACTTGGTTCATGCACAGATTTGGGGAAAAGAAGTGGCTTTGGGTTTGGTTTTTATTTTCAATTCAAGGAATTGGCCTATCCTCACCGCGTGTCGTCTTCTGTCTGGGTGTATAGGAGGTAATGGGAAGGGAGAAGGAAATGTCAGCATTTCCTGTATCCTGCTCTCTTGTGCTTTTTATGGATGCTGAATTAACTGTACACTGAAAATTCACTAATGCTTGGATTGTATTTTGATTTATTTTAATCATAGATTATTCACTAGAAGCCCAAAGCTGCGCAGCGCTTTTCTGTAGGGAATTCTCCACGATACTCAGTTAAAGACTTCTGCCTCTCCTTGTTGCCTTCAGCTTGTTTTCACTGAGTCTGACTTGTGGGTAGATGATGTTGGGGAAGTTGTATGGTTTGGGGGAGTGTTGGTCATTACATTGCAGAGACTGGAATGTACATACAATATGCGAATAATCTGGCCTGAAAATTAGGTTCTGAAGAAATCCTAACTACAAATTTAGGAACCAAGTGTGAATTTTGCTACTGTGTAATTGCATCACTTCCACGCTGATTTTATCACTCTTGGCATGTTGGGTTGAATGTGCACAATAGGTATTTAAAGGGCATGTGTTAGGAAGAAGGACGTGTATTCCTTAACTGCAGTACTTAGAAATGAGAAGCAGGGTAATGTATTAGCCTGCTTGGATGCTCTCCATTGAGGAGACCGTGGGTGTGTGACTTGGGATCCCCCTCTGTGCTCTGAAGACTGTCGGTTTGCACGAGTTTCCAAATGTTCAGTGAAGCTGGAAGCCAACCTTTTAGAGTAACTTTTGACTCCAATTAAAGTCAGGGTTTTTTTTTTGAAAAATCTTTAGGGGAGAGTTCTAGAGTGTTGGAAGTCTGATTACACTTTCCTGTTGAGTTTCCAAATGTTCTTGAATCCTTGTCATTAAAGGATTCTAATAACCTCATAGTACAAGTATTTGTTTTGCAGAGAAGAAGAAATACACCAAAGTGATGTCCCAAAGGCACGGCTGTGTTTTCTTCTGAAGCATTGGTACCTGGTTGTGCAAATGAAGTAGGGAATGAGTAGGGGGAGAGGAGAGACGTGTCTAATATTGACACTCTTGTTGTTTTAGCAGGTGGTTAATGTGAGCGGTCGTCAATGAATGGTTTTCAGACATGATGGCCGACCAGCCGCCTCCACTGGAAGCTACCCCTATATTGAATGAAGTGCCACTTCTACCTCATATGGTTAATGGGGACAGCATACAACAGGCAAGTAAATCCACTGCATGTTCTTACCACTCGTGCCATACCGTGCCAGCAGGAGGCTGACGTTCAGACATACTTGAAGACTAATGGAAAAGCTGGGCTTGGAATAAAGCAGCTGCAGTGCTGGTTTGCAAAGCTGGAAAACCATGTGCTTCTCAGCACTGAGACCCATCAGGAAAAGGAAGAAAAGCATTCCATATTAGTATAGTGGAAATGTGAAAAGCCTGCAAATTGAAAGGAGAGTTTGTTACACACATGCAAGCACTTTAAAATTAAACTACAAAATCAAAGTATAGGAGGAAAGCTATAATATGTGGATTTATTAAAGTGCTGTGTTTTTGAAAACGCTTCTTAAAGCTGATGTAAAGCAATCATTAAAGATTAGCAAGAAGCCTATCACAGGGAAATGTAGAGGAGAGGAAAGACCTTGTCTTCCTGATATTAAGTGTCTTCATTAATAATTACAGTGAACTGGTGAAACTTGAGTATATTTAGTTGAAACAGTAGAATTTTACTTGACACAGCCCTTCAGAAGTACTGAGTATGATTAGAAATACAGACAAAAGTGAAAGCAAAATGCTTTGAAGCACAAGTTTGTGTAAGTTGTCAGTGAACTTGAAGTGAATTCAGTGTTTGTCAGTAGGAGCCAAGTGCCTTGTACGACAGATACTGAGGTATTGTCCCATCATTTGGAGACAGACTTCCAGTGCACTCGGAAATACTACAGGCATCCTGACATTTTAATACTGGTTATTAATTTAAGAAGCATCTATGTCCTGCCCTACAGCAGCTACAAACGTGACTGCTCCTGAAAGGAGAGAAAAAGTTTGTTTTAAATGGCTAAGTAAAGTTCTTTGGCTGGCTGTGATGGGACAGGAGGCTGGGTAATCTTACCTGGGCTCCCTTTCCCACAGCAGATGATCTCTCGAGGTCCCTTCCAACCTGGGCTGTTGTAGGATTCTGTAATAATGAAACATAAATTTGAAGGCTTTATGTGCCTAGAGTTAAACAATCATTTTGTTGAAGCAGGGGACAAAACTGCTCATTGCTTTAACCTGACTGCTTTTATAACATCGAGTATCAGACAGTAATTGAATAGGAATTAGGCAATTAATCCTGGAGGAAAAGTGGCATAAACTTCTCTGGAGGATAACTGTCATATCAACTGATGGTGAAGGGTAATGGTGAAGACTGTGGTGTATTTGAAGGTACAGTGGAAAATGGGGTATAACAAAATAATCACAAATTCACGGTGTGGTAGACCATAACTGCTAAAAAGTTGTACATGAAGTGTCCTTTGCTTTGTAGTTGTTACAGATGGGGAAGGGTTGTAGTGTCACTTGTGAAAAATAGCCTTCATTTAAAAAAACCAACCACCCACAAACAAACCCTACTCTGCTTTGTTTCTTCAGACTCTGGAGGTAAAATGCAGTGACTGTGTTATGAAACAAGTAAAGCCATGGAGTCTCTGAGCTGGCTCTGATGTGCCAGCGTTAGCAACGGGAAATTGTAGACCCTGGGCAGCCCTGAGGTTATTCAGTAGCTGCTGTTTCACGTTACACAAGGAAAAGAGATCAAGTAGATCTAATTGGAGACCGTCTCCGTAGCTGTGTTTGTGTAGTGTGTCTTGGGAGAGATGAGTGTGTAGAGGAATGCTAGTGTGTATTATATTAAATGACCCAAAATAAAGGTGACAGTCCTTGGAATTTTTGGAACCCCAGTGGAGATGGTTTGTAATCAAGTGAGGGTAAAACCAAAACAAAATAGTCAAATCTTGGGAAAATGGCATTTGGAGGGTAGACTGAACACCAGTGTTTTCCAAGTTTTCTAATTGTATGGTATTGGCAATAACTAATAGGTCTGTCTGGTGTCTTCATGGGACTGGTAGTATGATTTAAGGTACCAGTGTTTGTCAGTCTGGCATGTCTGTATATAAACAACCACCTCTCTCAGTTACCTGAGAGATACTTGTGCTGCTCTTCTCTGGTACCTATAGAGAGAAGACTCTTCTGAGCCTCACATTGGAAAGTTTGCTTTTATATAGGGTATTAACTTAAAAGCTTGATGATTTTTAATTATCTTGCTGGCAGTAATGCAGGAGATTGGTTAATTATTGAGTGTTGTGCAGTGGTTTTGTTTTCCAGAAATGAATCTGGTGCTGTTTGGGCAGTCATAGAATCATAGAATCATTCAGGTTGGCAGAGACCCTTGGGATCATCAAGTCCAACCATCAGCCCTACTCTACAAGTTCTCCCCTACACCAGATCCCTCAACACCACATCCAATCTACTCTGAAACACAGTCAGGGATGGGGACTCCACCACCTCCCTGGGCAGCCCATTCCACTGACTGACCACTCTCTCTGGGAAAAACTTTTTCCTCATGTCCAGCCTAACCCTACCCTGCTGCAGCTTGCAGCCATTCCCTCTCCTTCTATCGCTCATTGCCCGTGAGAAGAGACCAGCACCAACCTCTCTACAATGCCCTTTCAAGCAGTTGTAGAGAGTGATGAGGTCTCCCCTCAGCCTCCTCTTCCTCAAACTAAACAATCCCAACTCCCTCAATCCATCCTCATAAGCCTTGTTCTCCAGGCCTCTCACCAGCTTCGTTGCCCTCCTCTGCACTCGCTCCAGCACCTCAATATCTCTCTTGTGCTGAGGTGCCCAGAACTGGACACCAGACTCAAGTGGTGGCCTCCCCAGTGCTGAGCACAGGGGGACAATCACCTCCCTACTGCTGCTGGTCACACTATTTTTTATACAAGCCAGGATGCCCTTGGCCTTCTTGGCCACCTGGGCACACTGCTGGCTCATGTTCAGCCGCCCGTCGACCAGCACCCCCAGGTCCTTTTCTGCCAGGCAGCTCCAGCCACACTGCCCCAAGCCTGTAGCCATCCCTGGGGTTGGTGTGGCCCAAGGGCAGGACCTGGCACTTGGCCTCGTTGAAGGCCATGCCATTTACATTGGCCCATCCATCCAGTCTATCCAAGTCACCTCAGTCAGATGTGGCTCCCAGTTCGTTAGCTTCATTTCCCGTAGGTGGCAGTTGGAAGTGTTCTGGGAGGGTTTTCAAAACCTTCAGTTGTGGAAAGTGTGTGAATAAAGGATAAAAGCAGAACGCTGAGTGGGGCTTTGAAATGGCTCGATCCCACCGCTTCCGAAACGCTTGTGTGGGAGGCCTGGAGGTGTCAGTGTGACTGTGACCCCTGGCGCTAGTCTGTCCTCTGACCCAGCCTTAGATTGACTCATCAGACACACTCAAGCTTCCTGGAAGTTTTCCTTGGTGGAAAGTAGATGGAACTGCATTGGCTTCATTAATTATAGCGAGTCATTCATTCCTCTTAAGAGGTTGGCCCGTGCATTCCTGAAATTCCAGTCTCGGAGCTGCTCTGCAGGTCGGTGATTACACCCTTTGCTTCGGAGCCTTCTCCCTGAGCTCAGTTAATAGTTTCCTGAACTGCTTGTGGAAACCTCAGTTAATTGAAACCTGTTCTCAAGACCTGATGGAGAATCCCATCTACCGGCTGTAATTGTCATTCCAGGAATAGAATGGAAATGGTTTATACCAATTTAATGAAAGTAGATGTTACTTTTTGAGTTTCAAAGCTAGTTTTACAAATACATGTATTGCAATTTTGATATCAGCCTCTCTTATCTGTGCACTAGCTTTCACCATGGAATCTTGACACTGCAGTTCTTATGTGGCCAAATCCCTCATTTCACTGAAGAACTAGGCCTGTGCCTGTGTAATGCAGTAGCAGCTTGCTGCAAAATTCTTGCAGTAAAGTCGTTGTGCTACAATAAAACCGAAGCCCCGGTGATATTTTCCAGTTGGACTGAAGCCTGTGCTGGGAACGGGGTAGGACGAGGTGATGGTTGGTGGGAAACGGTGCCGTGGGTTTGCCCGAGGGATAATTCAGGCAGATGTCCACATTGATTTGTGTGACAGCGAATGCCATGGTGTCCAGACTGACCCACCAGACCTCACTGATGGCTGTAGTACTTCAGCTCCAGGATTACACAAACATGTGAGAAAATAAACCTGATCTTTCAGAGGTGTTGGGCAGGACCCGCTTTGTCGCCTCTTCTACCCTCCTTCCACCCCCAAGGACTGCATCCTTTATTAAGTTACCCGATGGCATCAGAGAATATACTGTCAAAGTACATATACCAGCATGCCCTCAGTGAAAAAAAGACATGTCTTGAGTTTTGGGCAAAGCATTTAGTTGTGTGTGTTATCCTGATCTTTGCCAATTTAGCCCTGAAACAGAAATAATGTCATAGGCAGAGCTTGGAAAGCAAGGTGGAGCTTAGGTAATTTATTGCTTTGGTGAAAGAAGGAAGAGCAGTGTGAAAATACTGAAAATAAAAGCTTTCAAGTGCATGAAAAGAAGTTTAAGAGCAGATTAGATGTGGTGTTGAGGGATCTAGTGTAGGGGAGAACTTGTAGAGTAGGGCTGATGGTTGGACTTGATGATCCCAGGGGTCTCTTCCAACCTAAATGATTCTATGATTCTATGATTCTATGATTTCTGGTAGTAATGGGAGAAGAGTATTGATTATGCAAAACTAATGATTTTTATGTCAAAGTGGGAAGAAATTTCATTCTACCTGCCCAGGGTTTCTCATTTTGCTTTTTTCCTCTCTGAGGTTGCCAAAGCTATATTGTTTTAATCCAAGGTGTGTGTGTATAAAGAGGAGATGGGCTCTTTCCCCCAGGTGGGTTCTAATATTAATAAAAACCAAACCTCCTCTTGTGTTCTGTTTTCATACAGGTTATTCTTGTACAAGTAAACCCAGGTGAAACATTTACAATTACAACTGAAGATGGACACATTCAGTGTATTCAAGGTAAGGGCAAAACTGCAGTACCAAATCCAAATATTTTAATGCTGCAAACATCACCAAATTCCCCCCAGTATTGCTTTCTGTAATGTTAACTGTGGTTTTATATGTTGTGCAATGGAATAAATCAGATTTTTCAGTTTGTACTTAAAGCACAAATGAGACAGTGCTGGGAAGTTGCCAAGATTCCTGCACCTCTGCAGGCTTTGCTTCCAGTTTGTAACAGGCTGGCACCTCCACTGGTTTTGTAATGTCCTTGAATAACTCCTCTTGGAGAATTAATGTGTGAATTTAGGTGGGATTCAGTCCACACTCATCTAAAGAACTTTAACAGACGCTGAGTGATCTGGCTTTATGTAAGATAGTGGCTACAAACTGCTTTCTACCTTCTGGGGAAGTGACAGAGCTGCAAATCTGAGCTGAGTCAAAATACCTCCTGTAAGTCAAGTGGAATTTATCAGTGCTTCCACTATTTTTAACCATTTCAAGTGATAGTCTATAAAATGTCTATTCTGCTTTCATCAAATCCCAGACAGGAGCACTTCTCTTTCAGCTTCATGTGAAAAATAATATATTCTGATTTTTAAATAAACAAAGAAGATGGTAGACCAACTGTCAGCACTCCTCTAGTGCCAGTGCTGCTGCTACTTTTAATTTGTTACAAAGGACCAACTAGAATTGATCTAAATGCTGATTTTTGTTCAGTTCAAGAGATACTGTTGGCTGTATTAGCATCCTGGTTGGGATAAATCTAATCTGTGCTTTTCAGGGAATAAATGTACAGCCAGACTTGCATTCAGCAAAATTATGTAAAATTCTGGGTGCTTCCTCAGTGTTACTTAATTATTCCTTATGTGTGTTTTGAATGCAAAAAGGGGCTGTCTGTTGGTGACATAAATGCATTATTCTTCTTGATGAAAGCTTGATACAGTCACTTTCATTTTTTTAAGCTCACAGTCCTGAATAATTAAGTTTTTCTCCTCACTTTTATTTACTGGACAGCTTAGGCCTTGCTTCTAAATCTACTTGTCTAAAAGTAATTCTATAACTACAAAGTTGGCAGCAGTTGCTGGCTTTTCAGGCACCAAAAGTAAGCCACCACCTTTGGAGAGAAAAAAAAACCAAAAGGTGTTTTGTGTTTGTAAAAAGCCTGGTTTGCTAAAAAGTGGCACCTTGTTACTCCTCAGGTCCAGCCCATGTTCCTATGATGTCACCAAATGGTTCTATGCCGCCTATATTTGTGCCTCCTGGTTACGTATCTCAGGTAAACTTGAATTTCTTCTTGTATTTTAAGCGTGTTTCTGGGTGTGGCTTTTTAATGATGCTGATTATTTTATCTAGAAGAGCTGCTGAAAGCGTTTCTCATCTATTTTTTTCCCCTGAACCTAACTGTTGAAGTCTGTTTTAGGCTCTCTCACCCTCTGTTCACTTAGCATTTGATCTGGTTTCCAGGATTGTTGTTTTTTAATAATCCCACTGGGCAGTAAAGATTCCTTCCAGCGAGGCGGCTCTTGAACTGGCTACTGTCGAGCTCCGTTAGCGGGATCCACATCTCCATTTCTCTTCAGTCCTGTTTTCAGGGTGAAAGGGGGTGCCTGATTGGTAGGAGCACTGGGAGCTGACTGCTAGAGCTGTGGGAACCAGTCTGATGGGAAAGTGGCTGGGGTCTCACACATACTGGGGATATGAGACTCATGGTATTTTACACTGGGGTTGTATGGGTCATACACCAGTTACCATTCTCTCTCTCATCCCTTAGGTCTTTGCTCTTTTTTCACCCACCCACCCCCCTTAACATTTCTCTTTAATGTCTTCTCTTCATTCAGATTTTTCTATTCCAGTGTGTAATTCTATTTATCAAGGTTTCCACTGCCCCTTTCTTTACCAGCTCTCATCTCCTTGACGTTCAGTTAAGGCCCTTCTCTTGGCTGCAGCAGTGGGAAGGGGCGTGTTGATGCTGGTGACGTCTGCCCCTGGAACGAGCAGGGCTCTGGGCTTCTCTCCCAGCTTTACTTTTCCATTCTCACCCATTTTTCCACTCCTCTCTCTTGTTCAGCCCCAGCAGGTCAGACCTGGGGGTGCGTGGCGCTCGAACCGGTATCGGAGACGTTGGAAGTCTTCCAGTTCGATTTACTTTTGCAATTAATGCTTTTTTATTATTTTTATTTTTTTTAAAGGGAAGGAATTTAAAGGTTTAAACGAGACAGGCCAGGTTTCTCATTTTCTGGTGATGTTGAAAACCGGGGGTTTTCTGAGTCAAACCTTGTAACTTGGACGTTCTTAAGTTCCCCCAGCAGTTGCCTTTCTGCACGCAGCTGCCCCTGCTGTTAAGAAGTAGGTACTGGTCACACAGACCCTGGGGGGACAAGATCCCCCCCGCCCCCAAAGTTCATGCATTGATATGAACTGGGGTCTTTGGTGCTGGCTGATGCTGAGCTGCACAAACTGAAAACTGCAGCTTTGTTTTGTTGCCCCTTGGTTGTTATGGCCGGGATAGACAAATGTGAAACTGACCTTAAATCACAGCTTGAGCTACTTGTACTGTTCTTGCTGGTAGGTGAGGCTTGAACTTTCTGTCCCCAAATCCACCTGGAGGAGCCTGAGGAAACGCTGGTTTGTGCCAAAGTGGCGTGAAGTCACTCAGGAGTGAGCAATGGGGACATGGCACCTCCAGACTGTAAAACCACGTGAAGATCTTACTGTAGTGATGTGTCCCTTCTACCCCAACCTGTGCCACGGGTTCTTGCTTGGGGTGTAGGTAAATTAGAGTTAAAAAAGCCATCAAAACTTGCTCTGGGATCTGACTTGTAGGCGTTAGAGCGTGTCTTACAATGTTATGCAACTCAGTGCGGCTCAAGTGGTGTGTTTGGTTCCCTTGAACCAAGAAGCCCCCCACGTTGTTTCTAGAACAAAGTGTATTCAGTGTGTACTTGGGCTTGAGTGACTCCTCCTCGGGATGTGTTGTTTGTTCTTCTATTTAAAGTCTGTTAGTACTTGCTAATAATACAGCTGACTCTGAGGCTGTCTCACAGCTGGACTCTGTCGTAGCAGCTTGTGAGCGGACACGTTCTATTTCCCTTCAGAAGAAGAATTCCTTGTTAGTTTCCCCTGCCTTTCACCGAGGAGCTGCTCAAAATGTACTTTTTGGCCTGAGAGACGTTTCAACATCTGTAATGCCTCCTTGGCCAACTAGGAAATGCTGCAGTGATTTCTTGCAGCCAACCTAAATATGCTTTAAGAGAGCATCTTGAAGGAACTAACAGGGTAAAACGTATGGCCTGCTTTTTGCCTAAGTGCTTTCTTTAAATGCTTGAAAATATAAACTGTGTATATTTTTCATAACAGCAGGCTGTGTAAATAAGGTGAAGTCTTCTAAGAGCGGGTTTTATTTTGTATTTGGACTTTACAGATTGCAATAAGAAGACATATATATGGGTATTTTTTAATGCCTCTTAGCTTAGTGTGCCAGCCTGCAGCCACTTCCATCCAGGGATAATGTTTGCTGCTGACTGCTCCGTCCACCTCTGTTAACCCTAAAGCACTGCAAGGCCCTGCCCAATCGCATTTAGAATCATAGAATCATTTAGGTTGGAAGAGACCCCTGGGATCATCAAGTCCAACCATCAGCCCTACTCTACAAGTTCTCCCCTAGAACTTGTGATTTGCCTTTCTAAATGCAGCTTGGAGGAGATGACTGGTTTAGGAGGAAGGAAGCACAAAGCTGCAGACTAATTTTAAACCCATCTAAGACAAACACCTGGTTTTCCTACTGAGACTCCATTCATTCTGAAGCGTCACTTTGCCTTTAATATTGGACATTTTTCTACCACTGATTATTTTTTTTCCCCAATTGCATTGGTCATACCTCTTTAATATTTTCTGTGAAGGAGAAACCAATTGATTTGTGTCTGCTTCTGAATGGGATTTAATACAGTCAAGTTTACTTCTGAGTCAGGCTTCTCATTAGAGTCTGAACTTCATGGCGGTGCACTTCTGTGTTGTGGCAGAAGAAGCAAACTGGAATGTGACCGGGTGATTTCTCTGCTGGTCAGTTCAGAAGCCTTTGATCCCCTCAGAGCTGGAGGTGCTGAAAATTAATCCCTCAGATAAGCAAAATGGAGTGTAACCACCGAGTGAGAACAGCTGAGAGCAGATGTCCTCAGTACCGTGAACCCTGCCTGGAGTAAGGACCCTGTAAAACTCGGCCTCTGGTTGTCTGTTCCAGGGGTCTTAAAGATGAGACAAAACTGGGAGGTGTTTTCCCTCAGGGTCATCGTTGTTTAACACATCTTTTTGTGAATCCATCTCTGGTGTTAATTTTTTTCCACCTTGTCTTTTAAAAACTGTGCTTGGTCCAAAGTCTCTTTTCACTTGACCTTCACATAAAGCCTTGACTTACATGAAATGTACGGTAGGGGAAGCAATGCATAGAGATATTAATGTATGTCACACTGGCAGAATCAGACTCCAGGAGGAGCCAAGATGCTGCCAGTTGAGGAGTGTGCCTGCATATGCACCGTCTGAGCATCTCTTGATCCTACACTCCAAGCACACAGACAGGTTCCTTGTTGGAATTCTCTTAGCCTGTGGCAAATGTGAAATATTTTGATGTTTGTGAGTTGTGCTGGATCACAGCAGGAGGCAGCAGAGCTGACTGTGTAACACTTTGTACTTGCCACGGGCTAAGGACGTGTCTGCAGACGTGTCCCACAAAGGAGGTGACACGCAGGGACTTGTGTGTCCCGTAGCACCGTCACTCGGGATGTGGCTCTGTGGCAGCTCTTCTGTCTGTAATTGCAAGTAGGTTGGGAATTACACCCTGTTGAGTCACACTACTTATTTAAGAGAATATATCTGCTATGCATAGATTGCTTCGCGCTTCAGTGTGTGTGGCCCGGCTGCTTGGAACTGACTGCCTCCAACTCCAGTTTCTTCCAGTAGCTTATGCTGGGTTGCCACTGGAATTCACTTTGGTGTGTGTATCCCTGGCTGGCTGATTGCAGGTATAAGCTCAGACCCGGGGATTCTTTACTGAATATATAATATTAGTGAGATTGGTTTTTTGTACTGATGTTTCATTTCTTGGCAGGTGGTGGAAGAAAATGGAGTTCGGAAAGTGGTGGTATTGCCACACTCGGCTGAATTCCATCCTTCTATGCATCCTCCTCCTCCTCCTCCTCCTCCTCCCCATGTACCGCATTACATGCATCATCACCACGCTTTGCTTCCCCACCCGCCTCACCCGGTGTACCCTCCGGTTCCTGGCACGGGAGAGCTGCCACCACAGTTCATTCACCAGCATCCGCCACCCCACGTTTTCCAGGAGCAAGGTGAGAGCCCGGGTGATGGTTAAATACACCAGGAGCCTTTTTCTCCCAGCAGCTCAGGCCGGAGGCAGCCGAGTTCCGCCTTTCACACCTTTAGGTGATCCTTTGGTGCTAGTTGTCAGGCTCCCTGAGCCTTATGTGTGTTTATGGGATACCTTAAAATACATCTGTGTGTAAGGTGTCGTGGAGCCCGGTCTGAAGGCACTCTGTGGGTGCAAACTGTCGCTGTAGAAAGTTGAAATCTTCTTCTCTTCTGTTTGTAAGGAGATTTAATGCAGAAGAGGTAAGTTAGAAGTGTTCCAATACTGTGTACAGTCCATTTTTCACACATCCTGTCAGTGCCACAGTGGTTGTTTCTACAGTTTTCTAAAACTCAGCTCTCCCAAACTGCTGTTTTGTCACAGCTTTGGCACTAAGTATTTAGAAAATGCATTTCATTTGATATGAGTGTCTGGTTTTTTGTTAGACAGAGTCCAAATGTGACTGGAAAGAAAATAAAAATAACAATACATAAACCAAAAACCCCATAATAATCCATGCTGGAGGCTGAAGTGCAAACCTGCTCAACATGTAAAAACTGAATGAAGCGATCGTTCTGGAGAATAAGGCTCATGAGGATGGATTGAGGGAGTTGGGAGTGTTTAGTTTGAGGAAGAGGAGGCTGAGGGGAGACCTCATCACTCTCTACAACTGCTTGAAAGGGCATTGTAGAGAGGTTGGTGCTGGTCTCTTCTCACGGGCAATGAGCGATAGAAGGAGAGGGAATGGCTGCAAGCTGCAGCAGGGTAGGGTTAGGCTGGCCATGAGGAAAAAGTTTTTCCCAGAGAGAGTGGTCAGTCAGTGGAATGGGCTGCCCAGGGAGGGGGTGGAGTCCCCATCCCTGACTGTGTTTCAGAGTAGATTGGATGTGGTGTTGAGGGACCTGGTGTAGGGGAGAACTTGTAGAGTAGGGCTGATGGTTGGACTGGATGATCCCAAGGGTCTCTTCCAACCTGAATGATTCTATGATTCTGTGATCCTTCAGGGGAGGACTGGGGTCGCTGCTGGGTTGAGCCAGGCTGTAAGCATCTAACCCAGAAATTCAGCTCTGTAAGACCATTCACTGTCTCTCTCCCTCTCGAGAGTAAGTAGGGAGTTGAGCTGTTTCAGCTCGTGTCTGGGATGAAACATTCAGCACCCAAGCAGTGCTTTTAGAAGTTAGTTTGGGACCTAAATTTGCTCACGTGTTTTTGAGTATGTGACTGTAAGGAACAATCTGGAGCAGCTAACAAAAGAGAAAGGCCTGAAGAGTTAAATGTAAAAAAAGAAAAAAGGAAGATAAAACCTAATCCCTAAACTCAGCAGGTAATCAAAAATGATGCTTAAGAGAAAAAAATAAAAATCAGCCAACCATTTGGATGTGGGTTAAATTGGAAAAATGGCAGCTCCACACATGCATCATCCAGAGGCTGCCAGAGCTCCCCCAGTGGAGTTCTGTGGGCTTTCAAGGTCTGCTTTCGCTGTAGTTACTCGTCCAACAGAGTGTGTCTCAGACACCAAACCAGTTGTGCTCCGTAACAAACCCAGTTCTCCTTTCTTTGTAGAACCTCGGACTCACGGAAGGACAAACTTCATTCAGCGAGATGAAAGGAGTCTCAAAATGCAAGAACACCTGAAGAAAAGGCTAAAAGACAGACAAGCCAGTGGTCACACTAACAATAAACTTAACAGCCCTCCCTCTTCTCCCCATAAAGTTGTTAATTCTTCCAATGCAACCATGCAGAATGGCAGTGGGAAGGGACAGCAAGGGGCAGGAGGACCACTAAAGCAGAAGCAGATGGGAAAAACAAAGGGCAGCCCGGATGCAGAGATGGGAGGTAGGTTCCACTGAAAAGGGTAAAAACAAATACATCACCATCTGAGGTATTTTGTAACAGAAGAAGCTGTAAGTTCATTGCAAAACAGCTCCTGAAAGGAACAGAATTTGTACATTTCTTTGCCTGCTCAGCGTTAGAGAAAGCTGAAGTAATTTTCATTTTGTTCAGAGTTTTTTCCCTCTAGAAATCATAGTAATGTCAGTGTTCATTGGGCATTTCTTAATAAGGTCTTCAGGAAGAATTAACTTTAAAGCTCTCATTAACTTCTCTGCCTTTTCTGACCTGGGACTGACCCATAATCCACGGGAGGATGACCTGTGGGTACTTAGGCAAAAAAAACCCAACCAAAACCCCTTGTGGTGGTGGTCTTTGCAGTCCTTTTCAGGTTGCCAGGAGTTCCTGATACTTCAAGAAATGGGAGAGTTGGAGCAGCTGTCTCCAGAGCCTGCTGTTCCATCACTCCTCAGTCAGTTCAGTGTGGTAGTTTGCTCAAATTCACCTGTGAGGCTTTTAATTGCTTATGGCTCTTGACTTGCACACTGAAACGCCCTGTGTCCAACACCTTTGTCTTTCTGGTTTGAAATGCAGTGTCTTGTCTTGACTCTTTAAATGATTTGTGCATCTTTTAGTGTCTTCTGTGTGTATGTCCTAACTGAAGTGGTGCCCTCAGGCTGCAAATCCTAGTCCTCAGCTGTGTCACTATTTAACTCTTTGGTCAGTGAACTAAACCAGAAATGTGATGTTGTATCTTGGGAAGGAAACAGAGGTGGAAGCTTATCCCCAGCTTCAAGGGCAAAAGAAATCTACTTGCTTGGAGATTTATCATAATCCAAACGAGGGGGTGGGAAATAAGGTTTTATTTGTGTGTGGAATAATATCCTGAATTGTTTGATAGGGACAATTCCGTAGATGGGATTCGTTTTACCAGCAGGTTTTGATCAGGCTCCTTCCAAGCTCTGTCTAGACCAAGTGTTTTGCAATAGGAATTCAAGGAAACGCAGACAATAGAGAGATAAGATCTTATTGTCATTTTTTTTTAACACCTTTTGGTTGGGGAGGAATGCTTTTGTGTTGTCAGAGAAAACCCCTTTATGCTCCATTAGGAAAATAAAGCCTTTGTGCAGGATGTACTGAAGGGGTTTTTGTAACACTGTTAGTTTTGGATAGTTGGTGTTTCTACCCCTGAGCAGCCAAAACAAACAGGGGAAATGAACTTTGCACAATAAGTACTATTGTTAAACTCTTAATGAGGCAAACTCCATCTTGTGGTGGCCTTAAACAGACGGGTTTACTCCTGGGGGGTGGGGTTGGTAATCTGTTTTGTATTTAAAATTTCAGAATCTGACACAGAATCCAAGAAATGTGATGTTCACTTGAGCATTGGGAAGCCAGTCGTAAGTATCAGCCTTAAAATACCACTATTTTCTGTGCATCTGCTTTCTGTACAGTAACATGCACCTCACTGGTCTCTCTCCTTTCTTGATGGTTTAGTGTTTTAGTAGAGAACATTTATGTTAGTTGTCAGATCTTATTAGAGCTCGGGAAGGGCAACCATGCTATAGAACCCCCCTTTTTCTCAACTTTCTGAAAGAATTTGACTGGGATCCCCAGTCTGTAACACCGGGTGTACCCGCTCTGGAGATTGTCTGGTGTATGAGAGAGCTTTAGTACCTTGTGAAGGCCCTGCTAAACTGGTGAAGTGTGTCCACTCTTGAACCATCCTTCCTTCAGCTTAGGGGATTTAAGAATGTTGGGAAGAGAATTTACAAAGAGAAATCATCTTTTGATGTTATGTTTAAAAACTGGAGCAAATAATGGAGCATTTGCAGAGTTATTTAGGAAGCTGGAGTCTGGTAATGTCAATTTAAATGCCTAGAGGCTGAAACTGCGCAGATATTTTTGATCTGGAGCATCTTCTTCGTGCTGTCTGCAGTCAGTGTGGGTTGTATTCTTTTGCTCCAACTTTCTGGCTATTTATTTTTTGTTTAACAAGAGTGGCATTTTTTTCATTGTCGCTTCTGACCTCTCAGTGCCAGCAGAAGGCCGTGCTGACTGTGTCAGAGAAAAGTTGAACTATGGGAATTAAGCAGCAAAAAACCTTGAAGCCTTCATTGTCAGCACTTAAAAATCAGAGCCTCGTGCTCCCCTGTATCTTTAGGGGTTAAATACTGACATCCTGTGAGGGAGTTGTTGTGCCTTTGAGGGTTAGACTGTCCCCCTCTGCCTGAGCAGAGACCTGGCCTCAGGCTTCCAGACTCCAAATGTGAACTTCTGCTCCAGAGGAGTGATGCCAACGGTGCAGGTGGAACAGAGACTTTCTCTTCACACACTGTGAGACGCTGCAGGGTGTCTCCTCGGTTGGTCAGTGTCTGAAGGGAAATCCTGGAATAGGGTTGGTTTTTTTTTTGGAAATGCAAAGAGGAAACGGTATGAACTCAAACGGTGACTGGATAGTTCCGGTACGAAGGTAGAGAACTCCTCCAGTGAGGAACTTCTTAGGCAAACTAGCAACACCATGTTATTGACTAATTTACCTTTTATTACAGAAAGCAAACTTACTTGCATTATTTATGCTTTTAATAGGTTTCTGATATACAAGCAAGATCAGCCGTTCTGTCCTGGAATCTCCCAGTTAGTTCACAGAATGGAGAGAGCCATAGTCATAGTCCAGCAGCATTTACATTTGAAGTAGCAATATCCAACAGTGGTAAAAATGGAAAATTTAAATCTGTCTATGTGTAAGTTTAGTTTCTTCATTTAAGCACAATACCAATGTTTAAAAATCAGCAACCTCTCTATCAGGAGCTGTTTGTTGACTTGCAGACCTGCCTACTTCACGGGAAATAAATGTTAAGTAATGTCACTAAAGGGTGACGTGGACAATGGAAAACTTGAGAATTAAATGTGTGCTTACATGGGTTTGCTTTTCAATAAGCTGCTTTGATCCTTTCAGGTGTGAGGAAGAGCTGTAACTCATCGATACTGTCTTTTTCCTGTTCACAGTGGGGAAGAATTGACAATCACACTTCCCGATCTCAGACCAGCCACCGATTATCACGCCAGGTACCTTTCTGGGAGTGGGATACTTAAGGCTCTGGTTGGTCTGTTAATTACAACATTTACTGTGGCTTCCTGAAAAGGCGAGATCCCAAACAAATCACAGATCACAGAATCTCAGGGATTGGAAGGGACCTTGAAAGATCATCCAGTCCAATCCCCTGCCAGAACAGGAACACCCAGAGCAGGTCACACAGGAACACCTCCAGGCGGGTTTGGAATGTCTCCAGAGAAGGAGACTCCACACCCTCCCTGGGCAGCCCCTTCCATTGTTCCCTCACCCTCACTGTGAAGAAGTTTTTCCTCATGTTCAAGTGGAACCTCCCATGTTCCAGCTTGCACCCATTGCCCCTTGTCCTGTCATTGGGTGTCACTGAGAAGAGCCTGGCTCCATCCTCCTGACACTCACCCTTTACAGATTTATAAACATTAATGAGGTCACCCCTCAGCCCCCTCTTCTCCAAGCTCAAGAGACCCAGCTCCCTCAGCCTTTCCTCCTATGGGAGATGCTCCACTCCCTTCATCATCTTGGTAGCCCTGCCCTGGACTCTCCCAAGCAGTTCCCTGTCCTTCTTGAACTTAGGGGCCCAGAACTGGACACAATATTCCAGATGGGGTCTCACCAGGGCAAAGTAGAGGGGGAGGAGAACCCCTCTCCACCTATTGAGGACTGTTCTACATTAAATGTCACAGCTGTGGATATTGATGTCACTGTCTAAATTCCCACTTACCTGCTAATTTCATAGAAGCATCCCCTTGTTTTCTTCCCTGCTGTCTTTGTCTTCCCTTGTTCCTCTGAAATACAAACTGTTGTTCAGAATCAATGGTCTGAAGGGAGAGTGATGGGACAATTACTACGTGGTTGGGCCGGTCTTGTTGCTGCCCCCTCTCCTTGTGATTAAATGCAGTTTGAAAGCTGACAGCTCTTTCCTAAACTTTTCAGGCGGTAGAGCAACAGTAACATAATTAATTGTCCTTTTTGCAGAGTTTCAGCAACCAGCAGTTCCATAAAGGAATCCATTTCGGAACTGGTGAGTTTTACTACAGAGAGTTGTGAGCCAGACTGTCCAGCTGCACCGAAGCTCATAAACAGGACCAAAAACAGCCTGAGTTTGCAGTGGAAGGTGAGCAGTCCACGTGGTGTGTGCTTTGGGCGATGGCTTTCACCTTGTTGTGGCCAGGGCTGATAACTGGAATCACCATCAGCTGATAACTGGAATCACCATCAGCTGATAACTGGAATCACCATCAGCTGATAACTGGAATCACCATCCTTTCTTCCTCTTGCTGGCACCTCAGCACAAGAGAGATCTCAAGGTGCTGGAGTGAGTGCAGAGGAGGGACACGGAGCTGGTGAGAGGCCTGGAGAATAAGGCTTATGAGGATCGATTGAGGGAGTTGGGGTTGTTTAGTTTGAGGAAGAGGAGGCTGAGGGGAGACCTCATCCCTCTCTACAACTGCTTGAAAGGGCACTGTAGAGAGGTTGGTGCTGGTCTCTTCTCACGGGCAATGAGCGATAGAAGGAGAGGGAATGGCTGCAAGCTGCAGCAGGGTAGGGTTAGGCTGGACATGAGGAAAAAGTTTTTCACAGAAAGAGTGGTCAGTCAGTGGAATGGGCTGCCCAGGGAGGTGGTGGAGTCCCCATCCCTGACTGTGTTTCAGAGTAGATTGGATGTGGTGTTGAGGGATCTGGTGTAGGGGAGAGCTTGTAGAGTAGGGCTGATGGTTGGACTTGATGATCCCAGGGGTCTCTTCCAACCTAAATGATTCTGTGATTCAGCCCCTGGCACAGGCCTTCAGGGTGCTTGAGTTCTCCTGAATCGACAGTGTAGGAGGGGATAGAGCAGTTAGATTTTTCTCCCAGGGTTCCTGGATGATAAATGGATACGACTTCACTTCGTCATTCAGAGTTTTTTCATTATTCTGACCCATTCAAATGGAGTTGATTTGCCTGGTTTGTGCATTTAAGGTTTTTTGAGAGTATACACTATCAGCAAAGACTTGTTGGTAACTGTGTTTCCTGGTCTTTCTGAGGTCTTCTTTTGACTCTGCTTGTACCTGGAACATGGTTTATAGCTGGAGGAATTTAATTAGTTCAATTATTTGTATAATCTCTACTTGGAAAGTGAAGGAAGTTCCCAATTAGTGTGTCATAACAAGCCCAGATGTTACTCATCTGGCTGCTTACGTTGCTCAGGCCGTTGCACACACGGTGCCAGGACACAAGGGAAAAAGCTCCAAGAATGTAATTTGTTTTATTCATAAAACCATTAATAAGTTCATCTTCTAAATTATCTGAATTAACAGAAGTGGTACAGCAGCCTGGGGAGCCATCAGGAATTAATGAAACCAGCTAAAAGAGCTGCTCTGACCTTTTCTGCCTGACTTCACTGAATGTCCCTGTCTGTGCCCAGAGCAGGGTCTCAGATGATCAGATGATGTGTGTGAGGAAGAGGAGGGCAGATCTGTGTCCCTGCTGCAGATTCCTTTCAGCTCTCCCCTAAATTCCTGGGTCTCAAAGGCTGTTGGGGTGTTTTCTGTTCCACTGTTAATGTGCAGAAATATTGATAAAAGTGCAACCATTTGATTTTAACTTCTTTTTTTTCACTGTTTCTTTATTTTCAGTCCTCAAATGACAATGGTTCCAAGATAACTAATTTTCTTTTAGAATGGGATGAGGTAAGACCTTTTCTAGTGGAAAAAAAAAACCATCCTAATGACGTCTGTGACCAATTATCCCCCAAAATACCTTTTGCTTGGGTCCATTGGCTATTTTCAGTGTAACCATCCAGACTGTTTTAAAGGGACAAGCCAATTAACAAGCTTGAATCGGAGGGGTAATAACTCAGTGGTTCAGGCAGAGAATCGTCGTGTGGTGAGACCTGTCACAGAGGAGTTTTGAACTCCTTACCCAATTGTATTTCCAAGTGGTTAAAACCTTCCCAGCAATGGTCCAGTTGCACTCATTTCTTGCCAGTTTGTCAAATCCACAGTGCCAAAAAAAGAAACAGGTATCTCAATCCAAGTGGGGGTTTATTACCAACTGAACACTTGCTACAAGCATGATGACATCAGCTTTGTATGTTCTTTAAGCTTAGTGATTTCTGTATATTCTTTTTAATTACTATTAAACTAGTGAAATTAAATTTAGAGCAAAGAAGTTGACCTTAGCAGGATTCACACAGTCTCCATGCAAAAAATGACCCAGAAGTGACTCAGGTTGTTCTTGCTTTTCTAAAGGGGAAGAACGGGCCCTTCAAAGAGTGCTACTACGGGCACCTGAAGCAGTATAAACTCACCAAGCTCTCTCCCTCTACGAAATACTCCCTCAGATTAGCTGCTAAAAACGATATTGGAATGAGGTAATGACCACCAGGCATCGTATGGTTTATTTTCTCATCAGCTACATCAGCTGTTGTTAAATATGTTTATTTTTAACTATTGTTTTTTCCCAGTGGGTTCAGCGAGACAGTGACATATTACACAGCAGGAATTGTCCCCCCAGCCCCGTCCCCCCCGGTGCTGGTGGAAGCAGGAGTGACCTGGCTGTCGGTGAAGTGGAGCCCACCCAACGGGGTGTCTTCAGACGACTCTCTCACGTACAGTTTAGACATGGAAGAAGAAGGTTCTGTGAGTGCTGGTGGTTGTTTTCAGTGTAAAAGCTCGATAAGTGCCGCACCTTGAGTCTGGTGTCCAGTTCTGGGCACCTCAGCACAAGAGAGATATCGAGGTGCTGGAGCGAGTGCAGAGGAGGGACACNTGTAGAGTAGGGCTGATGGTTGGACTTGATGATCCCAAGGGTCTCTTTCAACCTGAATGATTCTAAGTGGTAGTGCCTAAATAAAAACAAGTCTGTATTTTACATTCAAATCCTCTGAAATACTGCAGGAATGGGCAAAGTACTGCAGGTGCTTGTGAAAAAACAGATGAAGTTGAGCTTGGAAAAGAAGAAAACCAAAGATGTGGTTGATCTGCTGTGGATTTTGGTTTATTGTGGAAAATCAGTGATGCTGCTGTTCTTGGTTTCCCCCTTTACAGGGTTACGGGTTCCAGCCCCAGTACAACGGAGATGAGCTCTCTTGCACTTTAAGAAATCTGAGGAGGAGCACATCCTATAAGTTCAGGGTTTGTACTGTGTTTTGGTTGTCCTTTGGTTATGAGTATCCTTTTCTGGAGCTTTAATGTTTTCATGTGTCTGAGACGCTTTCTTTGGAGACAGCAGAGAACTATCTGCAGTACCTTTGTACTGTAAACCATCCTATATGTTACAATAGGTTTTAATTGATTTTGGTGGAACCATAATACAAACCAGATTATTTTTCACACTACCTGATTTTGTTGTCTTTTTCTGGGGGCTTCTTGTTTTCTTGTTTCATTTTCTTTCCATGGAAGAACGTTCTAAATCAGCAGGATGTTGGTTGTGGTTAAAGCAGTCATTTACTCTGTATTCCCTTTGCTTCTGAAACAGCTCTTTGCCTACAACAGCGAAGGAAAAAGCAGCCCCAGTGAGGTGGTGGAACACAGCACCAACCCTGACAAGCCTGGAGCACCCAGTAAACCCACCATCAAGGGCAAGATCCACCCGCACAGCGTGAAGGTTGCATGGGGTGGGTTACCTTTCCTTAGCGCTGGCTTTGAGCGCTGGTGCTGCTGCTGTAGGTACAGGCACTTGGTAACACGGGCTGAAAACAGTCACAGAATGCTATGGGGTTGGAGGGAGCCTCTGGAGATCATCTCATCCAACCCCCTGCCAAAGCAGGTCCACCCACAGCAGGTCCCACGGGAATGTGTCCAGGCAGGTTTGAATGTCTCCAGAGATGGAGACTCCCCCACCACTCTGGGCAGCCTCTGCCAGGGCTCTGCCACCCTCACAGGGAAGAAATTTCTCCTCATGTTTAGATGGAACTTCTTATGTTCCAGCTTGTGCCCGTTCCTTCTTGTCCTGTCACTGGGCAGCACTGGAAAAAGCCTGGCCCCATCCTCCTGACACCCACCCTTGAAGTATTTCTGGGTGTTGATCAGATCTCCCTTCAGCCTTCTCTTCTCCAGACTAAAAAGCCCCAAGTCCCTCAGCCTTTCCTCATCAGAGAGATGCTCCAGGCCCCTCAACCTCTTGGTGGTCTTCTGCTGTCCCCTCTCCAGCAGTTCCCTGTCCTTATGGAACTGGGAAGCCCAGAATTGCACCCAGTGCTCCAGATGGGGCCTCCCCAGAGCAGAGCAGAGGGGAAGGATGACCTCGCTCCACCTTCTGGTCACACTCTTCCTGATGCCCCCCAGGATGCCATTGGCTTTGGCCACCAGGGCCCATTGCTGGCTCATGGGCACCCTGTTGCCCACCAGGACTCCCAGGGCTTTTTCCTCAGAGCTGCTTTCCAGCAGGTCACCCCCAACCTGTGCTGGTCCTCAGGCTGGGGATTTATCTCTGCAGATGTTATGGCAGGAGAAATACTTTGTGTTACCCAAAAAAAAAGCAACTTGGTTTGGGTTGGGGCTGTAGGACAAAGGTCAGGCTTTCCTTGATCCGTTTCAGAGAAGCAGCTGGTGCTGCTGTAGCAGCCTCAGATGTAACAGCCTCTAGATTTCCTGTGATGCTTCAGTGATCTTCATGTGCTCTTCAACCAACCCGAGGTGCCACCTCAAACTGGCAGCGCTTTCCTAGTCACTCCTCTTCCTGGCTTAATCACCGTTCATCAGGGAAAAAAAACCTTGTCATTCTGGAAAATGTGGTGTTAATATCCAAGTGTGCTGGTCTCTCTTTGTGGGAACGGAGGTTTCCCTTGGGATATATTCTCCAGTGAAGGAATACGTCCTCAGAAAAAGCTGTTGATGAAATAACCCCTTGGTTTTAAATCTGGAATTTCTTTTAAGGTGTTCATTTCTTTCAGACCCACCCAGAGATAACGGAGGGGCAGACATATCTAAATACTTCCTGGAGATCTCAGAAGCATCAGTCGGTGAGTTTGAAGTCCTGATTCAGCTCCTGTGCTCCTTCGTGGTGCTAATTCACTGCTGGTTGCTCTAGCAATTACTGCTCCGTTTCCCCATCTGTATATCGTGTTCTGCTTGTCCTCCCCATAACTGATTGTTCAAACTGGTTTCGGTGGCTGGGTTGGCTCTTAGTTAATGATGGTGTGAGAGACTTTTCGAGGTTGGTTTACTGCAAAGGTTTCATAGTGTGAAATATTCTCCTTTTTCATGGTTTTGGGGGGGTGTTTTTTGTTGTATTTTTCCTCTCAGGAAGTAAATGGGACACCATCTACAGCGGCTCCCAGAGGGAACACGTGTGTGATCACCTGAAGCCCGGCACTTCCTACAGGATGAGGGTTCATTGCCTCAGTAAAGGCGGGGAGAGCCAGGTAAGGAAAACAGGCTTGGAAAACCCGATTTCTGTTTGTGTTAAATATTGTTTAGGGTTTCTGCTCTAAACCACCCTGTGTTTCTGCCAGGCTTCTGACATCACGACCCTTACGACATCGGCCGTTGCCCCCGGGCCCTGCCTGGCCCCCTGCCTGGGGGGCAAAGCGAAGCCCAAGGAACTCGCTCTGCAGTGGGGTAAGCGCCAGTGCGGCCCAGCAAAGCCTTGTCCTGCTTTGAGTTGTCAGAACAAAACTGAAAAAAACCTGTAGAACTCTGCAGGTGTGTGTGTGGGGGCAGGAATTAAAGTGCAGAGGTGTAGTCCACATCCCCACTTGGGGTTTGGGGGTTTTTATTCCATGTTTTTTTTTACTTTTATTTGTTTTCTAAGAAGACCAGAGCTTGCTCACCACCTCCGGGTTGGTGACGTGCACGTGTCGCTGCATGGGGACACCTGAGCAGCTGTAAATGCCTTCCAGTGCCGAAGCGTCCCCCCTGCCCCATCACTGACCCACCTTTGGCCATTTAAAAAATCAACCCTCCCTTTCTTATTTTCCTCTTAAAAAAGTAATGAGGCTACAGTGGGGTTGGGTTAATCCATCAGTTCTGGGGGTGGAATCAAACTTCCTAACGTGCTTCTGCTCAGATAGGTGATAAAACCCTGCCCTCTCACTTGTAGAATTCCCCTGATGGGAATTTTTGAGGGGGCTGATTGGAAACTGTTTCAAAGGCAAAAGTGAAAGGAAACCCTTTATTTTTTGATCTCCCAGGGCCCCCATCCGTGGACGGAGGCTCCGATGTCACAGAGTACATCGTGGAGATGGCAGCCTCGGAGCAGGAGGAGCGCAGACAGGTGTACCAGGGCCCAGCACCCGAGTGCCTGGTGAACGGTCTGCTTCCAGGGAGAACCTACTGCTTCTGGATACGAGCGGCGAACAAAGTTGGGGTAACCCCTGCCCTTAGTGAGATCCACTTTTGACCTGTGTTTTCCCACGAGAGAATCACAGGATATCAGGGATTGGAAGGGACCTTGTCTTACAAAGGTAGTTCTGTTGAAGGAGCGAGATTTCTTAGGGGACAAAAAGAATGATTTAAAGATTCACTAAATCAGGGCTGAAGGAAGGACTGAATGTCCCTGGACAATGATTTAAAGATTCACTAAATCAGGGCTGAAGGAGGGACTGAAAGTCCCTGGACAAGGGGAACGTTCCCTGCGTGTTCTGTCCCTCTCGTCTCCTGGATTATCGTCAGTACCCGAGGTGATCAGTCCAAAGTTAGTGCTAGACACTGGGTTGTTATTTTTGGGTGTTTCTCTGTGGTGTTGAACCCTTCAGTTTTTGGCTGGGAGTCACCATTGATAAGCTTTTTGTGCCTTAAGAAATTGCCTCCTGTTTTACAGTGGGTGCAGACTGTGGGGTGGGAATAGCGTTGTGTGGAGAAGGGAGCGTTCAAATAACACCAGGTTTGAGAGGAGCTGGGGTAAATGGTGGTGGTGTAAAAAGTCTTTCTGAAACAGTACCCGCCTGGCAGCTTCTGGAAGCCAGAACCCAACTAGAGGGGAAGGAGGAGTTGAAAACCACGGGGGTGGGAGGGTTCCAGATACCCTGTGGGCACGGGGCCAGCTCATCAGGTACCTGAAAGGGATTGTAAAGGCTGCTGAGAAGCCTCTGTCGGGTTAAAACCGATGTGTGTTCTCCAGCTGGTACGCTCTCTGGGCAGGGTTTGCTCCGCTGCTGGTCCCTCTATTCATGCACTTGTGTTTTCTTGCAGTTGGGCCCCCCCTCTGACAAAGCAGAGATCTCCACTGCTCCAGGCCCCCCCGAGCAGTGCTGCAAACCCCTCCTGACTTGTAAAAGTGCAACTTGTGCTGTGGTTTCATGGGAGGTAGGTTTTCATGATCCTCAGTAAGACACAGATGAGTATCTGGCTTGTAGTGACGCGTGTGTGATGCACAGAGGTGGAAGAGACAGCAAACATAGAGGTGGAATAATTACAGGGGTTTTCTTGATAGAGGCACATGTTGAGTCTGTAAATTTTGCCAGCTGTGAATTTCCATCTTAAAAGAAGAAATTGGGTGACATTTAATCCTCCTGGTGGTTTGGTAATTAGTACATAACGCATTTTATTCCTCCAAGCAAAATTCTGGTCCAAACTGTGTTGTTGTTCTCCACGTATGGAGATGGAAACCTTTTAACAAGCTGAACTTAAAATCATGCCCTGGGCCACGGGGGAAAAGACCTGGGGTTTCTGCCTCAGTGTTTCTGTCCCAGTATCTGCTCAGGGAAACCACACCCCGCTCCTGTGGTGTGTACATGCCAGGGCTGAAGGCAGATTTATCCCTTAAACCCCCAGAGCCCTGCCTGCAACGGCGCGGAAATCGGGGAATACCGGCTGGAGTGGGGCCAGGCGGAAGGATCGATGCATGTCATTTACACTGGGCCCTGCCAGAGCTTTGAAGTGAAAGGTCTCACGCCCGCAACCACCTACTTCTGCAGAGTGCAGGTATGAAACCCCTCCTGCGGTGCCTTACGGAGCAGAGGAACCAAGTACAGAACTTCAGCTGGAGACGAGGAAAGTGGTGTACTCTCGGCTAGAATCAGAACGGTTTGGGTTGGAAGGGACCTTAAAGACCATCCAGTTCCAACCCCCACACCCTGGGCAGGGACACCTCCCACCAGAGCAGGTTGCTCCAAGCCCCATCCAGCCTGGCCTTGAACCCCTCCAGGGATGGGGCAGCCACAGCTTCTCTGGGCAACCTGGGCCAGGCTCTCACCACCCTCACAGCAAAGAAGTTCTTCCTGAGATCTCATCTCCATCTCCCCTTTTTCAGTTTAAAACTGTTCCCCCTCATCCTGTGGCTCCCCTCCCTGATCCAGAGTCCCTCCCCATCTCTCCTGGAGCCCCTTTAGGGACTGGAAGGGGCTCTAAGCAATCCCTACTAATACAATTTTCAACATAATTGGTAAAAACACTTCCCTTCTCCCCCGGTCCCTCCTGACTTTATATATTTAGAAAAGAGCTTTAGATCTGGCGTTGTATTAAAACCAGACGTTTTTGCCTTATTTACATTCTATTCAGGAGATTTTTTCCCATTCTTTTCCAAGTTGCTTTTACTAAGAGGCAGAAGGAAGCGTGAGAGTTGTGACTGCCTGGTTAGAAAAGAAAAACAAATAAAAAAAACCCCAAAGTCCCCCCTAGATTTGGTAAACGGCTGCGGGGTGTGTGTTTCAGGCTGCCAACGTGGCCGGCGTTGGGTTGTTCGGGGAGGCTGGCACGGTGACAACCCCCGCGGCGGCGCCGGCGGCGGTGGCGCTGCTGCGTTTGCTTGAAGAAGATCAAATGGAGACGTCTCTCCCTTTGTCGACCTGCCTTGGGGTTCAGTGGGAAGAGCCCTGCTCCCACGGGGCGGAGATCACCGGCTACAACATCGAGTACGGGGAAAAGCAGCTGGTGACCGTGGGGAGAAACACGAGCCACGTTCTGGAGAACCTGCTGCCCGACACTCTCTACAGGTAATAGCCAATGGCTTTGTTCTGAAGCTGCTTTTGTAGGGTTTTCAGTCAGCAGCTTTGAGGGGTGAAAAGCTTGGAGCCATCTGTTACTCTGTTTAGGTGGGGGTATTTGCATGATTCGCTCTGCGGCTTCCCAAAAAAAAAACCCCAAACCAGCAAACCCACCCAAAATTGTCATCTCCAAAATTAAACCCTGAAATTTTAGCAGCCAGAGTTAAGGTTAAACTTCTGTCTCGGGGCCAAGGCTTTATGGGTTTCTGGGTTTTTAGAATGGTTTATTCAGAAGCAGCACACGTGATGGGACAGTCGGTGTCTCAGCAGAAGAGGGTGGATGCACAGATAAAGAGAGAATCAGCCCTTCCCGTGTTGTGCTGCTCAGTTAATCATAGCATCACAGAATGGTCACAATTGGGAGGGACCTTAAAGATCACCCAGTTCCAACCCGCCCGCCCTGGGCAGGGACACCTCCCACCAGAGCAGGTTGCTCCAAGCCCCATCCAGCCTGGCCTTGAACCCCTCCAGGGATGAGGCAGCCACAGCTTCTCTGGGCAACCTGGGCCAGGGCCTCACCACCCTCACAGCAAGCACGTTCTTCCTGAGATCTCATCTCTATCTCCCCTCTTTCAGTTCAAAACCCTTTCCCTCTCGTCCTGTGACTCCCCTCCCTGACCAAGAGTCCCTCCCCATCTCTCCTGGGGAACCCCTTTTAGGGACTGGAAGGAGCTCTAAGGTCTCCCTGGAGCCTTCTCTTCTCCAGGTTGAACAAGCCCAGCTCTCTCAGTTGGTCTCCACAGCAGAGGTGCTCCAGCCCTCGGAGCGTTTTTGATGAGAGGCCAGTTGAGGCTGTGGCTCCTCAGGGTCAGTGGGAGGCGAAGGGCTGAGGGGAACGTGGGGAACCTCTGGGCGCTTGTTCACTGAACAGAATCAACCTGAACAATCCTGAGAAACACCGAGGCTTCATTATGCTGGAAACAATGTAATTGCCGTGACTTGTTTTGGAGCAGATTATTTTTATAGTTAATTTCTAACTGCAGTTTAATTGGGTTATTGTTCCTGGTTGTATTCCTTACAGATTTTAACTCTTGCTTTGTGACCTGGTGGTTTTTTGGTAACTCGGTGAATTAACCACAGAGCTGCTCTTCTCGCCCTTCTAGAATTCGAGTTCAGGCCATAAACAGCTTTGGAGTTGGTCCTTTCAGTCATTCCATTAAAGCCAAAACGAAACCACTACCTCCTGACCCTCCTCACCTCGAATGTGTGGTCTTCAGCTACCAGAGCCTTAAACTGAAATGGGGTGAAGGTCCCAGCAGAGCTTTAATTACCAACCCTACGCAGTTCAACTTGCAGATGGAGGACAGGTTTGGCAGGTGAGATCAGCAGAACCTTTCAGACACTGTTTCTTTACAGCTTGGTACCATGTTTTTAAGACATTTGATGTTGTCTCCCCCTCCGTTTGCACTGCTGGGTCGTCGGGCCATGGTGCCTCAACCCCTTCCCTGGGCAGCCCAGTCCAAAGCTTCAGAACCCTTCCTTCCCATGTCAAAATGTTTCCTGATTTCAACTCTGAACCTCCCCTGGCCCAACTTGAGGACGTTTCCTCTTGTCCCAGCACCCACACCCCCCCCAGCTACACCCTCCTTCCAGGGAGTTGGAGAGAGCCAGCAGGTCTCCCCTCAGCCCCCTCTTCTCCAGGCTGAACACCCCCATCTCCCTCAGCCTCTCCTCACAAGACTTGGTCTCTAGATCCCTCACCAGCTCCGTTGCCCTTCTCTGGCCCCGCACCAGCCCCTCAATGGCTTTTTTTGGAGTGAGGGACCCAAAACTGGATACAACCCTTGAGGTGTGGCCTCAAATTTCCTCTGGTTCAAGGAGCCTGCATTTGTTGTGTCTGTATGCAGAAACCTGGGGTTTTTTTGTGTGCTAAAGTTAAATATGAAAGTGTTCCTCTGCTGGTACTGCTGCAGAAATTGGTGGTTGCTGACTAATCCGAATTTGTATGTCTCCTGTGGTTTATCTTCCAGGTTTGTCACTGTTTATAACGGTCCTTGTCACACGTACAAGGTGCAGCGACTCAGCGAATCCACTACCTACTATTTCAAAATCCAGGCCTACAACGACGCTGGAGAGGGAGAGTTTTCTGAAGTTTATGCTTTCACTACAACCAAGTCTCCACCTGCATCTCTTAAAGGTGAGCTCACTCCACGCTGGAAACCCCCACGAGGCATTTAAGTACCAGGTTAAGCATCAAAACCCAACTCTCTTCCCAGCCCAACATCTTTCCAGGGCCTTTGTGGGCCAGAGACCTGAACCCCTGTGATGGGCTTTGTCTTGGTATGAGAAGGGCTCTGGTGATGTAGGACCAGTGTTTGGCCATCTCCTACACTGTGGCTCTTCCACCCCTGGCAGGGAGGATTCCTTCGACCCTTTTTCAGCTGGAAAGTCATTTCACAGGGTTATCCATCCTTTGACAGAAACTACAGCACAGAGTCACAGCATGTCAGGGATTGGAAGGGACCTTGAAAGCTCATCCAGTCCAATCCCCCTGACAGAGCAGGAACACCCAGAGCAGGTCACACAGGAACGCCTCCAGGCGAGTTTGGAATGTCTCCAGAGAAGGAGACTCCACACCCTCCCTGGGCAGCCCCTGCCAGTGTTCCCTCACCCTCACTGTGAAGAAGTTTTTCCTTATATTGAAGTGGAACCTCCCATGTTCCAGCTTGCACCCATTACCCCTTGTCCTATCATTGGATGTCACTGAGAAGAGCCTGGCTCCATCCTCCTGACACTCACCCTTTACAGATTTATAAACATTAATAAGGTCCCCCCTCAGTCTCCTCTTCTCCAAGCTCAAGAGACCCAGCTCCCTCAGCCTTTCCTCCTATGGGAGATGCTCCACTCCCTTCATCATCTTGGCAGCCCTGTGCTGGACTCTCCAGCAGTTCCCTGTCCTTCTGGAACTGAGGGGCCCAGAACTGGACACAATATTCCAGATGGGGTCTCACCAGGGCAGAGTAGAGGGGGAGGAGAACCTCTCTCTACCTACTGACCACCCCCCTTCTGATACACCCCAGGATGCCATTGGCCTTCTTGGCCATGAGGGCACAGTGCTGGCTCATGGCCATCCTGCTGTCCACCAGGACCTCCCGGTCCCTTTCCCCTACACTGCTCTGCAACAGGTCATTTCCCAACCTATACTGGTACCTGGGGTTGTTCTTGCCCAGATGCAAGACTCTACACTTGTCCTTGTTCTATTTCATTAAGTTTCTCCCCGCCCAACTCTCCAGCCTGGCCAGGTCTCGCTGGATGGCAGCGTGGAGGCAAATAAGGGCGCAAATAACTCCTCTGATCTTCACTTTCTACTAGGAGCACTAAAGAGGGCCGTTAGAAAGTCATTCTGAAGATCCAAATGCTAATTACCCACAGGAAAATTAGTTGACTCAACGGTGTTTATGATGTGACACTTCAGTTCTGGAGATGACCTGGGCAGAAATTCTGTTCTCTCTAGTGATTTGGAAGGGATTCCTCATCCCCACAAGCATTAACGTGTCCGAGGTGCATCTAAGCAGCTTGAGAACAAAGAGGAGTGTAACCCCCCAGGACCTGCCTTGGTCATTTCTTGAGTTTATGGTGTGAAATGTAGCAAAGAAAAGGAAGGTAGAATGGGGTGAATCTTAATTGCCTGAGATTTGTTTGCCTCCGAGGACTGTTCCCTAGACCTCCTTACCAAGTATCCTGGAGAACAGGTAAGCTTTTAGACTGACACTGCCCAGCCCCGTGCGTTAGAGTCGAGGGGTTTGAAGAGGAAACCCAAGAAAAGCAAAACCACTCCAAGCCAGAGGCAGAAACCTTCCTTCTTGTCACTGAAACGGGGCCCGTTGGCCACGGTAACTGGGAAGAGGAGCCACTGTCATAATTGGGGATTTTTAGAGTTTACTTGTTGTTTTTAACCTGCCAACAATCGCTCTTTTCCAGCACCCAAAGCAAATCAGCTGGAAGAAAACACTTATGAAATCACATGGGAACCTTTACAGCCCATGAAAGGGGACTCCATTGTTTACATCCTTCAGCTTGCTGCGGGGAGAGAGTTTGACCAGGTACCTCTTAATTAATGATAATGAGCTGGAGGCTTTTTCTCTTGGAAACATTACTGGGGGCGGGGGGGAAGGTGTCCATATTTGAAGGCTGAATTTCAGTTTGGGTGACGCTACTGGCCGGGGTACATCTTGTTTGGGTGAGGGACTTGCTCGTTTTACCAGGAGCTCTAGGTCTCAGCTGGTTCCTCTCCATGAGGTTTCCAGTTTGTGATGGGGAGGGACAGCTTCCAGTGCAGGGTCCTGCTGTTCCGCCCCTTCGAGGCATCCAAGGTCGCCCCGGATTGAGAATCGTAAAAGATGACTCAGTTCCTTCTTGACCCTTTCCTTGTTCTGTGAAACCAGTGTCTGTGAAAGCAGCTTGAGAAGTCACTGGGAGAAGTGTTTGCCCAGAAGTGTGTTAATGCTGGTTTATCCTCTTCTCCCAGCATTTCCCTTGGCTCTTTCCATTCATAAAATTGGTTTGGTGGGAAGAGACGGTTAAGATCGTGAAGTCCAACCATTAACCTCCCAGTGCCATGTTACCACTAAACCGTGTCCCTCAGCACCACATCTACACGTCCTTGGATACCTCTGGGATAGAGACTCCACCACTTCCCTGGGCAGCCCCTTCCAGTGCGTGATAACCCTTTCTGTGAAGGAATGTTTCCTGATATCCATCCTAAACCTCCCCTGGCCCAACTGGAGGCCGTTTCCTCTTGTCCCATGGCCTGTTCCTTGGGAGAAGAGACTGATGCCCCCTGGCTACACCCTCCTTTCAGGGTGAGCGCCCTCAGCTCCATCAGGTGCTCCTCATTAGACTTGTTCCCTCTTCTGGAATCTCAGGGTCGGTGGCATCGCTGCCTCTGGTAGTCACAGACAGCACTTGCCCCACATCTGGGGGGTGGGGGTGCTACAGGGAAAAATAGTGGTGCAGAACTTCACAGGTTGAGGAACTTCACAAGCTGAGGATGGATTGAGGGAGCTGGGATTGTTTAGTTTGAGGAAGAGGAGGCTGAGGGGAGACCTCATCACTCTCTACAACTGCTTGAAAGGGCATTGGAGAGAGGTTGGTGCTGGTCTCTTCTCACGGGCAATGAGCGACAGAACAAGAGGGAATGGCTGCAAGCTGCAGCAGGGTAGGGTTAGGCTGGACATGAGGAAAGAGTTTTTCACAGAGAGAGTGGTCAGTCAGTGGAATGGGCTGCCCAGGGAGGTGGTGGAGTCCCCATCCCTGACTGTGTTTCAGAGTAGATTAGATGTGGTGTTGAGGGATCTGGTGTAGGGGAGAACTTGTAGAGTAGGGCTGATGGTTGGACTCCATGATCCCAAGGGTCTCTTCCAACCTATATGATTCTATGATTCTAAGTTCTTCAGCTTCACAACCTGGGTGTGTCTGTGGGGGCACAGCAGGAGGCTTTGGGTTTAGTCACAAGAAAACCAATCCCAAACTCTTCAGAAACGAGAGATTTGAAGAGAAGGAGCTCAGGCTGGGTCCAGCGTGACCAGAAATGGAAACCACCCCCCGGTGTTTCAAAGGTGACTCCCACACCAAGCGGTTCTCTCTCTTCTCCTCCTCCTGCCCAGGTGTACAAGGGACCAGAGACGTCCTTCCGTCTCACGAGCTTGCAGACAAACTGTGAATACCGGATCAGAGTCTGCGCTGGCCGCCAGTCCCAGGACTCTGCTGGATCGCAGGAACTGTATGGACCTTACAGCCCCAGTACAGTGTTCTCATCTCAGAAGCAAGAGCTGGTCCCACCTTCTGCTGATCTGACGACGGAGCTGGCGGAGACGAAGAAGACCTTACGCGAGGAGCGTTTCATCGCCATCGTTCTTCTCTGCGGATTTGCAGTGGTGGCTATTTTATTCGCCGTCGTCATCCAGTACTTCGTAATCAAGTAGACCAGAGCCCGTGGAGTCCTCAGCTTTTTTTGTACAGAAGCAGCTATTTCGGGTATTTATGGTTAGATCTAATAAAAGTCTCAGCTGGAAACGCGGAGTTCCGGGCGTTTCCAGCTTTGCTGCCGGTTGTCAGCGAGGCCGGGCCGGCAGATCCTTTCCAAATACTGAACACAGATTATTATTTTGTTGTTTATTGTTATTATTTTGCCTTGTAGAAAGGGTAATCCTGGGTCCTCTGTAATCAGGGTTAGCTGGGCATAACCCAGCAGAAAACACAAACCAACACACAAAACCTAACAAACCTGCCTTACCGTGCGTGCACACAGAGGTGTGTGTGTGTGCGCACTCTTCCTCCCTCCCAGTTCAAAGCCGGGGCGCTGTGCCCTGTGGGGCTATGAGAGAGGAGGCCTTGAGGGAACCGAGTCCCGTCCCAAGGCCGCCTAGAGCGGCGGGAGCGGCTCCGCGGTGTGTAATCAGGGCTCCTCGTTAGTTTGGTATAAAGGAAATACAGCAGCAGAGAAGCTTCAGCTTTAGAGCAGTTACCGTATCGCAGGCCCTTCCTAGAGCCTTCCACATGTACTGTGCTGTAGGAGGAAAGCAGAATACGCCACTTAGCGATAGTACTACTTTACAGTTAATTTTGTAATACTTGGGATTCAGTAATAATCATTTCAAGCGGTAAAAGTTAGAGGGTGCCGGCATTTTTTATATATATATACATATATATATAAAAAAAAAAATTCTTCTTTTTTGTTTTCTTTTTTAAGAGTTTTAATCAAACTGCTAAGAGGAAACGTTAGCAGGAGGCACCGCATCCCTTAGGGATGCGACGGCGCTGGAACGCGACGCTGCAGCGAAAGGCCCCTGGTGGTTGGTTGTGGGTTGGTTGGTTGGTTGGTTGTTTTTTTTTTCCTCTGTATTTGTCCATTTCTGACTGAAATGCTCTTGGCTGTTGGGGAAGCAGCTCTTGGCCCAATCCACATTTCGCTCTCGGTGCCTGAGAGAACCAGTTCATCCCCTGTGTGCTCCCGAGGAGAGCCCCGCAGCCTGGGGGGGGGGGAGCTCAGCAGAGCCACAGGTATTGTCTTTAAGGAGAAAAAGAGTGCATTTATGATAAATGTTACACTATTTGGCTCAAACTGAGCAAAAAGGGTTTGGTTTTGGTTTTTTTTTTGTACTATTATTAACCTAAAAATAATAATAAACCGAGTTCAAACTGCTTTTGGATGCCCTTCTAACTTCATCTTGAATGATCAAAAATTGCCTGCAAAAAGAACTCTTAGGTTTTTGTAAGCTGAGGTTTCTACCATGTTTTTAATCCATGTGCTATCCCGGCGGTAGCGGCTTCACATTCCATTGTTTTCCAGATGGGAACGTTCAACCTGCCAGGAATGAACTTTTCTGAGACTCCTTC
>VZTM01024206.1:376034-394675 GCA_013400555.1 Jacana jacana | reverse complement strand
CCTGGCCTTGAACCCCTCCAGGGATGGGGCAGCCACAGCTTCTCTGGGCAGCCTGGGCCAGGGTCCCACCACCCTCACACCAAGGAAGTTCTTCCTGAGATCTCATCTCCATCTCCCCTCTTTCAATTCAAAACCTTTCCCTCTTGTCCTGTGGCTCCACTCCCTGATTAAGAGTCCCTCCCCATCTCTCCTGGAGCCCCTTTAGGGACTGGAAGGGGCTCTAACGTCTCCCTGGAGCCTTCTCTTCTCCAGGCTGAACAACCCCAACTCTCTCAACCCATCCTTAGAGCAGAGGGGCTCCAGCCCTCGGAGAATCATTTGATACACCATTAAGTAGCGTGGCCTTAAGATCACCCAGTTCCAACCCCCTGCCCTGGGCAGGGACACCTCCCACCAGACCAGGTTGCTCCAAGCCCCATCCAGCCTGGCCTTGAACCCCTCCAGGGATGGGAGTGTTTTTGTGGGACCCTCAGGGCAACACTGTCCTCCTCCAAGAGCGGTGTCAGTGGTGTGTTTTCTTGTATACAAGGGCTTGGGGCAGCCCGTGAACTGGTGATCTGGACCCCGTGTTCTGCCTGTTTTACAACCAAGGGAGATGATTGGGAGTTTTACAACCAAGGGAGAGCCAAAACCACAGCCTGAAGACTGGTTCCAGTCTCCATGTGCACAATCTACTTGGGTTTTAACACACAACCTTGGTGGCAAAAGGCCTGGGTCGGGAGAACTAAGTCAGCGCTGAACGTTTGACGTGAAAGAACCCAGTTCTGTACCTTCAAAAGAAACCCTCTCGCTCCTGGTCAGGCTCCTGCAGGGCTGTGTTGGCTCGGGGTGCAGGATGTTGCTCATTGCTTTCCTGTATTTGTGTGACAGGACGTTGTAAAGTATGGGGTTGATAGAAGCCCCGAGGTAGAAGAGGAGCATGGCGATGAGGTTGAAGTACTGCGTGAGGTCGTACAGGATGATCTGACTCCGGGCGAAGAGGATCCGGCCGACGTGGAAGGGGAGCCAGCAGAGCACGAAGGCCAAGACAACGATGGCTGAAGAGGTAAAGGAAGAGCACAGGTTGGTCATCTCCAGCAGAGTTTCTTCTGCCTCTTTAAACTCTTTATTTAGGCTGGAGACGTGAGGTTGCTAAATTTAACCCAGCAAAAACAAGGCACCCTGCCTTGCCCCAACTGCTCTTGTGCTGGGATAACTGGTAATCCCCAGCAAAAAGGACAGCTGCACACAAAATTAATGGTTTGCAATTAAAATAGGTGTCTCTAGACCCCTGTTGGAGCTAAGAGACTCAAATCAGGCTGGGGCAAAGTAGCCTGTACTTAAATTAAAGGCTGCTGCCTGCTCTCGGCCTGAAAAATCTAAGCAGCCATTGGCATCCTGCGCCAGGTATCGGAGGGGAAAGAGTGGGGACACAGGAGGAAGGGGCTCTTCTGGGGTGGAAAAGGGGAGCAAACTGGAGCAGGAAGCACTGAGGAAGAGGATGGGAAAGCAGAGCACAGGATTAGCAAGTAAAACCTGGCAGGAATCTAACGGGGGCATGGCTGTGGTACCCTGGACTGAGGGTATCTCCAGTTGTGGGTCCTGCTGCCTCCCTGGGGACAAGGATCTAGGGGTGGGGGGAAGCTTGGGAGGGGGTGGTTGGAGAGATGGAGAGGAGGGAGGGAGACCCAAACCCTCCCAGTTTCAGTGTCTGCACCGAGGCAGAGGTACCAGCTGGCACAGGATCGAGAGCACGTGCAACTAAGCCCAGGCAGGTGGGTTGCTGCAACCCTGGACGAAGCCATCGTCACTAAGTCGAGAAGCTGTGCAGGGGAGATAACCTTTCTCAGCCACAGAAGGGTGAGGGCTCAGTCTGGTTTGAAGTCAGAGAACTTCCCAGTTTCTTTAATTTTAATCCCACGAGGTCAGAGGTGGCAGGAGTACATGAGGCCTGGGAGCTCCAAACAACCCGAAGCCACACTGATCTGCTTCCCCGTTGCCCAGTGAGATCCCCTGCCTGAACACCATGTGCTCAGAGACGCCCCTTCTTACTGGAAGGAGCCAGAAATTAAGTACAAATCCATTGATTTATTTTTTTTAAACCTCTGTGTGTTTTCTCCCTCCTCTCCATCATCCCTCACATCACTGCACACCCTGTGGGAATGATTAAAGAGGGCAAGCTCTTCCAGTTGGGTTTTGGGGTTTTTTTTTAAGCTGCTCTTACCCAGCATTTTGACAGTCTGTGTGTGTGACCTTTTCCTGGCTGCAGCCTGGCAGCCCGGCAGCCGCTGCCTGCTCCGCCAGAGCTTCCTGCAGATGAGCCCGTAGAGCAGGGTCAAGCAGAACATGGGCAGGAAGAAATAAATGGTGGAGACCCAGGTCATGGTCTCCAGCAGCCCCGTACGGGCCACGCTCTCGATGGACCTGCACTCCCAGCTCTCCTGGGGCAGGCTGCCATTGGGGTGTTCCACCCCGAAGAGGAAGAGGATGGGGCCGGCGGTGAGGAGGGAGCAGCCCCAGAGAGTCAGGATGACCCATTTCACCCGGCACTTGGTGATGGTGGCTTTGGCTTTCAAGGGAAAGCAGATGGCGAAGTACCTCTCCACGCTCACCGTCGTGATGTGCAGGATGGTGCAGTACGTGCAGGTTTCGCTCAGGTAAATGAAGAACTTGCAGAGAAAATCCCCAAATATGTAAGGCTTGTACTTCCAAAGGCGGTAGAGATCCGAGGGCAGGCCAAGGAAAATCAGCGTGTCCGAGAGCGCCATGCTGGACAGGTACATGTTCACTGTCGTCCTCATCTCCTGCGAGCGTCTGAAAATGACTATTGTAATCAAATTCCCAGAGACTCCCAAGAAAAAGAGGATGATGGAAATGATAGTCACAGGCACCAAAATCTGGACCCCAAACAAAGAAAATGACTGGTCTTCAGGGGAGTGCGGGTCGTTGCTGAAATAGCTGTGATTGGGGATGGAGCCCATGTCTGGTTTCAAAGGCGAGGGCAGGGCTGGCTTCGGCTTCCCCTTGGAGAGAAACCCGAGTCACGGTAAGAGCGAGGCATGTTTCCCACCAAGCCTCCGGGAACCAACGGCCTACACAACGATTCGTACTCCATCAGTTAGAAACCATCAACATTATACTCATAACTTCCCAGCCGGTGCAGATAAACACCCAAGAGCCGATGAGTCCATGTCACAAGAAGCAAAGGAGTATTAGATTCAGGCATCCAGCCTGTGCCAGACACAACCTTTGAAAAACAGTATTGAGAGTTATAAACCAGTATTTTCCACACCCGTGTTCACCCTCAGCTTCACAGGATTTGGAAAAAGGCCTTTTTTATTTTTTCTTTTAAATTTCCTTTCAAGTTTGAGGATTCCAACTAATTGAAGAGCACCGGGTCTGGCTGTGGGGCTCCGGCTCGACGGTTGCAGGAGCTGCAAGGAGAGACAGTCACCCCGAGAGGAGCCGGCTGGGAACAAGCTCTTGGATGCACTCCACGGTTTGCCAGAGCCTTCCAACACTTGAGAGTGCCACGATGGGGAATCTTTAGGCGCAGAAGTTCTCCTCGAGGCTCCGGAGGCTGCGAGGAGGCGAGCAGGAGGTCGGTGCGGCCGGCAGACACGGGGTGCTTCACCTGCCAGGGTGGCTTTCCTGCCACCGGTGACAATGACACTGTTTGTGCAGGGAGGTTCCTGGGGTTGCTGGAGTTCCCTGGCACGGTTTCAGAGGAAACCAGCTGGGGCCTCTTGACTTTTTGCAGCCGTTTTCCACAAGGTCATCCCCCTTCCTCTCGCCACCTACACACCGCTAATGACTCTGCACTAAATACGCACCCCCCCGGCTCCGCTCTCCTCCTCGCCTTGCACAAAGTGCCTGCAGTTACCGGGTAGAGCAGAGCAGTTCTTTGATACTGGAAATTTAATTAGCCCATTTGGGCCAGTTACATAATTTTCCATCAATCTGTGTTTACTCAGGGCCTTTCCCTCTCGAGCTCCTCCCCAGCATATGCCGCCGAGTGAGAACATTTCTCCTGACACCGCTTTAATGACATTATTAAGATAGGATGGGGGAAGCCTTTATTTGTGCATCAGTCTTCAAAATGAGACAGGCTGACACTTAGCCCTGATTTACTTTCCACTTCAGAAAAGATCAGAGATGACGAGCTGGAAAGCGCGGGGGAGGCGAGGGGAAAAAGGGGGCCAGCGCGAGGGAAGGCTTCGGGAAGCTGGAGGTTAACAGCACACAGCCAGGGAGAGCAGGGACTCAGCACCAGAAAGGCCACTCAGCTTGATGGCAGGATGTGTCCAGTCACAATCCTTGGAAATTCCTCCCTGACCCGGGAACTGGGACGCTGGCAGAAGCCAGCAGGGTACCCTCCACGAAATAAACCTCCTCCGTTCTCCTCAGGGCTCTGCTCTTTGCGGTTTCTTTTTCCTTGTCTGAAGGACTAGTCAAAAAGCCAACATTTCTGTGGAGCCAAATAGTGTGGGATTCGGGCTGCAAAGGTCAGCGCTGAGCACAGTCACTGCTCTGTGTGGACAGAGCCTTGGTTCTGCCGTTCGGGAGATTGCTGCTGCCATTTCCAAAAGGTGGGGTTTTGGACATGTGGACAAAACACCTGTGGGGTTTTTATATCCCAAGAGCTTTCGGCACCTGGACACCTCAGAAAAAAACCAAAACCCAACCAAAAATCAAACCCAGCGACCTGTGTGCCATGGATTTACTTTGCTGCACCTTAAGCACCGCTACAAAATCCAGCTATGAGGCAATTCCCGATGCCTGACTCTGCACTGGGGATTTGAATTATGCACCCCTGAGCAAAGCTAAGCCCCTTCTGGCACAGGCTCGCAGGGGCTGAGCAGCGTGCGGCCGCCATCCCCCTTCCGCCGAGCAGATCGCTCCCAGCTGGGAGACAGTTGCCTTTGATGAACATCCCTGGTTTGGTGGTGGCAGATGGAGGAGTCAGCGCTCGGCCTGGCCACGCCGTGACCCAGTTTCCTGTTTTCCAGTGCTGAAAGAACCTCCAGTGTCTGGGCAGAGATGAAGGGTGACTGCTCTTTCATTCAGCTGGTGTGAACGCAGCCATTCACAGCACGGCTGTGCCTCAGAGGATTGGTGGTGGGGAGGAAGCTTCCATGGCCAGGCAGAGCTGCTCCAGCTCAGCTGCCCACACAGAAGGCATCTGTGGCCTTGGGGACAAATATCTCCCCTGTGGAAACTGGCTCTCCGTATCTTCTCCTCGCTGCTGGTTTCCAGGCAGAAAAGCTGGAAGTAGCTGCAGCTCTTGGTGGTGCTGCTCAGCCTGGAGTGTCACCTCTGTGCTGCGGGGTTGGTGGAGAAGATGGTCACAGCACAGAGAGGAGAGCTGGGGGCAGGCAGATGGGCCTTTGCTCGCTCCTGGGGGGTAAAGCCAGAGCCCTTCAGCAGTATGAAGCAGCTTTTTTTACCGCACTGAGAATAAACGGCAGTGATGGCAGACGGCCTGATGATGCCAAGTTTCAGCTTGACCCACAGCCTGCATCCTGTCTGAGGTGGAAGAGCTCCCCTCCCCCTCTTCCCTAAAACAAGGAGGGGGGGGGGGAAAGTGGGTTTTTGTTTGTTGTCTAAGGTCAGTGTCTGGAATTCATCCTCCGTTCCCTCCTCGCAGGATGTTTTTGTGTAATACACTCTGACTCATCAAAGTCAAATGACTTGGACTACAACACTACAGTGCTTCCAGCCAAAGCGCCTCAGCAGAGGCATTCCAGCTGCCAGCACCTCCAGCACTTGTTGGTGCTGGATGCGGGTTTTCCAGCTCCTCCAGCTGTAGGGCTGCCTCTGCCCCCCCCACCAGGCACCCCCATCACCAGCATGAGGGGAGGCACCGGCTACCAGCCACCATCTCAGCAGAGATACAAAGGGTCAGGAGAGGTTTGAATGTTGCATTTACATCCAGGGTACAACACCCAGGTGCTAAACATCATCCATGTTATAGACGAGACTATATATGTATAAAGAGACATACCTCTTTCTATATATCTCTCTCATGGTTGGACTCGATGAGCCCAAGGGTCTCTTCCAACCAAAAGGATTCTATGATATGGATGTATATATATAGAGAGAGGGATGTTTCGCAAGGTGTTGCAGGCATGAATCAGAGGGATCACCGAGTTCCCAGATGTTTATTTCTTCTTGCTCTCAAAGGAGGGTGGCTTCTCCTCCCCCTTGGATCAGCTGGGCCGGTGAGGACATGGCGTCTTCCTCCAGACTTGGCTTCCTTTGGACTGTCACGGCTAATGACAACATTATTGCAGCTTCTTCTGCTATGCTGCTAATCCCTGCTTGACAAAATCACAAGAAAAACTCATCTTTTTTCTTCTTTTTTTCTTTTGTTTGGTTCTGTTTTGCCTCAGAAAGCAAAGAGAGAAACTTTGGATAAAACTCGTGTGGAATGTTATGTAGAAATCCTTCAGCTGCTAGGAAAACAAGCTTAAAAAGTCCTGCTGCCAATACAGTATTTTTTCTTTAACGTGGGGAATGCTGCCAATATGAAAAAGCGGCCATCAAAGCTGTTAATGGAGTAACATGTCCTGTGTTCATGGCTGGGCTGGGCTGTACACGGGCGTGGGGGGTAGAGGACATTTCCCTGGTCCCAGCAGACTTGGTCTGTGCCCTCGTGTATCCCTTTGTCTCCACAAATATTGTTCTTGGAAAACAATTTATGCATCACAGAACTCTCGGCTTGTAGAAGTAAAAAGCAGGATAAAAGCCCGAGGGAAGCCATGACCGGCCTGACGCGGGGAGGGGACTCAGAGGCCTGTGCCTCCCCACCCCGGGGAGGGGGACCCAAAACCTCCCGTTTGTACCGTGGCTGTTAGAGGCCCCGAGGGCTTGTTTGCTTTGGCTCAGAAGGGAGGAACGGCAACACCCGCATGGCTGCCAGGACTCAGCTTCTACCCCTCAACGCCCCCGAGGCCTGCTCCTGCTCCGGCCCCGACCCCGGCCCGGCCGCGTCTCCATGGCAACCCCCGCCTCAGCCGCCCGCCCGGCCCCCGTAGCCGCTCACGTGACCGGAAGCGGCGGCCTGCGACGAACGGAGGCGATGGAGCCGGCCAAGATGGCGTCTCCTAAGAGCGCGCCCAAAGACGCGCAGGTACGGTGGGGGCCGGAGGGGACGGGGAGGGTGGAATGAGGGCGGCGGAGCTGAGCGGTGCCTTCTCCGCCCCGCAGGTGATGGCGCAGATCCTGAAGGACATGGGCATCACGGAGTACGAGCCGCGCGTCATCAACCAGATGCTGGAGTTCGCCTACAGTAAGGGGTGGCAGGGCCGGGCCCGGGGCTGTGTGGGGGCCTGGCAGGGGCAGCAGCGCTGTTTCTGGGGAGGGAAACTCCGGCAGGAGCAGGGTAGTGCTGTCTTTAGCCGGTTTTCCTCGGAGGGGTTCCCTTATCGGTCTTTCAAAACGAGCCCGGAGGAAGTGGTGTTTTCGGTGACAGCGGAACGGGCTGGGGACGGCGGGAGATTTATTGCTTTCAATCCAGCCGTGATGAGAGGTGCTGTTTCCCCCGAGGGTACGTGACGACTATCCTGGAAGATGCAAAAATTTACTCCAGCCACGCGAAGAAATCCAGCGTGGATGCAGATGACGTGCGGTTGGCCATCCAGTGCCGCACAGACCAGTCCTTTACATCCCCCCCCCCGAGAGACGTAAGTAAAACCGCCTGGGGAGCGAGAGCACGCAGGCAGGGAGCTCGGGTGGGAATGTCACCCTCTCTCTTCAGTTCCTGTTAGATATTGCAAGGCAGAAAAACCAGACGCCGTTGCCGTTGATAAAGCCCTATTCCGGACCCAGGCTCCCTCCTGACAGATACTGCTTGACAGCGCCCAACTACAGACTGAAGTCCTTGCAGAAGAAGGTAAGGGGTCTGGGCAGGGGGGGATTCACCTGATGGCCACGCTCTTTGTCAGGAGTGTGTTTGGAATCAAGAGTTTTTCACTCCCCTGAAGGATATGGGTGGGCAAATGCCGACCTCTGCGTGTCAAAAAGCGTGTTTCAATCCGTGCCGGTGGGTTTTATCTCGAGGGATTTGCCAGCACTCGTGTTGGTGGCCGGTTTCAAATGCCAAGTGTCAAATGAGAGTCTTCTTAGTATTAAAGCATAGTTTTTCCTCTTAGTATTAATCATAGAATTCAATGATTCAAAATGTAAGTCTTCTTAGTGTTAAAGCAAAGTTGTCAAGTTGAATATCTGGTGGTAAAAGGCAAAATGAGGCTTTAGTGTAAATATTAAAGGGTATTTTGTACTTGCATCCCCGTTGTTTTTGCTTTAGACAAAAGAGGAAAGATTTCCTTTGCTTGCTGGAACACACCAGATGTCTCTGTGTGTAGGATTTTGTGTTTATTTCCCACGTTTTAAAGGAAGAATCTTAAAAGTTGAAGTTAAGGTTCCGGGTGTTGGCATGGGACGTGCCCTGGTGCGAGTTGTGAGGTCGGTGTTGGCGTGCAGATCCTGTATTGCTGCTGCAAAATGGGCTCTTGGTTGTTTTGTCAGAAGAACCGTTTGGTATTTTCCTCTTTAGAACTGTTAATTTCTAAGGAGATGCTAAATTTGAGTGGTCTCTCTTGGCAGGTCTCTTCCTCTGCAGGAAGAATAACAGTCCCTCGCCTGAGCGTTGGCGCTGTGAGCAGCAGGCCCAGCACTCCGACTCTGGGTAGGAAACAGCTCGGGTGGGGTCTCCCACCTTGATTTTATGAAGGAAAAAAAATAACAAGGAGTGATTTAGAGAGTCCTTCAAGCACTGGGGCCGTGTTGGGTGTCTCCTGAGTTCGGTATCAGCATCAGAAAAGCTAAATCAGTTTCAAAAGGATGATTGCAATCTCTGATACGTATTTACCACCTCACCACCCTCACACCAAGGAAGTTCTTCCTAGGACCTAACCCAGATCTCCCCTCTGGGTTCCCAGGGCTTTGAAAACAATAGGTTCCACTTTAAGAGCAAATTTGAGTGCAAGTATTTTGTTTGTTGTTGTTTAATTCATCTTGTGACTGAGCTGTTTTGCATTTCAGGCACACCTTCAGCACAAACAGTAGCTGTCTCAACCAAAGTCGGCACCCCGGTCTCGCTGACCGGTCAGAGGTTCACCGTGCAGATCCCCTCCTCTCAGGCAGCTGTCAAGTCAGGTAAAACACAAGCTCTAACAATCTTTGTAGTGGAAAATTAATTTATAGTAATCATGTGGGTAATTAATTCACCTCATCTGGGTTTGGGTGGGGTTTTTTTCCATGTAGCTAAGCTTTTGTGTCTATATAGAATCATTTAGGTTGGAAGAGACCCCTGGGATCATCAAGTCCAACCATCAGCCCTACTCTACAAGTTCTCCCCTACACCAGATCCCTCAACACCACATCCAATCTACTCTGAAACACAGTCAGGGATGGGGACTCCACCACCTCCCTGGGCAGCCTCCTCCCAGGCGGGCAGTCACCTCTCTGGTCATTCCAGTAACTTCCAGTTTTCATTCCTATTTCTAGCGTGGTGGTGCCAACCGGACCACCTGGAGCACTGGGTTCAGTTTTGGGCTCCCCAGTTTAGGAAGGACAGGGAACAACTGGAGAGAGTACAGCAGAGGGCTATCACGATGAGTAGAGAGGCCTGAAGCACCTCTCTGACAAGGAAATGCTGAGGGACTTGGGTCTTTTTAGTCTGGAGAAGAGAGGGCTGAGGGGGGAAACTGATCAACACCTAGAAATGCTTAAAGGTTGGGTGTCAGGAGGATGGGACCAGGCTTTTTTCCAGTGGTGCCCAGTGACAGGACAAGAAGGAATGGGCACAAGCTGGAACATAGAAGTTCCATCTCAACATGAGGAGGAACTTCTTCCCTGTGAGGGTGGCAGAGCCCTGGCAGAGGCTGCCCAGAGAGGTGGTGGAGTCTCTGTCTCTGGAGACATTCAAACCTGCCTGGAGATGTTCCTCTGGGACCAGCTGTGGGTGGACCTGCTGTGGCAGGAGGTTGGCTGAGCTGATCTCCAGAGATCTTCCAACCCCACAGCACTCTGTGAGTCTTACTGCTGTCTCTCTTTTTCGCACAGCCACGCCGACTACTCCAACAGTTCAGAATGTCCTAATTAACCCTTCGCTAATTGGCCCGAAGAACATTCTTATAACTACAAACATGGTGTCGTCCCAGAATACAGCTAACGAAGCCAATGCCTTGAAGAGGAAGCACGAAGATGATGATGACTACGATAATTTGTGACGAGTGTCCCCCTCCCCTTCCCTTCTTCCCTGATTCATATTGAGTCTGAGGGGGTTTGGCCCAGGAGTTCTTTGTAACCAGTGTGAGAGTGTGTAAATACAGCATCAGGTGAGGGGTGAGAGACTGAGGAGAGGAGAGAGAGAGCAATCACTGCCCGTGGAAGAAGGAACAAGCAACTCATCTATCCCCGTGTCCTCTAACGTCATTTGAGCTCCAGCAGCAGGGATGGTGAGCACTGGGCGCTCTCACACAGAACAGGCTTTGCTTTGCCTCTGTCACTGCCTTTCTAAGAGCTCTGTCTGTCTGTCTGTCTCTCCTCCAGGTGCTTGTAGAGCCCCGTGCTGAGTAGAAAGGATTTTTTTTTTAAGAAAACACTGCCTGTTGTCCTGTAGATACTCATTTCAAATAACATCAAAAAATGTGAGTCCTGCTTCAAGGTTGTGTTAGTTGCTGCCATGGCGTGGTTTCAGTGGGTGGGAAGGTTTAGCCCTGAGCAGCAGGAATGCAGACAGAAGGGAGAGGAGGGAGCTCCTGGAGAACACCCACGGTGGCTGACCTCTGGTGGCTGTTAATCCATGGGTTCTGTTGGCCTTAACACCTGCACCAGTGCCCACAACTCAAAAAATTAGCAGAGAAGTAAAACCCCAGCTGAGGTGTGACCTTTATTTATAATTTCTGAAGAGCTGCACCTTGTTTTTTGGAAGGGCTACGTGGCTATTTTCTATTTTTTGAGGGCTGACCATGTTCTTCACCACCTCCCAAAGAGCCTTCATTGTCCAGCTGCATTTATCAGCCCATTCTCCCCTTGGGTTCTGTAGCAGCACTGATGTTTCTACACAGTGAACCCTCATTAGGGCAAGTTTTGGTATCAGGCACCAACTGCCCTCCCTCTTTTGCTGGTCTCTCTCAAAAGAGAGACCGCTTTTGCTGGTTTCTGAGGGGGGTGGGGGTGTCTTTCTGCTCAGAAACAGCCCTGCAGCTGATCTGCAAACTGTCTTCAAGGTCATTCATTAGCCCACACAAAACCACAGCAGGTATTGTCCAAGAGCAGGGCAAGGTCTCTTTTAACCACAGGTGTCTGTCACCTCACCTTTCTCCTGCAGGAAGAGTTGTTTTGCCTTTGTTCTTCAGCTTGGAACTAATCCTGACTCACCCCCTGCATAAAGGAGGGGAAGGTTTGTGGGATGAGGTGGACACCCTTTCCCTGGATAAAGTCCTCACCACATACAAACTTGTTTAAATTGCTTTGAAACAAACATCTTAGAACCAGCAGGGACTCCTAGGGGCTTGGAAAGTCCAAAGGTGACTGAAGTTAGGAGAGCAATCACCTCATAGCTCCTTAGGGGGGAGTGCAGAGGTGAGGAGGTGGGATCTGTGGCCTGGGTAGCAGTATCACAGGTAGAACAGAACCAAGAGTACCAATATCCACCTCTGCCCCCAGAGCTGTTCCACCAGCAGCACTGGGTGAGCCTGGCCCACTCTTTGCTGTAGCCAGGGCTGCATTACTCAGTCCTCTTGCTGCTGGTTTTTATTTAGGAGAAAAAAGGCAGTTGCTCTTTGATGTCCACTAAAAGCCCAGCTGAAGAGCTGCCCGGGCAGAAGAGTCTGCTCAGCTTCCACGTCATCCTTAACATCACACCATGCCCAGCATGAACACAGAGGGCTGTCAAAGCTCATCCAGCTCTCCTGCCATTAGAGGAGAGCTCAAAAATGAGGCCTAGGAGGAGGGTGGACTGGAAAGGAAAGCAGCAGGGGGTGGTCAGGCTGCCCACTCGTTGAGTATGACACAAGCAGCCACCACAGCAACTACCAGAAGAGCATTAAGACCAATTTTATTGGCAGAGATCCCTCTGTGGTTCCTCATACACGGTATAAAAAGAAGAAGGCAGGGTTTTTTTTTCCCCACAGTTAGTTTATTAAATCTACAAAACTGAGTTTAAAATGACTACAATATTCACAGAGGGCTAGCAAGTTTGTAACTTCATTCAACAGGGGTAGAGAAAGAGGGGCTCTTTCACCTGGGCTAGCTCATCTAAGACTACAGCCAGGGCCTCCTCCAGGTCAAGCACCAGGGGACGGCCCAGGGCAGCAAATGGTGTACAGGACCAGGCAGAGGCGCCAGTTCCAGTGCAACTACAAAGTTCTTTCAAGATTAAGGATTAAATTGTACCAAACCCTTTCACAGCTCAGGGAAAAGGAGGCAGATGGAATGAGAAACCTGGATAAAACCAGAAAATCCATAGGAAAGAGTTGCTTACCCAAGACCCAAACATACAAATTTTTACAATAAATCAGACAGGATCTAGCAAGAACTAGAATTTTACTCCCTTGCTGGTACCAGAAGCTGTCAGACAGGAGAGGCATCAGGCTTTTGCCATTTTGCCACAGCAAGAGATCCCAACACTTTAAGAAGTCACCAGCAACATAGTCTGAAGCACCACAGCACCACCCTGGGCTCATCAGTCAAAAGTCCTCTTTGATGGGGGTACAACCTGCAAAGAAGCTGGTGTTGCTGCTCAGCATTCTCTTCTTCCGCTTTACAAAGGGTATCTGGTTCTCCTGAAGCTCCTCATCTCTCATGAGCAGGGAAGCAGCAGCGCTGGGCTTCTTCATGAAGACATCTTGGCCTGTGATATCTGTCAGGACCTACCAGAAAAGCAAGGGAGATAATTTTTGGAGTCAAGTCTCTGGCCTGATGAAGCCACCCAGCTCGCACTGGAGCTTGAGGGTTGCACATGCAGAAGTCGCTGGGCCAGTGGCAAGAGGAGCTTATATTTCTTTAGGTTTATTTTATTTAATTTTTTCTTTTTTAGCCAAGTCAAAATTCTAAGGACAAATTCAGGGGCTGAGCAGGAAGAGACAGCATTTAGGAAGAGCCTGCAGAGGGTACACGAGATAAGAGAGTCCTGTTAGCTAAGGGGAAGTTACAGCTGCCAAGTCAGAGCACACAACACATTAAGAACAAGTTTGGGCACAGACAGGTAGGATTTTGGTCTATGAGCTTCTCAATTACCAGTGTTTCTTGTATTCATAGAATCATTCATGTTGGAAGAGACCCTTGGGATCATCGAGTCCAACCATCAGCCCTACTCTACAAGTTCTCCCCTACACCAGATCCCTCAACACCACATCCAATCTGCTCTGAAACACGTTCAGGGATGGGGACTCCACCCCCTCCCTGGGCAGCCCATTCCAGGCTCTGACCACTCTTGCTGGGAAGAAGTTTTTCCTAGTGTCCAGCCTAACCCTACCCTGCTGCAGCTTGCAGCCATTCCCTCTCCTTCTATCGCTCATTGCCCGTGAGAAGAGACCAGCACCAACCTCTCTGCAATGCCCTTTCAAGCAGTTGTAGAGAGTGATGAGGTCTCCCCTCAGCCTCCTCTTCCTCAAACTAAACAGTCCCAGCTCCCTCAATCGATCCTCACAAGATTTATTCTCCAGGCCCTTCCCCAGCTCCATGTTCCTCCTCTGACCTCGCTCCAGCCCCTCCAGTTCTCTCTTGCTGGAAGGTGCAGCAGCAGGAAAACATGACAAGCCCATGGGGCAAAGTTTTAGTATGAAAACTGAAGTGTTTATACTCAAATACAAGCTGCCTTGACAGCCAGAGTGTGTTGTAGCCTATCACTTTGGGTTTGTTGTTGGTTCCTCCCCCCAGCACACACTCTAAGGCCCTCACTAGCCACAAAGAAGATGCATGCACATTTAGAACCACAGGGGTTTTTTTTTCCAGCTTGAGGTGGTACCTTATTAGTCTGCGTGGGGCAGACAGGCTGAAAGAAGGTCTCTCCTTCAGCTGCTCCAGTGGAGTCCTCGAGCTTTAAGGAACCTTCTGAGTCCCTCGTTTGGTCCTCGCCCAGCGTGGTGTCCTGAGGGGCAGTACTGCTTTGAAGCACATCTACAACAGCCCTCCCTGTCTTCCCCACCAACCCCTGAAGAAACAGTAGGGGTCCCTGAGAGACCTTCTCTCTGGTTGCAAAGTAATTCATAGTACAGGATGCCACATGCCTCCGTCAGGCAACTGAGGCATAAACCAGTCAATAATTAGAGAGTTACTATGGAAACCTTCTGCTTCAGGACTCTGAGATCCAAGAGTAATGGATGCAGATGTTCTGAGCACAAGTTCTAATGGCCATTCGTTGCTGTTGAACCTCCCCGATGCCCCAACCTCCTCCCCACGTTACCCCTTCCAGTCTTTGGAAAGAAAAACCCCAACCAACTATTTATAAAAAAACCAAACCCACCCAAATATTTGAAAATGAGTTAAACTAGTGCCCCCTGGAGCCAAAGATACAATTTTTATTTGCTAAGTGCAAAAGACAGACTCATATTTGTCTTCAGATTGATGGCTGGCAACGGGCAGTAGGTAGATCTCTGTGACTTGGGACATCATGCAAATCTGTATCGTTAGTGCAAGAGCCTGGCACTGCAGCAGAAACCTGGGCACTCCATTCCCATGGATAAATGCTGAAGTAGTGACGCTCCCATACGTTTCAGAAGGGTCCCTATGCTTCACCTGGACAAACTGCATGTACACTAAACAGCAGAACCATCATCCATTCACCCAGCTTTGCTGTGGGGGCTGGATCATAGAATCATGGAAGTAAGGTTGGAAAGGACCTACAAGATCATTCAGTCCAACCATCCTCCTGACACCAATCCTACCACTGAGCTACTAAATCGTGTCTTGTAGCACCTTGTCCAGACACTTCTTGACCACCACCAGGGATGCTGACTCCCCCACCTCTCCCTAGGCAGGCCATTCCAGGGCCTGACCACTATTAGGGGGGAGAAAATGTTTCTCCTGACACCTCATCTAAATCTCTCCTGGTGCAACTTGTGGCTGTTCCCTCCATCCCTGTCATTAGTTCTCTGGGAGAAGAGGCCAGCCCCCTCTTCTCTTCACAACCTCCCCTTGGGAGGTTGTAGAGTGTGATGAGGTCTCCCCTCAGCCTCCTCTTCTCCAGACTAAACAATCCCAGCTCCCTCAGCTGTTCCTCACAAGACTTGTGCTCCAGACCCCTCACTGGTTTTGTTGCCCTTCTCTGGACACATTCCAGGGCCTCGATGTCTTTCTTGGAGTGAAGGGCCCAAAACTAGACACAGTCCTCTAGGTGTGACCTCCCCAAAGCTGAATACAGGGGGATGATCACCACCTCCCTGGCTCCACCCTGCTGGATGATGGGTGCAGCCCTTTCACACCCACGAGGGCAGCGCTACTCACTGGAGTGAGTCTGGAGTCTCTGTTCCTGCATTTTGTGGAGTCACAGCTACAGCCTTCGGTGCAGCCCGTCTTCTGCTTCCTGCAGCCACACTGCCTGTTTCCACACCGGCCCTTGCAGGAGCACTATAAGGAAGAGAGGGAAGAGCTCTGTGCAGAAGGAGCTTGGGTGTTTGATAGACTTCATCTGGGTGGTCACAGCTGTCAACACCTGGAAGAACCTAAAGGGACAGCACCATCCCCAATTTGCTGCCCTGAACCTTTTATGAGAGATGAGTCAGTGCTACAACCCAGGAAAAGAAACAAGGTCTTTCTAGTTAACAGAGCCAACTCTTGCTTCAGTATCCCCAAAATAAGCATCTGCAATTACTCAATCCCTGACTTCAAGTTATGCAAAAGGAATGCTGGTCTCTCTATCAGTAAAACAAGCTCCTATTTACACACTAGGAGGCAAACCTGAGTCACCCTACACCAGTGCTCTCTAAGTGGAGGGGACCCAATTTAGCTACTTGGTGGCATATCAGATGATGCTCAGAGGGCTGGAACACCTCTCCTGTGGAGACAGGCTGAGAGGGTTGGGGTGGTTGTTCAGCCTGGAGAAGGCTCCAGGGAGAGCTTAGAGCCCCTTCCAGCCCCTGAAGAGGCTCCAGGAGAAATGGGGAAGGACTCTTGATCAGGGAGGGGAGCCACAGGATGAGGGGGAACAGTTTTAAACTGAAAGAGGGAAGATGGAGATTAGATCTCAGGACAAATTCTTTAGTGTGAGGGTGGTGAGACCCTGGCCCAGGTTGCCCAGAGAAGCTGTGGCTGCCCCATCCCTGGAGGGGTTCAAGGCCAGGCTGGATGGGGCTTGGAGCAACCTGGTCTGGTGGGAGGTGTCCCTGCCCAGGGCAGAGGGCTTGGAACTGCATGGTCTTTAAGGTCTTTTCTAGTCCGAACCATTCTGTGATCAAAGCAATGAATCTCTGCCAGCCTGGGTATGTGATGCAGTAGAAGACAGCCTAGACCAGCTGCTCCACACTACAGTTCTGCACTGAGTAGTAATTTACACTGGGGTTCCACTGGGCTACATAAATGAACTCAGAAGAGCCAAGTGTCAAGTATAAATCCCTCCCCTCCCTGCAGCACAGCCAGAAAGAATTTCCCCAAAATCAAACCATTAATAGTTGTGTAGTTCAGAATCTCTCAGGTTGACAAGCTGCAGAGAAAGGAACTAAAGCTGGACCTTAGAATTCCTAAATTTCCTGTGGTAGGCACTAACATTTTCAGCAGCTCCACAGTGAACCATGTGATAACCTACCCCTTTGGGAAAGGGGAAGAACATCTCTCAATAGGGGTGTAGTTTCACAGCAATCATTCTCTTGCTGTCAGAACATGATCAATAACCAACACCAATCCTTAGGGGTACGATTCCCTTAGAGGTAACAACACAAAAGTAGCTGGATCTTACCCCCATGGTGTTTTTCTTTGCTCCTTTGACTGCTTTTACTGGAACCCAGTCAGCATCGCTCATCTCCCCTCCAGACTCCCCCGAGTCGGAGAGCAGCTCTTCCACAGCCATTTCTGGGGTCAGTGCACGGGGTTTTGCCGTCGTCTGCCGTCGAGTCTTTGGCTACACATAGAAATGACAAGGGTTGAGGCCCCAGAAGTACTAAGAGTGTGTTTATATTTTATTAAGGCATTGCAGAGCCCCACCACCATAGCCCCATTCCTCTCTGGGAGCCCAGGCGGCTCTAGGGCTAGGGAGGAGACAAGAGAGCAAATTTTCCTCTACAAGTTTAACCTGACAAAGTTGAAAAATCCTCAGAAAATGAATAGATTTGTGTCCCAGCCTTGGCAAAGTAGTTTTAGATCATTTATTCCTCCCAGCACTAAGATTTTGCTCTTTTACAAGGCGATAACTAAGCTTTCTATGACAGATGCCTTGCTCTGTGCTTCAGAGGCTGGAAATGCAATAGATGAAACACCCGAATTACCAAGCAGGGTACAGGCAGACAAAATTACACTGAGAAAACAGGCTTGGGGTTTTATTTGCCTTTCTTTTTTCCCCTCCCTGAAAGACTGGAAACCTGCAAGCTAATTTCAGAAGTATTCTGAAAACCAAAACCTTAAGGACTGCCGGAAGCAGAGAACAAGCCCACTTCAATAAGCAAAACAAAAAGCAACTCGGGGTGGGGGAAAAGAAACCAAGATGATAAAAACAGCCAACAGTGACTTTTGAGAAGAACCCAGGTACAATAACAAGCGTGAAAATCGGAGTGCAGGATCTTTACCTTGGGTGGAACATAATCAAAAGGAGATTCTGGAGACCCAGATGGCATTTGCTGAATGTGACGGAGCTTCTGCCCGCTGGCAACTTGAAGGAGCAGCATTTTCTGTTAAGGGGGACAAAAGTTTCACTCTGCAAATACATCACCCAACTGCCAAGCAGCTCTCCTGACCTACATCCATACAAATCTCTACCTGCTTCAGAGTGTCATTTTCCCGGAGAAGTTCTTGGTTCTTCTCGCAGATCTCCCTCATTTTCTCCAACTCCTCCTCCTGTTTGCAAGACAAGATGAAACCCGTAGGGTTTATGCAGGGGTAGCACAGAGAGTTGCTTGGGACAAGTTTTTTTCTATTTGGATCTTTCTTGCACCACCAGAAGGTTTGCTTTCAGCAGCTCTGACTTCTAGATCAGGAAAATCATTACTGCTTTGGTTTAAACGTTAAATGTTGCCAACACAACACAGAGAATGGGGTCCTTCTAGAGTGTTAAGATCTAAAGCCTCCTATTTCTAATGTTTACCCCCAGATTATCATAGAATCATTTAGGTTGGCAGAGACCCTTGGGATCATCAAGTCCAACCATCAGCCCTACTCTACAAGTTCTCCCCTACACCAGATCCCTCAACACCACATCCAATCTACTCTGAAACACAGTCAGGGATGGGGACTCCACCACCTCCCTGGGCAGCCCATTCCACTGACTGACCACTCTCTCTGGGAAAAACTTTTTCCTCATGTCCAGCCTAACCCTACCCTGTTTGCAGCCATTCCCTCTCCTTCTATCGCTCATTGCCCGTGAGAAGAGACCAGCACCAACCTCTCTCCAATGCCCTTTCAAGCAGTTGTAGAGAGGGATGAGGTCTCCCCTCAGCCTCCTCTCCCTCAAACTAAACAATCCCAACTCCCTCAATCCACCCTCATAAGCCTTATTCTCCAGGCCT
>VZTM01024206.1:358944-374417 GCA_013400555.1 Jacana jacana | reverse complement strand
GATTCTGCATTAGTTCAGTTCCTACCCTCTCCTACCCCCAGTCTTGTTCAAGGTTCTCCCATCCCAACATCTATCTCCTCTGACCTCAGAGAGAAGCCCCCTTGTTTCCCCTGCAAATTGCCCACTTGTTCAGCAAGTATTTTTAGGTACTTCTCCTCCACTTCTGGAATTTGCCTCTTCCCTTCTACTGTTCCCACGAGAGCTTTCTGTAAGCACAACTTTAGCTGATATTGCCAGACCTCTGTCTATTCTGTTTCCCTCTTCCCCAGTTCTTTTTGGATTTCACTCCCCAGATTGATCTACACAGTGCAGGAGAGTGGTTTAATCAGAAGCTGAGGGAAGTAAACCTCATCTAGTACAGCAGTGCTTCACTTGAGTTCATCTCTGCTATCAGCCTGTTGATGACTTCCCTTCATTCCTGGCTAAGCAGGCTTTAGAGCCTCTGTTTTTAGTGGTAAAATAGGAAAATTCAGAACTTACCTCTCCAAGGAGATACTTCAAAGCACATTTAGCCTCTAGAATTGTTGCAATGCTGTCCCAGCGCTGTTTCACACGGTCTCCATTGTCTGCATCTAAGAGTTTCTGCTGTAGATCCGCTATCTGTGCGCTCCTTGGGAAGGGAGCACGTGTTTGAGGTTACAACACAAGAGAAAACCTGGGCTAAAGTTCCCCTTAATAGAATATTAGACAAAACCAGTTCAAGCTAGAATTCTGACTGCTTTGTACAGCAGCTGGAGTCTGCAATGCTATTCCAGGGAATTTCTCTTTCCCTCTGCACTTCCAAGTAAAAGCACAGTGTTTCCCTCAGAGATGCTCAAACAGTTAAGAAAAAAAAAAACCAACAACCCCAATCTCAGCAACCAAGTAGTGTCCTTATATCCCCACACTTCTGGAAAAATTCAGACCAGGAAAACTGCCTGGTCTGATGTCATCATTTTTAGTCTCAGTGTACGAGTTCTTTTAATTTCTCTTCTGTTTCATGGAAGAGTTGCAGATAGAGGTGAGGAACAAACAAAAAAAGGAGGCAAGGCTGTGCAAAAGCAGCTTTACTGAAGCACCTTACCTGAGCTCCATCTCAGTTTCCAGGCTTTCTATCTGCTTGGATATGGAAAGGTCTGCCTCTGATGCCTGCAGATCAGCGATGGAGTAGGTGCGTCTCTAAAGAATGGCAGTAATGGACAGAAGTGAGCAATAGGTGAAGAAATGCACACAAGACTGAGGTTTCATTTGCAAACATTGCAGCAAAGAGCAGTGATACTATTATAAAAGCCTTCAAGTATTTATCCATTAATTAAATTCTGTTGTTCCTTCCCAAAAGGATCAAGCCTGTGATAAGAGGTGTGACCCACTCCCTTTCTTTAGATACATTGCATTAATTAACAAGTTACTTCAGCAATTCTGCTCCCTGAAATGCCAGAGCACAGCAACATTAACCTTTTCTTCCAGAAAGGCAAGATCTTCAGCCCTACCTTCTGAGGGAAAAGGTCAAATAGGATTTAATAAGTTATGGAACTTGCTGATCAGCCAGAGGTGTGAGACAGGGAGAATAGTATCTCCTTCTCCCTTACCCGGAGCTTTGGAGGTGGGTTCTCCCCAGCCTCCTTCTTCTCTTTAAGCTGAAGGAGCTCCTGTGCCAAGATCTTTCTGTCCTCCAGAAGGTCTGCCAGGTGCCGTCGAGCCTCTTCAGTGCTAACAAGTACCTCTACTTCATTTGCAAGCCAGCTCTAGAGGAAAAAACCAAAATCAACCCAAAACACAGCAGTGTCAACTTCAGGACTGCATTAGAATCATAGAATCATAGAGGTTGGAAGAGACCCCTGGGATCATCAAGTCCAACCATCAGCCCTACTCCACAAGTTCTCCCCTACACCAGATCCCCCAACACCACATCCAATCTACTCTTAAACACAGCCAGGGATGGGGACTCCACCACCTCCCTGGGCAGCTGATTCCACTGACTGACCACTCTCTCTGTGAAAAACTTTTTCCTCATGTCCAGCCTAACCCTACCCTGCTGCAGCTTGCAGCCATTCCCTCTCCTTCTATCGCTCATTGCCCCTAAGAAGAGACCAGCACCAACCTCTCTCCAATGCCCTTTCAAGCAGTTGTAGAGAGTGATGAGGTCTCCCCTCAGCCTCCTCTTCCTCAAACTAAACAACCCCAACTCCCTCAATCCATCCTCATAAGCCTTATTCTCCAGGCCTCTCACCAGCTTCGTTGCCCTCCTCTGTACTCGCTCCAGCACCTCGATATCTCTCTTGTGCTGAGGTGCCCAGAACTGGACACCAGACTCAAGGTGTGGCCTCACCAGTGCTGAGCACAGGGGGACAATCACCTCCCTACTTCTGCTGGTCACACTATTCTTTATGCAAGCCAAGATGCCATTGGCCTTCTTGGCCACCTGGGCACACTGCTGGCTCAATTCTTCTCCAAAATGCCTTCATTGAACACACTGAACAATCACATTTGTCTCCCTTAATATGTAACTCCACGTTCCTCCCCTCTGCTTTCCAGCCACCAGCCCACTGGGTTAAGAGAGCTGAGTTTGTTGGGATGCACAACACACTGTCACCCACCTTTACTCGTGCAGCAACTCCTTCCATTCCCCGATTTTGACTCTCCTTCCTCTTGTCTGCCGCCTCCCGTCGTTTCTGCAGAGCATCCTTCAGGCGCTTGTTAGCGGCTGCTGCCTGCAAAATATCAGACACAGGAGCTGAACAGTAGTTGCCTTCACTTAATCTGCAGCAGTTGAAAGCCTGGGGCGTTCACAGTGCAAGCCAGACCTCAAGACAGCGAGAGGAGAGCATAAGGTTAATAAAACTTCAGGATTAATTGAAGACTCGAGTCCCTGACTTAGTTTCCTTTGCTGAGATTTCCCGGTTTAAAGAGAATCTGCTTCTAGGCCTGAAGGTAGAAGAAAGCATCCAAAACAATGGTCCAACCAAGCTCATTCAGTTTAAGTGTCTGTTGTAGATTTACCCTGATACTCGAAGGGTGATTTACCCATTAAGGAGCAGATTTAATTAAAATGCCTCAAAGGCTACAAGACATTATTTTTCTACAGGAAGACACCTCTTTCCTGACCTCCAAAGCGCTTTTAAGAAGTTTCTGTATCTCTTATTACAGCCTCCAACCTCCTTTGCAGCCCTTCAGGAACTGGTCAGGAGTTTCTAGCAGAGACTGGCTCCTTACCTCTTCTGTTTTGCGGCGAAGTATGTTGGCCTGCTTCTGGAAATCTCGTTCTAGCTTAAGCAGCTCATACTGTCTCTTGCGATCCTGCAGGGAAATAGTGTTAAGATAGATGGAAAAACCCAAAAAGAAATAAAAACCAATTCACAAGTCAAGTTAATACCCATTATGGCCAGTTTTACACTTCTTGTGGTGTAATTGTATTTGCTGTTCTGCAGTTCAAGAGCTTCACGACAGCCATTCCACCGACCATCACAAGGTAGGTGCCTCTGGGAGCAGCGGGCTGTTGAACTGAAGTGACTAGCAGGGGCTCTGCACTCTTCATTAAAAAGGTTTAGGAGCCTAAAGGCTGTGAGAGATTGCAAACCTAAAATGTAAGCCTCAGTGTCCCAAAGCATTGAGGAGTGCACTTGCCAGGGAGAACTCCCCTGAGTCCAGGTGTTTGCTGACCGTTACACCTGAATGCTAGAAGCAGCAGGATTTCATCGCTGATTGGAACCTGCAGGTTCCATACTCCTTCAAAAGCTCAAATGCCTCCCATTTAGTGGGCAAACCTCACAACTTTCAGTGCTTAAAAGCATTAAATGATTTTGCCTTCTGCTTTAGAGCTGAATTGTGACAACTGTATCGATAGCTTTAAGATCTCCAGGCGTAAGCAAGTGAGCCCATTTACAACAACTGGGAAGAGGTGGCCACCATATGAACCAGGTCCTCTTCAAAGCACTCCCCAGGTGTCGTTCAGACGTGTGCCAGTTACACAGGGCCTTGCAGCAACCACTGTAACGATTTGTTTCGCTCTTTGGAGGGAGGGGCAATTTTGGGGACTTACCCTTTCTTTCAGCTGGATCACCTCCTTATCCTTTTGTTGTTTCCACTGCCTGAACTTCTCAGCATCATCTTTTATTTGGCGCATCAGTTGCACCCTTTGGGTTTTCATTTCCTGAAAAGCAGAAAGGGCTGGGAGATTCGTCCACTACTTGCATCCTGGGTAGTTTCAACCTGTGCTCCCAGTTTCATAACTGTCTCTGCTGGGGCAGGGAGTGGCAGCTGGGAAATATTGCCATGTGCTGCCCACTCAGAATACGCACCTAAGGGCATTCTCCAAGTGCCAAAACCATTTCATCGCTGATTGGAGGCATACGGGGAAGACAAACCCACACAGGGAAGACAAACACAAGCGTGGTATCACACATGCTTCTCTTGTCTATACCTGAACAAGCCCCAGAACTGCATGCTCAGGTTAGTTACCCTGATTTCCTGGTTCAGTTTGGAGACAGTGTGTTCCGTAGACTCCTTCAGCTTTAAGAGCTTTGATTGCTCGTTCAGCTTTTTCTTTAGTTCACTCATTTGCCCTTCCAGCTCCTGAAGTCTTTTGCGGCGCCGTTCACTCAGCCTGTAAAGAAACCACACTTCAAGGACACCACCCCAGTTGTTATTCTCAAACAAGTACCCTCCAACTTCAGAGGTGCTTAACGAAGGATAAAGCATTTGGGTGTTATCACCTTCCCCAGTGATGAAAGCCCATTCTCAGGCCTCTCTGCAGCTCATACAACTCCCGTGGCAAGTTAAAGGGAGGCACTTGAGTGAAAATAAGACCTTTCACGAATAGAAGTGGCAAGGCCACAAGTTTTCACAGGAGCACAACCAAAATTTGCAGTGCTAGACAGCCATGGGGCTTCCAGGGTCACTTACTTGGCTTGGTTGACGTCCTTCTTTGCCATTTGCAGAGCGAGGATCAGCTCCTCCTTTTCTTTTTGCAAATTGCTGACCTCCAATTCCAGATCCTTGATATTTGTCTAAAAAGGACAAGAGCAGTGAAATAAAGACCTCAAAACTACACTCCAAGGCAAAGCTTTAAGGCAGTAGGTCTTGAGAAACCACATTCCTTTCCAACAGGCTGTAAACCACCTTGTCTAGAAGAAGTATGAACCTCAGAAGGGCTCGTCCTCCATACATGCAATCTTAGTCAGTCCACAAAAGCCTTTGTAGCAGCTGAAGAGCTTCAGAGATGGGAGATCACAGCGTTGCTGGTGAACAGGGGCAGCCAGGTCAGCTGGCTGTACTGCGAGTTAGCAGTGAAGTACCTGCATTTTGGCTTGGTGTGGCCAAACCAACCTCCAAGTAAAAAGCAGAGCAGCTCATTTCATATAGAACAGCTATGGCTAATAGATCAGTCCAGAGAAAAGACCATCCTCTTGGTGGGCTTTTTGCTATTTGTAGCTCTGTACTCCACACTGGTGGAGTCTCACCTCAAGTACTGTGTTCAGTTCTGGGCCCCTCCCTACAAGAAAGACATTGAGCAAAAGCTACCAAGCTGGTGAGGGGTCTAGAGAACAAATCATGAAGAGAAGCTGAGGGAACCGGGGGTGTTCAGCCTGGAGAAAAGGAGGTAGGGGGGAGGCCCTATTGTATTCTACAACTACCTAAAAGGGTGTTGTAGAGAGGTGAGTGTTGGCCTCCCAAGTGGATAATGACAGAATGAGAGGAACTGGTCTGGAGTTGCAGTAAGGGAGGGTTAGATTAGATATTAGAGAATTACTTTACTGAAAGAGTGGTCAGGCACTAAATGGCCTGCCCAGGGAGGCAACTGAGTTACCATCCCTGGAGGTATTTAAGAAACATGTAGATGTGGCACTTCAGGGCATGCTCTAGTGGCCAAGATTGTAGGGTTTTTTTTGTGTGTGTATGGTTGGACTCAATCTCTGAGGTCCCTTTCCAACCATGGTGATTCTGTAGATGCTGGGCATGGTCATCTACCCACCTTCTCTGCCAACACCTGTAGCAGACTGCCCCCCTGTGCCCATGGGGACAGTGACCAGCTTAAGGAAATAAAGACCCAATAAGAACATGCTCATGAGAGGACAGATGATCTCCTCCCTTCCCTCCTTAGCACGCAGTGACTGCATTAACTGAGAAAAAGAAACCAAAAGCTTTAAAAGAACTATTCCAGAAGAATTCACCTGGTATAGGGACTGAATGGGCTCCAGCTGACTATCATTCTGTGACATTTTTTTGGCAAGTGCCTCTTTCAGAGTCAGGGCTTTATTCAATTCAAGCAGCTCTTTGGACATCTGTGCTTGACGGAGGGCATGTTGGGTGGTGAAGTCATCCGAGGACCTCTTTGTAGCCTGGCCTGTTTCTGCTTCCTGGAGGAGACACAGCAATGAGGTGAAGAAGCCAGGCCAAAGCTCTTTGACTACATGATCACAGCTCTGCAGAACGCTTCAAATTCATTTTTTTTACATGAGAAAAATTAGATATTGAGAAATGAGAACAGGTTATTGAACACACTGAGCAAATAAGAGCAGGGAAAGGCAGCACGTACAAGGGCGACACATTATTTACCAAACCCTTGGGTTAGAAAACTAGCATAAGGGTGTGGATAAAAGGAGGGATGGGATAAAAACATGCCCCTCCTGGTCTGTGGTGCTGGACTCCCCTCACTTACAGCTGCAGCATCCTGTTCAGAGTTTGCCATCTCTGCAGCAGCTTCCATCGTTGCAGCACTTTCACTCTACAAGGGACAAAGAAAAGAAGATTTTGGTAAAAAGTGACAGATAATTAAAACAGAACTATTGGCCTCTAATGACAAAGCCCAATGTTATTCTCCCCTGTGCAGGAAGCTGTCTCTGGGAAGAGGATGCCATTGTCTTCCTCCTTTAGTAAAGTGAGCACACTCCTCCTTGACTAGCTGGACAAGGAATTGTTTCTAGTCTTCCCTGAACTCCAGCACCAGCTCCTCACAGAAGGAAGGAGTCCGGGAACAGGGGGAATGTCTCGTGAGGGAGAACAGAGAAGTTCCCCAATTAAATAAAGAGTTGGCAACTTCTACTTAACACTTTCAGGTTTCTGCAATTTGGATCCCTCATTAAAGCTACCAAGTTTATAAATCTCCTTCCAATTTTTGGACTGTAAATCCATGCTAATCTTTCACTGTCACATTCTTTCATGGAGACTCTTCCTTTTCCCCCTCCATCACATGCAGCCACTCAAGCACAAGGGGCCTTTCTGCAGCATTAGAAGCACAGCAGGATAGCTTGTTTTGAAGTGGATATATCAAAAGTCATTTAATACATCTAGTTTCTGGGCTCCTTAAGCAAGGCTTCTGCAGAGTGGAATCCACTGCTCAGCAGAAAACCCCTAGGTTTTATTTGTAAACTGGCTTGACACTCTTCTCCTCTCCCTGGATTCAGTCTTACCTGCAACTGAGTCAACACTTGCTGCAGATTGCGAATCACCTCTACATTCTCTTTTAGCTCCTCATCTTCCACAGTCTCTACCAGCTTCTGCAGGTCAAGCTTGCAACTGCAACAATGACATGGGAGTAAGTCCCCAAGTATGACACGGCACGTTTGTGTCACACGTGACTTTCCCCACTGAACATACAAACGAGTTCTGGATGAACAAGCACAAATTGACTGTATCCAGTTCATCCCAACAAAAACATTTAATGCTGAAGGAGATTTCCCCAGCAGGGGTAGGGTGTGGATCAGACTTACACAGCATGTTGCTGAAGTTGTTCTAGTTTGGCATTCATCTTCTCATTTTCTTGTTCTGTCTAAGAGAAGTCAGAATTACACCGATTTGTAGGAAAAATAAGATAAGCGAGAAAACAGCTAATTTATTTGTAGCAAGAGGTATTTTTCAGTCTGTGGCAAATCAGTATGCTGAGAGTTATCACCATGATCACCACCACTGGTTTATTTAGACTTAATACAGGAACACACACCCCAGTGAATCAAAACAAAGCAGTGCAGGGTGGGGAAAAGAGAAGAGAGCACACACACATGAGTGCTGGCATTTAAAACCTTAAAGCAACAGAAAAGTTGAAAGACTCAGGTCTACTTTTCCCCACTAAAGTCATCAAATCTATAGGCTGACAGGCTCTGGAAGACTTGGTTCTGACAGAGCTAAAATCTTAAAATAAGCATGAAATGAATATTAAAGAGAAATTCTTAACATGCCATTAATACAGGAGCTGCTATTGATTAATCTTTAGCTAAATGGAACAAGTTATGCTACTCAAAAAAAACCCCATAACCAAACCCTTGGTAACTGAACCTTACCAGAATGATCCTCTCCAGCATCTGTGCTGTCTGACCAGCAGCCTCACTCAGGCCTCGGCTCAGTTTCTGGTTCTCCTCCGTGAGCAATTGGTTCCTCTCCATCAGGGACTGCAAGTTCTCCGAAGGTGCCATGCTACTGTAACATTAAGGACCAGGTTGCTTGTGAACACGTTTGTGACAAACTAGAGGTTGGTCATAGCACTAAAATTACCTCCAGGTTTCCTAAAGAACTTACAATAAATATAGGTTGTAGCAGATGAACAGAAGTAACTGGAGGAATTTTAAATCTGAATTTAAAAACTTAAGTAATACAGCATAACAAAAGTTTGAAAGAGAAGAAAACACCCTTATTAAACTAATAGTAAATCTATAAACTGCATGTACTTGGGTTTTGAAACATCCTCAGAAGACAAACACCCAAACACACTCCTCCCTGCATGTCAGTGCTTTTAAGAACAACAGAGATGAAGATGCCTCCTGTTTAGGGATAGAGGAATGAGGAAGAAAGAGGGATGGATAGAACTGGGGAAGAGGTACTTAGGAAACATTGCCTAGTTCCTCTTCCCTCCAAATGATATTTGCAATCTTAAGGGGTTTTGCTACAGAACTAAACAGCCCATACCTACGTGGGATTTCAGTAAAGGCCACAAAAAGAACAAAAGGCAAAAAATCCTCACTGCCCAGATCATATTAGAAAGCAACCAGTTTGCTCCCCTCCCTCACTCCACAGCACTGTGTGGAACACAGAAGGTCTGGAGCCTTTGCTGGTGTGTGATGGCCATCAGAATATATTAAGTTTTAATCTACAAATCTTACTTGATAGACACTGGGAGAGTCCCTCCATGGGCCTGCAGCAGTAACACCTGCAGCTGTTGAACCTAGGAAGAAAAACAAGTGCTGCTTGTAAATCTGTTTCATACAGTATCTAGATGGTTGAAGGAACACCATTAAGATCTCAAGTCTTAATGAGACGCCTGCTCCACAACTGTCCTTTTACCCCTGCCTCTGGAATTTTGTAATTTTACTCCTAAAAAGTCAATTTACTCCTAAAAAGCTACCTTCTCTTTGTCAGGAATGCCTGTTTAGTCACCCACAGCTGACATACTGTTCTGTCCAGGGTGGCAATGATTTGTTCAATGGAAGGGAAATACAAGTCATGGTACTGTTACCATTTTCTACAGCATTGAACAGTGACTGTAGTGTTACAGGAAATATTCATATATTCCCTTTTATATATATATATATATATCCCTTCATATATTCCCTGGCACTTACCCAGCCATTTCAAGGAGACAAACACCTAACTAAATATATATGGTTTTGCATATATTGTGTAGTTAGGCATCCTATGTCTTTGCTCGCTGTTTACTGAGCTTAGCACCAAAAAAGGACAGATCTACTTCTTCCACGTGAAGAAAGCACCCAGTACCTGCTGCTTTAGATTGTGCAACTCAGCTGCCTGGGGGTCGAGATTGACAATTGGTTTGTTTTTTATTTTTCTTGCTCTGTCAGCATAGCGCAGAGTATTCAGAGTTTCCTCTAGGTTGGAATCCGCTGGGCTCACACAGGCAATCATGAGAGTGTGGCTGTTACCACCCAAAGAATCTGAGAAGGAAAACAAGGTATAACCAATGCTTGGAGAGAGCAAGAAGGATTAGTAAAGATATTAGCATTAAGATACCTAGGCTGGCATGAGCCCACCTCCACACCACAGCTAGGTATTTTCTAGGTGAAACACAGAGAGAAAATATCTAGCTGTACCTGCATGCCATTGTCATCTACTTTCTCCTCTACCCAAATCAGTACTAGAGTATAAAGCTTCTTTTCAAAAGCCAAAGTCCCAAAGTTATGCCTGATGATTTTACACCAAAATCCCCAGTAATCTTGTTGTCCTGTTGAGTAATTTCTGTAGTTACTGTAACTTCTCTATGATATTTCTTAATTCTTTCAGGTTTTTCCCCTCCCTTCTCCCGTGCAGTAATGCTCAAGACCTCCATGGATATCCAGACAGCAGAATTCACACTGCCTTCCAATTTAAAGAATTTTTGGCTAAGACCATATTTGTTCAGATCACCAAACTGCATGACATTTTAGCCTTTGGTTTCACACTGATACATATTGGCTACATAAAAATTCTGATCAGAAAAAAAACCCAGGCTCCCACATCCAGCTCTATGTAATCCAGTTTCTTTTTATTAGGTGTCTTCAGGTATGAAAAATACCTATGAGCCTAAGTTTCCACCCAAAAAAACTCCAGTAAATTGCATTACTGTAGCTATGCCTACATTAAAGGCTAATTTAGATAAGATGCAGAAGATCATTGCAACTATTGAAAAACAAGTACCACAAACACTAGATAATTCAGACTGAAAACAAAACAAACATGACGTGCAGCAGAGGCATGAACAGCTTGAGCTTCTCTCTGGTTGCAATATCCTCCAGTAAATAGCTATAATCAGGGTAGAAGAATAGGTATCTGGTTCCAGACTTCTCTTCCTCCTTCTCCCTCCCCTCCCAAGAAATGTATTGGATTGGTCTAGTTTCCTCTCATCACGTAAGAGCTGCAAGAAAGCAGGACTTGGATGAGCCCATTTCAGTCTCTTTGTAACCTAAAAATAAAGGGTACAGAAGAGGTTTAGCTCCAGTGAGAAGAGGAACTAGACCAGTAAAAGCAATCCCTTTGTCATCAGCAGCTCCCACTTTGACTTGTAGTCCTTTGGCTCTTGGGGTTTTGTTCTGCTGTGCTCATGGGGTTTCTTGCTACTTGGTCATTTAAAGTGCATTTGTAGATGTAGGCTTTCTTACATCACCACCCCTCTCTTACCTTGCAGCAGTCTCGTTAACTTCGAGTCTCTGTAAGGGACAAAACCTCCTTTTTTATTTTCATCACCAAGAGCACTAATTACATTCCCCAGGCAGAGGAGTCCTCTGTTTATGTTGATGCCTGCATGCAAACAGATGGTGGTGAGTAGAGCTACCTCAACAGCCAGCAATTGGTCATCTCCTGTCCTTCTAAAAAAGTTTTACAAGATTTAAAAAGCACATTATAAAGGTTAATTAAAGAACTGCTTTGTTTTTCTTGACAAGGACTCAGTTTCTTAACTCAAAGATGGTAAGAAGCCCAGGCTATACCAGTTATTTTCCTACAGACCTTCTTTCAGCCGGTCTCCCTCAGCTTTGGTCTTCTTCTGTCTCTCAGAGCCAGCAAGATCAACCAGGTGTAGCTTGGAGTGAAAACAGCTGTTCCTATGGCAGAAATAGACCATTTTACTCTCTCAAGTGAAAATGCAGTTAGGGAAAGAGCAATCCAGTGGTTAATAGAGTTGAGCTACCAGACTGACAAAATACAGCTCATATCAGAGACAGCCAAATAAAGGAACTGTCTCAAGGGTAGCTCAGCTGAGTTCATCCAAGACCAAACAAAGAATGAAATGTTGAGTAAGATTGACTTCTAACAGCTGCTAGGAGTGGCTGCACAATCACTCTTACTTGTCATTTTTCTTCTTTTGATCGATGCAAATGGTGAAGATGGCATGTGACCGTGAGGACTGGGAGTTCATCGCCGTGGAGGCCACCGTTCTGGAATTGTTCCCTTGCTCCAGGCAGGATACAGTATCTTGGGCACAGGTGACACCTCTCTCTGTTAGCCCTACAATCTGTGTCCAGGAAGAAAGGATTATTCAGCATCCCCTTCCTCTTCACAACAGCTTACATCCAAAAAATTACCTTGTCTTAAACTACAGCAGATAAAGTGAAGTCTCTGTGTAAATATGCATTCAGAAGAATCAGAGTCAGGCAGGAGCTTGGTGTGGATTCCCCCAGAACAAGCTTGTTCTGAACTTGATATCACCAACATTAAGTCACATCACCTCTCCCTCACCCTGCTCCTACATACATGCATCAGGTTCCTCCGTGCCAGCTTGAGAACCAGCTGGGCTGTGGGAATGGAGACAGGGTTCCTCAGTACTCAGTGGAGAAATCCACAGCTGCTCTCAGATATCCCCAGCCAAGCTGGGAACTGGAAGTGGCACCAGGCAGAAGATGATGACAATAAATTGATAAAGGTGGGCACTTGTGTGAACAGAGTGGAGGGGAGGCAGATATCAAGGACATAAAGGACAGAGGGGACTGAGGAGTCAGGGCTGGTCATACTCCTTGACCAGTGTTCACTTTCTCTGAAGGGCCTTTCTCCCTGGATCACAAGTGCCACTGCTAACACACAGGTGAGCCACACCCCGGCAGAGAGGACAGTGAGCAACACGAGATTACACAGAAAAACAAGAATGTATCAAAGTTACAGGTGTCATGAACACCTATGCTGTGTGTATGGCAGCCTCCCCTCCACTGCAACCAGAAACTGTTTGAATGAAGTACAACCAATGGAGAGAAGTTTAACTGCCAAACAAGCACACAGAGCAAGGTTTGTCTTTTACAGTACACACATGGATGGAAAATAACCCGAGCACTTGAACAGTTTCCCTTCAAGATCCCTTCATTGCCCCATGTCTGCTCAACTAGAGTACAGCTGCAACAGTTTGAAACTTCAAGTCACTTGATGTACTACATTTTCAGTTGTTCACCTAAATCAGCCTTCAGAAAGTCATAGGTGCCAGTCATGAACGTCTAACCCTACTGGCATCACCCTCTGAGTAAACATAAGGACCACAAATAGCTCAATTTTGAAAAAAATGAGTAGTTGTGATGATTCCATATGCACCAATATTGGGAACTCAATGATCTTTAAGGTCCCTTCTAACCTGAACCATTCTGTGATTCTATTAATATAAATGAGTTCAAGGAGTCAGACAGTTGTTTCACTGGAATATTTGTCCAGAGCTACGTCAGCCCCTTCTATATTTACATCTAACAGAGCAACAGACCTTTATGCCTTCTTTGGGATCTTCCCGTATACTGATTTGACAAGACCGTTCTCTTGATGGGCAGAGAAGGTCTAGAATGTCCTCATTGTAGATCTGAAAGCATCAGAAGAGCAGTTCAGAGTCAGCAGCCTTGCAAGAGAACAACTCACATAGAGAAAGATGTACAGTTACGCTGAAATGATGGCTAACTTTGCATGAATTCGTTTTACCTTGGCAGACAGGTACTTAGGACTCAGAACCCAGTTCCTGACAAGACCTTCAGTAATCTTGACTATGTAGTTTTAATTAAGTAAATACCAATTATAAGTCTTATGAGGAGGGGCTGAGGGAGCTGGGGTTGTTCAGCCTGGAGAAAAGGAGACTGAGGGGAGACCTTCTCACTCTCTACAACTCCCTGAGAGTGTAGAAAGGCAGGGGGTCTGTCTCTTCTCCCAAGTCAGAGGCAATAGGACAAGAGGAAATGGCCTCAAGTTGCACCAGGAGAGGTTCAGACTGGATATTGGGAAAAATTTTGCCCCTGAAAGGGTTATGAAGACTTGGAATGGGCTGCCCAGGGAAGGGGTTGAGGCACCATCCCTGGAGGGATTCAAAAGATGGGTTGACACAGTGCTCAGTGACATAGCTTAGTGACAGTTTTATCAGAGTTAGGCTGATGGTTGGACTAGATCTGAAAGGTCCCTTCCAACCCAGACAATTTTATGATTCTATTACTTGAAGGAGGTGGCACCATTAACGCTCACTTTATCTGCACGTCGTAACTTTACACCAGTCTGAAAAAAATCAAAACAACTTTTACCTCTAGATAAGAAACTTTGAGGACAAATTCCCAATCCTGCCTTTGCTCCTTCTCCTTAAACAGCAGTTTGATGACCCGGGGGATGACACCCACATTAGGTTCATGCTCTTGACTGGCAGTGTAGGTACCTCCCATAGAGTATGTTTTTCCAGATCCTGTCTGTCCGTAGGCTAAGACGGTAGCGTTATACCCTACGGGAACAAAGGGCACCCGGATCAGCCGGTCACATGGGAGCCAGAAGAAACTTCTGACACAAAGAAAAAAGCTGCATTCCAGTAAAAGCATCCTTCCAGAAAAGCACTGCCCGTCGCTGTCGCTTTACACAGGCACGTGTCACAGTTGGCAGCATCAAGGGAAAAGAAAGCAACAAGAAAGCACAGAAAGTTATTATTCCAGCTCTTCTTTGTCTGCACTGTTGCTTTACTAGAGCTAGTAGTCATAGGAACACTAGTGGAAGTTCTCTGTCATCCCAGCTGCACTTCAGCTTCAGTACAGCTTCTTGTATGGGATGCTTATCAATTCATTGTATTATTCTTGCTAAATTTATTTTACCCCATATAAATATCTTCAGGAATCAAAAATACCTAGTGAACACACACAAGTTGTTTTGTTAGCCCTATGAAGCACAACAGGTTGTAAATAAGATCGGGCACTTCTCGCGAGGGGATGGAATGAACATGTAGACAGCACAGGAGTTTATTTTCTGAGAAGATTAAAGATCAAAGAGAACAAATCAGTGCAATACCGCCTTGTGCACAGCAGAGCCCACCAAAGCCCCCAGTGTTTTAAAACGGAATTTGACCTCGTTCTCCACAAACCTTTGAAGATGCCTCGTATGAGAGGGGCGACAGCCGTGTTGAAGACTTCCTCTTGCTCGACAGAGGGGTCGAACACATAATCGTAGGTGAATGACTTATCGTTACCTACAACCACCTGCAGAGGAGGACAATAACAGTGCTGACCACGCCGCCCCAGCAGCAAACCCGGGGGGCAGAGGGAGGCAAGGCCGAGCCCCAGACGCAGACACCACCACCCCACCCCTCTTACTTGCGGCTCCCCCGGCACGAAGGACAGACACATCTGACACCCTTCGCTGGTCTCCTTCGGCACCAAGGGACGGCAGCGCAGGGCCACACGCACCGGGATCACCTTCTCATCTTCCTTCACCATTTTCAGCCACCCTAGGCCGCCCTGCGGATGAACGAAGCCGGTGAGGCCTCACCGCTGCGGCCTACAACCACCGCCCGGCGGCCAGGCACCTAGGCCCCTCACCGACTAAGGTCCCTCACCAGCCTAGGCCCAACGGGAGGCGCCCAGCGGCAGACTAAGCACCAACAGGCGGAGGAGAGGGAGAGCCCGACCAGCTGCCGTGCCTGAGGAAAGCGAGGAGCGCGGCCGAACCCACCTGGAGCCGCCGCCTCTGCTGCTGGTAGCGATGGCGGCGCCGGCAACCGCCAACATTCAAACCGGGGCCGCGCGCCGCAACGGCCAATGGCGAGGCTGGGCGTCAGGGGGCGGGGCTGGGCGTCAGCGAGCGCGGCG
>VZTM01024206.1:333772-349772 GCA_013400555.1 Jacana jacana | reverse complement strand
GCCAGCCGGGGGGGACGGGGTGGGGGGGGGGAAAGAAACCTCAGAAGTTGTGAGCAAGAGTTAGCCAAGGTCATCCACAGAAAGGAGAAACGGAGGAGCTAGTATCGTGCGTGCCCTGCAGGAAGCAAAAGCCTAGAAACAGATAACCTGTATTGTCCAAAAAGGCAAGGCCAAGTCAAACTGACTGGTTTAAAAGGAGCAGCCTTTCGACAGAGGAAGTGGGGATGCGGGGATAGAGAAGGGGCTGGAGTTGGAGAGGGAACTAGTTAAGATGCAAGGCAGTAAGGAAGGTGGGAAGCCCACCCCCCCCCAAGCTCTATTTTCGTCTTCCCTAACTTGGTGGCTTTTCCATTGCATTCACAAGATACATCTGAGCAGACGGGCTCAAGGTGGGGAAGGGAGGAGAGAAGGGGAGAAGGAGAGGGAGAGAGAGAAAGAGTGTAAAGGGCACCACGGTGCCAAAGTGCAACAACATAAAAAAAGAAAAAGAAAAGACAGGACACTCATTCTGCACTCAGGGCTCATACCATGCAGTAAGAGGGGCGGCCGGGGCTGCTCCCCACCAGTAAACAGGGAGTTCGCTCGCTTAAGTAGATTGGTTTGGTTTGGTTTTGTGGGTTGGTTGTTGTTTTGTTTTTTTTTTTTTCCAGCCCCCAAAGTAGGGTTTGCCTAGCCAATGAGCAGTGAATGTTCTTCAGTGAGACTGGCCGGTCGGGGAATGTGCTGCTACAGAACGGGCCTGTTAGCAGGAGCACCCGCTCTCCGTTACTGGCTGCTCAGGAGGTTTCTCTAGTTTGATGTCAATCACTGCGGGAGAGAAGTTAAGAAAAAAAAGAACCACACAAAGCCAATGGATTCGGTACAGCAAGACCACGTAGAGGACAGAGCCCAAATGGGGCAGGTCTGAGCCCAAGACAGCCCTGTGCCAACAGAGGAAAGAATTATGGTATTTTAAAACCTATGCAAAATTTTATCTTATGTGGAGAAAGCAAAACTTGCCCTTGCCCTTATCAGTCCTCGTGTACCTTTATGTCCAGACCACAAGCAGGGTCCTCAATTTCTGCCCATGGGCAAGCACTGCACTTGTACTGGTTGTTTCAGCCAAATCTCTGCAAAAACCCCAGTGAGGCCCATCCCCACAACGTGCCAAGAAGTCAGTAAGCCCAGCCCAGCCGAAGAGAACAGCCAAATGCTACGAGAGCAGGAAAAGTTAGTGATGGGAAAGCAAGGATACTGTCTTCTTTGCTCTTCTCCGGTGTGCTGTCCATCCCAGGTAAGGCAGCAGCCACACGACGGAAAAGCTGGAAAGGAGAAAGGGGGAGAGCTGAAGGCTTGTCAGAAAAAAACACCCCAAAAAGCCTGTTAAAACCACTGCTTTATGGCAGATCTGAGCCTGAATTGTACAAACGTGTTACAGGGGTATTTAGCAAGCAGAGCAACGACCAACAAATGCCACAAGAATCTTATCTAAGAAATGTCACAGGTTCTAGCGAAGAAGTTATTCCAATGCCTAAAAACCACAGTTTTATTTTACCTGTTTCTACTTGAAGAGAACATGGTATGGATTAGCTAATGCTTCTTGCAGGGACACACAACAATTCCCTCCTGCACCCATTAAGCGTGTCATCTACCACCTCCAGCCTCAACTGGGTTTGCACCCAGCGACGTTACAGGGCAAAACTCTAGATTTTTGATAAACAACCTCACAAGAGACCAAAGGTTTATGAAATCTACCGATAACTGAGATTTTATACACACACACCCCCCCTTTCACTTCAGTCCCGCTGCAAACCAGCCATTTCCCAGCAGAACAGCTGACTCAAGTGAGCTGCATTTAAGCTACTAAAGAAGTGCTGGAGCTGGGCTGGACTCTCGTGCATCCCCATAAAACCAGAAAGTGGTTTTGCATAATTTCTCACATCAGCACTCAAGAGCTCCTCCTGGTTACACTGATGCACCAGCTCACACACAGACACCAGCAGGCACTCTGGTGAGAAGCACTGCATGAAGAGCTAGAGGAATCATCAGCCAATGATGACTTTTCTCACAGTAGCTTGGTGGGGGCTTCTCACCCACACCTCCAAATTGTGGTACTTGGAAAACCAAGCCACAGTGGTTGGTACCACTGAGGTACTTGGAAAACCAAGCCATCACTAGCAAGGTGCTGGAGTTCACATCCATCCTTTTTAAGTCACAGAAGTTCTCACTGCCAACACCTGCTAGACAAATAAAGCACCACGAAGTCAGAACTAAAGACTAAAGGGAATTTAATCCAGAATTGCCAAAAGAAACAAACCCAAAGCCTCTTAATCCCATCGTGAGGTTCTCCTCACCAGCTGGTGCTGGGGCTACAAAGATGATGAAGGGAATGGAGCATCTCCCAGAGGAGGAAAGGCTGAGGGAGCTGGGTCTCTTGAGCTTGGAGAAGAGGAGACTGAGGGGTGACCTTATTAATGTTTATAAATACGTAAAGGGTGAGTGTCAGGAGGATGGAGCCAGGCTCTTCTCAGTGACATCCAGTGATAGGACAAGGGGCAATGGGTGCAAGCTGGAACATGGGAGGTTCCACTTGAACATGAGGAAAAACTTCTTCAGGGTGAGGGTGAGGGAACACTGGCAGGGGCTGCCCAGGGAGGGTGTGGAGTCTCCTTCTCTGGAGACATTCCAAACCTGCCTGGATGCGTTCCTGTGTGACCTGCTCTGGGTGTTCCTGCTCCAGCAGGGGGATTAGACTGGATGAGTTTTCAAGGTCCCTTCCAATCCCTGATATTCTGTGGTGTGCAGCGAACTGGTAAGCCGGTTTCCCAGCTGACATGAACAAGTACTTATGCTCTCTGCAGAGCCCTGGACCTTACAGCTGCCTTGTTCCCCAAGTTCTGTCATGCTTCAGAACGATTCCTGAACTAGTGGAGGGTGGAATCACAAGTTTACACCAAAAGGCAATGGGCACAAACTGAAATACAAAAAATTCTGCTTAAACACAAGAAAAAAAGTGTAAAGTTTTTTTTTTTTTACTGTATGGATGGTCAAACACTGTGCCAGGTTGTCTGGAGAGACAGGGTCTCTCTCCTTTGAGATATACAAAACCCAACTGGAGTTAGGTCCGGGCAGCCTGCTCTGAGCATGAGGTTTGGACTAGACCATCCTTTCCAACCTCAGCTATTCTAAGATCTTCCTCCTCATCTTGCAAAGAAACAGGGACTTCTACTCCAGTGCATCAGCACAAGCAATCATCCTGACTGACGTCAACATTGATTCTGGAGAACAGTGCATGAACTGTTAACAAAAGCAAAGGGAATGTACAAAAATTATGCTTGACTGGCTGCACAAAATAGTGCCATCCCTATCCCTTTCCACATTCTGCTTTTAGATTCTCCTTTCATTCAAGGCGAGTTTGTTTAGCTTTAACTGGGAATCACTGACTTGACAGGAAAGGAGCTTCCAGTAGACAAAGCTGCAGCAGTGATTGTTGGTTAAGAAGCATTTCAGGGGCTGACAGTAACCAATACAAGCAAATATCTGATGGAACATGAACCCCAAGCAGAAACATTCACACACAGAGCAATAAAGTGCAGATTTCCTGCCTTTAGAATATAACAGTGATCTACCTGTTTCACATTGTATCCAGTCTTTGCACTGGTCTCAATAAACATCACATTCAGCTCTTTGGCTCTTTGTTCACCTTCTTCTGTAGTGATTTGCCTGGGTAGAGATCCAAAGAGAAGCAGAAAGACAGAAAAGGGAGAACAGACAGGGAGAGTTAGATGTCTGCGACTGAGATGCTCTGAAGAGAGCTTCACCACCCCCTACAAGGGCACAGAGTCCACCAAGAGAGACCCTCAGGACCTCCTAGTCTTTAAGACTCCCAGGTCCTCCAGCTAAGAACTGAAACAACCTCAGGTAAGTTACCCAGGGAACGCTTGTGACTGTTAATAACAGATAAGTCAGCACAGGATGAAGTTTGTGCAGTACATTTCAGCCTCGTTCAACAGCATCCTCCAGGGGAGGAAAAGCTTAAGCTGCATCTGGATACAAAAAAAAAGCAGTTCTTCCAAAAGTCAAGAGGAGGGAGTTCTGTGAGGTTACAGAGAGGTTTCAGAAGGGCTCCAGCAGCAAATGCAGTGCAACAGCAAGCACGAGGCTCCTGCTTGTGAGCGGGTGCCTGCAAAGGCAGCTCTCATCAACACCCTCTACATACCTGTTTCCCATTACATCCTGCTTTAGCAACTGGTTTCAACATACATCACATTCAGTTCTCTTGGGCTTTTCTCTCACCCTCCTCTACAGAAACCTGTCTACGGCAACGAGAACAAATCACAGAAAAGAAAAACCAAAACAAAGAAAAACAGGCCAAAAATAACAGAAAGAAAGAGGGGAAAAAAAGAAAAAAAAACCACAACCCCCACCCAACCAAAAAGCCAGTCACCAACTGCAGCAACACCAGCAGGGAAGGAAAACTTCACCGGCTGCACCGAATGAGAACAGGGCTATTTTTAGTTCAGCTTTCTGGCCTCAGAACTTAACTTGCATCATCACTTGGTTTTTACCATGGGATGAACAGCTTCCAACATGCTGGATTCTATTTTGAAAAATGTGACAAGAGCTGAGAGTGATACACAGATCTACCCTCCCTTTAGAAGGAAGGCAAGAAGGCAAGGCAGCTTCTTTTACTGATACCTGGGTATACACCAGAATTCCAGCTTCTAGCCTAGACCAGGACTACTGGCCTGGTAGGCTGGGAAGACTGACACTTACATTAAGCTTCTAAAATAAGAATAAGAACTTCTAGTGGTACATCAGCTTCAACTGTAGCTTTGTTTCAAACAATTTTCTGGTATTTTTAATCCTGCTGACAGCGTGGGGCCCGCTGTCCTGCACACACTCTCCCTTCCCTTCTGTACATGGAAATAATCCTCGGCTGAAATTATCCCACTGGGTTTTCCAGTTCCACGTGCAATTGGATTTTGATAGAAATTAAGGTTATTCAGTTATGGAGCTGCAGTTATTTCCAGCTCCCAGGAGGGCACATGAGTTATGTTGTCAATATCCAGAGCTGGCTCCAGTGGAGCATCTTGGATTTTGCTCCGTTGCTTTTTGTAAGCTGATTTCAGAGACCAGACTGATCTGAGGCCTTGCCACCTGGAACTCTTAATCCAAAGCAGCTATATACATTTTCATCATATTTCTGAAGCTCTCAACGCCAAGTTTTACCAGCATTTCGAAACTGCAAGGCACAGGCCACTTAAAAGCCCCCCCTCCCCGAATGGAAAGAGCCAGAAAAAAGACAGAGGTGGTCTGTGTGGTGGACACAGAACATGTTTCTGTAGGAACCATCAGTACAAAGCCCACACAGTGCCTTGTTAGAGCCTAACTCTATCTTTTTTCCCCCCCTTTGATTCAAACCACCTGCTGGCATTAGAACTACCTGTGCTTTTCCAGCTAGGCACGACAGATGAAAAACTAACAGCATGGCTTGTACAGGAACAAAGGGCAAAAAGCATCTCCTGAGGCCAGTTTGTGCAGCCAGGGATGCTGCCTATTGTCTCACACGAGCATTCCTCAAACAGCAAAACTACAAGGGGAGAAAGCACATCACAATACGTTCTGAAGCAATGTGTACACTCCAGGAGCAAAGCGAGGTTTCAGGATTTACAATGGGATAACACCCAACAACGAAACAGATCCCCGTTAGCCCCATCACTGCAAGGAACAGAGTAAACAAACCAGCAGCTCAGATAATAGTGCAAGATTTTTCTGAGAAAACATTTATGTTCCACCTGGGAGGCTTTCCAGGCTATTATTTTTTGATCAGAAGCATCTTGTCAACAGCCAAAGGATACAGGCTTGATTTTATAAGATCTCATTTTGCTGTGAGATGCAGGTGTTTCCCAGTTCTGCCTTTCTGAGATGCCTTCCTTTGCATCAGATAAAGATTTCCCATCGTTTCAATACTTCCTATGGCCTCTGACACAGGAAGCACACGGTTTAGAGGACCTGGTGCATGTGAAGATGTTTCTGTTTAAAGTATTGGGACTGTAAGGAACTGCATGGCTTACTCCATCATCCCTTGCCAACTACTACTGATAGTAACTACTATAATAAAAAAATCTTTCCTTATCTAGACTCTGACATCCTCATAAGGAATGAAAATCTCTGAAAATATTAAACAATATTTCTGCTAAATCAACAATCAAGAGAAGAATTTGAAATAGAAATGGAAAAGCATGAGCCTGTGGTCTTCTAAGCTCTGACATTGATTATGGCATTGTAGGATTAAGAGTTTTAAAAGCAAAACGCTCTATGACACGTCCCAAAGCATTAAATCTGTGTCATTTTAAGAGTCTAATTAACTTCTTATGTGCCTTGGGGAAAGTCTGCTTTTGCTAATTTAGTTTCCTCTCACATACCCACAACATCACAGTTTGTGTTATGCGTGACAGGAATTTAGGGTCAGGGACCGACCTTTTAGATTGATCCTACAAAAGCTCATGCTGCATCCTGGAACAAGTAGAAACTTGCTACTCATTTATGCTTCATGTAAAAAGCAGCAAATTGTGTTGAAGACAGACTAGTTGGCCAATTCCTTGCTTTTACTGGCCAGGAGAGCCAGGCTGCCAGTTCCCCTCCATTACCTCTTGTCTGCCAGGTCGGTTTTGTTCCCCACCAACATGATGATGACGTCGCTCCCTCTCTCTGTCCGAACGTCATCAATCCACTTGGAGGTTTGCTGGAAAGAATTCAAGTCTGCAGGGAAGAATCAAACAGGATCAAACTTTTCAGAGAGGGAGAATGCTATGCCTGTACACAGGTGCTTCTCTAAATCTCCCCACACCACACATAAACGACCCATAAATTGTTTTCTGCTCAGACAGAAAAGTATAGCGGGGCAAGAAAAACCCCGTTTCTAACGTTAATCATCTCTTTTTTTTTTGCAGAACATCTGGTTTTAACTTATCAGTTCTGCTCACAGGTAGTATTTGAAATAATGAGACACCAAAGCATCACTCACTTGTAATGTCATAGACTACCACAGCAATGGTGGAGTCACGGATGTAGCTGGGAATGAGACTGCGGAACCGCTCCTGGCCTGCTGTGTCCCAAAGCTGCAGCCGAACCTGCTGGTACCAGGCCAGGGAGAGCAGAGAGAAAGAGAGAGAGAGACAGAGAGAAAGCAAGAGAGAAAAGAAAGGAGGAAACTGTCCTTTAGAGAAAAGGCCATTTCTAGAATTAACTCTATGCAGCTCAATCCAAGAAGCTGAGGTTGAGTGTATAACCTTGCCCCAACTTCCCAAACACCACCAAAGATGGCTTTTCTGACTCTGGAGATACTGTGCTGGCCTAGAGATTCTGGTGTTTCCAGAGAGCTCTAGGTCATGGCTACTACCCAAAGGCTGATAGCAGAGCTGGCCCTCCTGGTCTACCCATCACTCTGTATGGTCTCCACAGGACTCTCAGCCTAGAGCATCTCAGATCAAAGCTTTTTGGGCAGTTCCCACGTGACAGACATGCGATTCCCTCAGCCCAGACACCACAGAGCGAAACAGCACCCATCCTCCAGCATCAAGCATTCAGAGATGGCAATGGGGATTTTCATGCAAGATTAAGGCAGTCAATAACTGAAGTTCCAGCAGAAACAACAGCAAAAGCAACATACTGTAGATTTCCTGTGGCACAGAGGGCATTGAGCTCTCCCTTTCAGACAAGCACGGGAGTCAGAAACATCCCAAATGGTGTGAGAGGTACAGTCTGATCTCCAGAACGATACCCAGACACAAACTGACCTATTCTACACCTCAGCTCTAAGGTCTGGCACCTTCCCCTTTGAAACAGCAACGGTCAGAACATGCCCAACTACCACAGTGAACGCTAAACAAAAGCTTTTTTCACAGCTGGGAGTGATACCAGTTCCTTCCACTTCATTACCCTCCCCGGCTACCGCTACAGCTACCACTCCAGTGCCAAAACCCAGGATTGCTGTTGGCATTCTCCACAGGCACAAGTTTCACAGGAGGGCAAATACTGGTTTTCAGCTTTATTAGACAAATCAGTTAGATGTGCTCGCAAAGCCACTTGTTCAGCAATGAAGGAAAGCAGCTGTTCATGCACAGAACAGCAGTTAAATAGGCAGTTGCAGGAGACTGCCTGCAAGGGAGAAACTGGTTTCAGAAGGACCAGTAATTGGCTTGTTTATGAGAGGAGTAGAAGCCGGACACGGCACATGTCTGCAAAGTGTCTCGCTACAAGCAGATTCAGAACACTGTACCTACACCAGGGTATATAGATCTGATGCCCTGGGGCTTGAGGAAGGTTAGGGCTAATAGTTAAAGCAATTAGCTCATGCTTCATTTTGAAGGCAGCCTTGATTACAGTAGCAGAAGTCAGGACTCTTCACTACCCCAGGAAACTCAGGGTGAAAAACTCCTAGCACCTGGATGATATCACACCCGTGCTGACAGATCAGATCGATAGTGACAGCTCGGGGCTCCTGCTTCTAGCCCTCACAGCAAGCTGCCACACTGTCCCCAAGACACTGCTGCTCCACCAGACTATTCAACCCTGAAGGTTTACTGAGTATTTAAACACTCCAACTTTCAGACTCAGTCAAAAAGGCAACTAGACGAAGCATCACAGAACTGGGGAAGAACTGGCCCTGGCAATCCGCTAACGAATGGTAATGCTATTTGAGGGAAGGCCTTCAGCTGGTGTGCTGGTACCTCTGAAGTGACCACAGTCTTCTGTGGCTTCTCGTTCCTACAAGCCAAAGTTTGTGGAGGGGAAAAGAAAATACAAATGACCCACTTGCATGCCAATGACTCTACCAGTTTGGAAAAATTAAAGGTCCTCAGCCAGGAGTCAACCCTCTTTTGTAAAGAAGGGAACTTGTTCAGAAAGGAGCCAGAGGTGCAATATGGACTTTGGCTGTGGATCTCTTCACAGGTCACTTGCATTTCAAGATGCTCAGCAGATTAACAGTAACTAAGAAATTTCTCTCCTTTTCATTTTACACTACCATAACAATCATAGAACTAACAGGAGACTATTTGGGATTCCCAAAGGAAGTTACTGCTAAAGACCATGCAAATATATAGCTCTTCAGGGTGGTATAGAAAACTTCTTCCTAATCACACTAACAGCCCCCACCATCATGCCCTCAGAAGTACCTCAGCATGTTCCTTTGATAACACAAGAAAAATAAAAGCCTCTCAAGTCACTAAGAACAGAACAAAGAGCAGTAACAAGAAAAAAATGAAATTACCTGAAAAGATGAGACCATTACCAAAGTATGATGAGATCAGCTCTCACTTAATTACTTTTGACATGTCTGGAAGCTATTAAGAACAGCCTGGACCGGCAAGATTTTTCCACCTGCCTGGCTAAACAGCATCCTGTACCTGTCACAACCATGGGGACAAACGATGCCAACCTATGCAGCCTGCCACGCTGCCCCACCTGGATGAGTTCCCAGTCATCCTCATGTCATCACAAGCACAACTCAGCACTCCTCAAACCCAAACGTATCACTCCAACTTTACACCATTTTCTACCAAAACAGAAATACTCCCAGAGTTGAGTACTTAAGCTGTAGGATTGGGAGCAAAACAATGATCGTTTGCCTTCAACAAGCAAGATAAATGATAACAGAAGGTTATTATTTGTTAGGCACTTCTGTTAAGCAAAACAAACCCCTGGTCAGTGAGGCCTCACTATAATCTGGAGTTAGTGACAGAATAAAGGTGGGCTGGAGGTTTTTCACCTGCACTACATTCTTAGACTTTTGTTAGCATGGTTTTGGCTCACTGGTATAAATCCTGTCTAGAATGTTGATGCTGATCCTGCAGCTTAACTGAAAAAGCCAGATCAGCTGGAATCCATAGCAAAGACTTATAATGAAATCATTGTATTCCTATCCTCATGTCTTACATGAAAACATTAACCCCAAGAGTTATGCAGAGTTTCCCTTTAGGTTTCTTTGTTAGTAATTGCAGTAGTTACACCTCTTTCTGGTTACTCATATGAATGACCATCTCTCCTCTTCAATGAAACAGGAGTATTGAGTCCTCATAAGTCACTTTTATTTATATGAGCGTTGCACTATTTTACCTACTCTGACAGTATTCCATTGCTTTGGTATCTGAAGCTGTTACTTGTATTACCTCTAGTTAGCCAGAGAGGGGGAAGAAACAAATAATCACTGTGAGGTTTAATTAAACCAAAACATCTCCAAACTAGAAAAAGCATAGAGCTTTCCAAGGGCTACCTTTCATTCCAGTCAGCACAGACACACAAGAAGTCTCAATCCCTGTTCACCCACCTGCCAGTCCTCTGTGTATCACTTCCATCAGTTGAGCTTTGAGCAGACCAGGGTTAGACAACTGTCCAGTTTCTGCATTATGGGATGGAGTTACCATTGGTTGGGGTGGGGAAGATGCTCAGCTACCTCCCCTCAGCCTATGAAACACCAACAGCCCCGGGGCCAGTGACCTACACTCCTTTTGGATAACACCATGGCTTCTAACACACAAAAGGTACATGTTAAAAGCAAGGTCCCTGCAGACACTCGGGCTCAGTACCTACTTGTAACGTCAAAGACAATGACAGCCACAGCAGAGTCACGGATGTAGCTGGGAATGAGGCTGCGGAACCTCTCCTGGCCGGCTGTGTCCCACAGCTGCAGCCTGATCTGGGAAATGGAAAAGCGTAGGGGAAGGGGGAAAGGGAAGAGCAGGAAAATGGAAAACAAAACCAAAACTCAAGTGAAATAAAAAGAAAAATTAAAAAAAAAAAAAAAAATTGCAAGGCAAAAATAATGCAACAAAAGGAAAGTTAAAACAGAACAGAAACGTGAAAAGAGCTAATGGCACCTCTAACTGCAGCCTGGCGCGTCCGAGAAGCCTCCCTCCCTCCACAGACCCAGTTAATAACTCACACATACGAACACGTTCTTCCAGGTAATCATGAAACCAAGGTATCCCTAGAAAACACCTTCTCACACCATCTGCTAACGAGGAAAATAAGCATACATACCTCAGTGCATCCTGCCGTGTCAGGGCTCTGGCTGCAAGAGCCACACAAGCAAACTGCAGCCTAGAGTTAACCAGATGCAGTCCCTCCTAACCGCCAGGACCACATCACCCTGCTATGGATGAATCCACTGGGAAGCCTGATGTCAAGTACGGACACAGAGCAGTGGGGTACAAGCCAGGACAGCAAACACCCTCTAGGCTGGCTTATCTTGTGCTTAAATCCAGGTTTGGGAAGATATCAAGACTCAGAGAAGGAACCACTGCTCAGTCTTTCAAGAATGAGGTCGTAGCTGTAATATGGAACTGGCAGCCTGAGTTGGGAGTGGGGACGGCACTTCTTGTGGCCCCAGTTCATCCAGTGCCACACCTCCCAATGCGCTGGCTACTGGAGATGGTATTGAAGAACCCAACTCTGCATATATTTGTCCCTTCTGCTGGCTAGTGGTTGCTACTCAGGCAATATTTAGAGCTGAGTGATCTGGCACAGGTATAATTTCAAGGTACACCAAATATGCTAAAGCATATGCCAGGGTTAAAGGCTTAACATTCTTCATTTCATCAGCCATATCTGAGAAATTCTTTCAATGTCTGGATTTTCCTAGCCAGTGTGTTTGTATTTCTCCCTCCTCTTATCTATGGTCAACACCTCTCTGTTATTGAACAGCCTTTATGGGCTCTGTGGGCCGCTTACAGAAGCGGGAGAGCTAACACTATACCCACCAGTGGACATAAAATGGTATTTTCTGGGTAGCAGGCCAGTGGGTAAATGGCATTCTGACCTCCCCAACCACAAGAAATCAAGAGTACACTGCTGAAAACAGCACACAGGCATTCCAACTGGCCTTCACCGGTGTTAAGCAGCATTCCCAAGCTCTTTTTCTTCTTCTGCCACCGCCAGCACCACTGAAGAATGTTATACAAGCAGCGTCTCCCAAACAAAGATTAAGCAAGATCTTTTTGAACCGTGAATCGCTGGTAAGATGGCAGAGGAGCCCGTGGGGAACTCACCACACGCACTGGAGTGAGACTTCTTCAGAAGCAACAGACCCAAAGCAAAACAAAAGGACTTCCATTGCACCACCAACCCCCCCCCCTTCCACCTCACAACAGTTTCTCAGCCAACAGTAGAACTAGCAACAAGGCAGGTACTAGCAAAACACAAACTAATGAAAGAACAAATACTGAAAGGCAGGAGAGGAATGTGAGGGATCTCTTTATGCAAAAAGGAATCTCTCTGGATCTACAAGCTAGATCCAAAACTACTTTATTAACAGGAACTGTGTTATAAAAGGAGACTTTTTACGGGGAGGAATTATGTCCCCACTGGTAATTCCTAATGACCTCAAGACTTGGGAAATGCCTGGGATCTGCTCAGACCCATCTATACTGACAATCCCAGAGGCAGAGCTGCAAATTCTGGGAGCAAACTATCTCAAGCAGACAGCCCATGGCCCGGGATATGGAAATTAGCTTGCCCCAATTTTGCATGAAAGATTTTGACTTCATTCTAGCAGTATCAGGTATTAACAAGCATCAGAAACAACAGGAGAGCGGGTCGGTGATTTGATTCAACAAAGGCTGTCCCTCCGAAGGCTGCTGTGGGATTTCAGCAGCCATTGGAGGAAGGGCCAGGAGGAAGAGCATGCACAGCAACTGCCACTCCCCTGCCTGCAGTCGCCGCCGTGCTATCACACAGATGCCTCACTTACCGTGCGATCTTCAAGATACATTGTTTTTGACAGGAAATCAATTCCAATGGTCGCCTGAAAAGAAGGAAAAGCATTAGTAACCACAACCCACCTCCCAGCATCTGCAACTCGGATCTTTCCATACAAACTCTCAGAAACGCTCACAAACTTAAATTAAGCTGTTGGAAGACATTTGTCTTCAATACAGTTGATAAAAACAAAGCAATCTGGGTATCTGTACCATCTTCATTTCACATCATTCTTCTAACACTTCTCAACTTGCCCGAGAACCTCCCAGTCTGGATCTCAGCCTCAGACGTTCATGCATCTTAACACAGACCATATCTGAGCTGGCATCTCTTTCTGCTCCACCGCAAGTCGGTCTGGTAAGAATTACCTTCTTAGAAACAACCAAAAGATGGAGCAAATCAGATACATATATAAATTGTGGGCAACTATACCGAACGTTAAAAAGCAATGTTCATTTGGGGTTTTCCATTTCAGAACGTGCTTCCTTCCCAGTGAAACTCAGAAGCTTCATTTCCCGGGCAGTTCTTCCTCTACATCTCCCTCCACACACGTTCTCATCGCTGTAGAGCAATTCCAGCACAAAGACACATAAAGTAATGGACTAAGTTAGATGAGCTCCCTGGCACCTAAATCAAGCCGATGTCCTAGGCCACCATAACTCCAGGAAACAGGAGACAAGCTACTGGTGTAACACACTGGAGTATTTTTATCAGATTATCCACCTTAAACACAAGCAGCATAACGTGTTCTGGAAGGTCTCCATCAAAACACGAGCCACTTGGTATTAGAAGAGACCACAACAGTCAATTTCTGTAGTTAGTACTGGTTTCTAGTCCTATTTTCTGCAGGCAGGACACAGATTGTAAAAACTACACTAAGCAGATAAATCTACAGGAGCATCTTACAAAAATCAGGAAAAGAAACACAGAAAGCACAAGAGGATCCAGTTAATGTCTTGTCCTTAAGAAAACATTTTTTTCCTTCCTTTTCCAGATTAAAATTACCCCAATCTAAACCAGTAGCTGTTTCTGGCCTGAATTAAAAGATAACACCCTAGTCTCATCCTCCGTAAAGATATTTGGTTTTCCTTTGAGATACTGCTAAGATCTTTTAATGCAACTAACTCTTCCTGGTATCTGCAGGCCTCTTACACGTACATCTTCAGCCTCTTCATCCCTGCCCTACTCTTTCCCTGCCTCTTTCTATCTATAGTCTTCTAGTTAAAATAAAAAATAAAAGGTGTAATAATAAAAAAAATAATAAAAAGAGAGGGAGAGAATATACCATGGTGACTTCTCGCAGATCTATCCATGTAACTCGGATGTTAGAGACTGGAAACCATCATAAATATGTTCATATCTTATTCTTTCTCTCCATTTCCTGAGACTTCCATATCCACCATCACACACCCCCTGACCATTCCCTTCTCCGTTGGGCAACCCCATAAACCAACGTTTCTCCCCTGTTCTCCTCAAGGCTTCTCACACACCTGGACAGGATCCAAACCTTGCTCCTCAGCACACTGTAACCCCCAACATCATACGAGGTTTAATCAAGAAGTCTCATCTCCATTTCAAGGAACATGACAACCTTACACATGGTATTGAACTGACACCTCATGTGAAAACATGCTTGTGCCTAATAGTTCTCACAGGTATAGACATTAGTAGCAGGGAATAGATTTACTTATATATATATATATATATTTATTTATTTATTTATTTATTTAAAAACCCACACCCCAAACTATGACGTACCTGGTAAGTATTGTCAAAACTGTCATACATAAACCTGGTGATCAGAGAGGTCTTCCCAACTACAAAAGAACAGAGANGCTAATGGTTCTAAAAGAAAAAAAAAAAAAAAAAAAAAAAAAAACAAAAAACAAAACACATTCAAGCAGCAGTGGAAAAAAAAAATAACCACTGCTTCGGCAGTCACATGCTGGTAGCACCGATCATATGAAGGAACTTGCCAACCTAAGGAGATTTCCCAGCAACACCCTCCTGCAAAATAACCAGCTAAGAAATTAAACTGCAAAATGATGAAGTATTTTAAGCCAACTCAATCGGCGTAGGTCACAAATTAATGATAAGGAAAATTTGGTCCTCATACTAGGTATTGTTGTGATGCATATGACAAAGAATTATTTGTTTGCTTTAAGCAAGTAATAAATCTGCTTCCTTATTCACATTCTGCTACTTATGTAATCACCCACTCTTGGCTTTCCAGACACAAACATCAAAACAAAACATGGGGATGGCCTGAACACTGTTCTGCTGCCTCAGGCTGGATGAAAAATAAAAAGCCACATTTAAGATCTATATCCTTTCTTCATAACACGATTCTAGATACAGAGTAAACTTTGGTGGCTCACTTAAAAACATTGTATTTATGTCTCCAAATTTTACCAAGAGACAAAGCCCAGAACTGTCAAGAAATTGGGACCCAAAGAAAAGATCTCTGTTTCTCTCTCAGGAAGCTAGAGAAAGCCAAGAAAAATACAAAGGATATGACATGGAAGGAAGAAGGGAAAGGAACAGACTGCCTAGAAAGGTTATGAAATTGTGAACGTTGGAGAGGGTTAAAAACAGGTTTGACAAATGCCTGTCAGCATCAGCTGATCCCACCTTGGTAAGGCAGGGATATCAGACAACTTCTGGAAATTCCTCCAAGACCTATAGTCCTGGGACTGAGGAGGAGATAACCAGCAGGAGATGCAGAGAAAGTAATACAGCAGAGAATACCACGATTTCAAGAAAAAGCTACGACTCATCCATTTATGATAAGGACAGGCTACAAAAGGTAAAACAAACGAAAACATGAAGATGTAAGGGAGGCAACGGCCACGCTATATGAACAGCACCGCCTCGCCATTTATTTTCTCTCACACACCGCACACTCGGTGCGGACACGGCCAGAGACACGACACACCGGGGCGGGAAGGGGCGAGGGGGGGCAGCATCCCGAAAGCCACCGCATTTCTCCCACCCGCCAGCAAGGCCCAGCCACCCGCCCGGCCCCACGGCTACGCCAGCACCGGCAGAAGGCCCAGCCCCAGCAAGCGATGGAAACGCAGACCCGGGCGCTCGCCAGGCCGGCAGAGGGATAAGGCCGGAGCATGGCGGGGCCGCCCCTCCCTCGGACAGGAGCCCCGGACGGCTCATTACCGCCTCCCCGGGCGGAGAAAAGCCCTTCGCCATTCCTCACCGCCCCTCGAGGCTCCTCGCCGCCCGCCCGCAGCGGTAGGCCCGCAGC
>VZTM01024206.1:297931-333731 GCA_013400555.1 Jacana jacana | reverse complement strand
CACCACCCCCGGGGCGGGCGGTTGCCATAGCGACGGGCCGGCCTCTAGGGGCCTGGCCGGGAGCGGCCGCCCCCTGCGGCCTGTATGGAGGGATCCGGCCTGTACCAGGGGCGATCGCGGCGGGAGAGGCCGCACCCGGCTTTCCCAAAGCCTCGCCCTCCCTCCGAGGCTCGCCGCAGCTTGAGAGGCCGGCTGCCCGTTTCGAGCTGTCCCCCATGCCCCCGGGGTAGGCCCCGCGCTCCAGCACCACGACACGGAGCCTGCACCGAGCCACTGGGGCGGGTTTATTTATAACGGTGTGACAGAGTGTTGCATAACGCAGGCAAACGACAAACATGCTGGTGATGGCGCTTGGCTGGGCTTCGCTGGGCCCTCCCTGTCCCTATCCCCTCGAAGGCAGCCGTGGGTGCAAGGAGGTGGGAACACCGTCCTGCACACTATCGGGCTTTCCATCGTGGTGGTACTGGGAGGAGATGCAGCGGCTCCTGCCACTGCAGTCAGGGCTTGGAGTCAGAGTGAGGAGCCCGAGGGAGGAAGGTGTAGCTATGGGAATACATTGGACTGCATGGAGAGGGCTGAGGTATCTGCACCACACGCAGTGCAGCGGGGAACACGCTATTGGGTATCTATGTCCCAAACCCGGGCACGTGGGACCAGTGGCTGTCCGTGTGAGCAGGCAGCAGGTTAGCTTTCCTCTTTGTCAGCCTCCTCCTTCTCATCTTCATCATCTTTCTCCCCCTTGAGTTTTTGGCGAGCAAATTCCTCGATGACAATGTCTTCCTCACTGAAAAGGAGAGCAGAGAGTGGTGAGCCCATCGTCTGACGTGCACCTCAGCGAAGAGGGCGAAATCCCTGCTGACACTCCAACCCTGCTCCTACACAGGACAACGCACAAATCCTGCTGGTGCTTGGCCAGGCCCCATCACCCCTCACGCTTCAGGGAACAGCCGGGTCACTGTGAGCCGTGGCCTAACCCGAGCACACAAATCCAGGACTGGCTCGGTTGCAAGCGTGCGTGAACGCTGGGTGAGAGCAACTGCAACTTGGGGCATTTTTAAAGACAGTATTTTGCATTGTCAAGGGAAAAAAGGGAAGGAAAAGAAATTAAAAGTGGAGACAAAGAGATTAGTTACCTCCTTGCAAAAGGCAAGCAGCAGATGACATCGAGGGAGAACCACAAAATGAAAAGTGGGGGAAGAAAATGGAAAAAAAAGAGTCAGCAAAACTGATTCCAAAAGCCTGCAACTGCGAAACGACTTGGCAAAATCTACAGGGAGCGATGGTGGGGACAGGCCAAGAGATTTCCTGTTCTGGAAGTTTAAATATCCTCGCTGAGCTGGGAAATTGATAGGCTTTGGTGTGAAAGCTCTGCAGTTGCAGCCCGAGTTTCCAGGCTCCAAATCCCAGTGCTCGTGTCCCGTTGCAGGGTGTAACCAGACACAAAAAAACAGCCTTTTGGGCCTCTGCAAGCCAGGGCCGGTTGCAAATGGGGCTGGTTGGCAGCTCTGGCTGCCAGGAATGGGTTTGGCACGCTGTGGCTTCCCAGAGGCAAGCAACCCCAGCTGTGGCTTCAGCTGGAATAAGCTCATGTGATGGGAGGGGAAGAGGGCTCTGGCACTGGGGACCATGAGGGGGCAAAGGGATGTGACCAGCACCGCTTCCAGCAGCCGAGGGACCTCAGCGTGAGGCAGATGGGGACCAGAGCTGTAGGGGATGTTATGTCCAGTGGTGGCACTTGTGACTGTGGTGGTGTAAAATAAGCCTGGGAAATTTGCAAAACACGTGCAATTTGAACCCTCCCAGCCCATGACAAGGCTTCTGCCCCCGTGGAGGGTGTCATGCTGTCTGCTGTGACATGCAGGCTCAGAACGTTGAGGCCTGCATGGTTTAACCCAAGGCTGTAACCTCAAGCTGGGCATCGCATCCAGCTGTGATGGATCTGTGGGGCTCATGTGCCAGAGGAAATACTGCCTTGAATAAAAGCAAACATCTCTTTACCTTGGCTTAGCTGTAGTCCATTGATAAGCACAGCACAGGGAGGCAAGGATTGGAAGAGAGACAGGTAAGCAGGTTAATAGAGAAGGGACATCTCAACTAACATCTCTTCTTAATGCTCAGGTGTTTTTCTGGCACGGTGTTGAGATGGGCAGCAACCGGGGCGCCGTGGGGAGGAGCTGGTCCCGCACAGAGAGTGGCTCTGCCCATCTCACAGCCAGTGACGCTGGGGCAGAGCGGGCCCCTTTGTATGGGGGTGGCTGGATCAGCATGGCTTTTTACCAGTTCCCTTCTGAATGGGGACTACCTCTGCTTCCCCTGAGTTTTGGCGGTACCCCAGGCGTTACTTACTGTCCGCAGGCTTCGGGTGCATCAGGATGATAGGCAGCTCGACACCCACTTCGCTGGAAGGAAAAGCACTTCTTTCAATAACCCTGAAAGCCCGGTGCTGTACCATGCTCAGCCCCACAGACAGCTCCCCCCTTACCTGGAAGTAAGATCCCCCAGGATGCTGCAGCAGTGGGAGAGAAGGAAGAGAAATCAGCCAAGGCAGAAGAGGGAAGGTTCTAGACTTTGCTTTATAATAAGGTAGAAGATGATTTATAATAGAAGTGAAGGGCAGTGGGGATTGGGCTGGAGGGTTGGGAGCCAGAGAGCAGTCCAGTGCCCAGCTGCCCCATGGCCCAAGGGAGCAGGGCAGGGACAAGGGGGCCCATGGTGTGGGTCCCTCTGTCATCTGCCCGGTGGTACAAGACCCCACAGCCCAAGGGGATGGTCCCTACCCCTGTGCCCACAGAACCTCACCCTCCTCGGGACACCACCAGGTTGACCTTCATTTTGTAGGACACCAGGATGCCCAGCACCTCCTTGTCCATGCCAGGCCTCAGGCTAGAAGAAAGGCAGAGCAGAGTGGTGAGGTGGGCAGTGCTGCTCACAGACCCCATCAGTTCCCCTACAGCAGCTCCTGGGGCTGTCCCCATGCCCCATTTCATGTGGGATGCACTGGGGTTTAGCAGCAGAGGACAAGAGAACGTGGCAGTAAAAGAGAGGGGAGAGCAGGTGACTTGACTGAAGCCACAGAGCCGTTTCTGGAGGCCACTTGAGCTGCCTGAGTTGGGATTTACTCCCAAGATAAGACCCAATGCAGTTTTGGCAGAGGGATACAGGGACTTTGGACGATGGGTGGGATTGGGAGGCTATGGCTCTCCTACAAGATGGAGAAGTAGGTCTGTGGCCATGTGGCAAATCCCTACATTTTCCAGCTGGATGGAATGGGCTGGGCTCAGGCACAGGAGGTGCAAGAGACCCTTGGGCTCTTGCTCAGCCTGGAGCATGCTGAGCAGCGGGAAGTTGTCAGAGTGGGGTGAAGGCATGGGTCTGGCCAGGGCAGGGAGGAGGGGAACCCGTCCACATCTTACATGGTGGTGGAGGCCAGGTTGGTGTCCTCGTGCTTGAGTTTGCCATCGAGAGCGAGGCCTCGCTTCTCACGGTTGGCTGAGAGCATGGGGGTGACGGAGTACGTTTTGGAGAAGGTGGAGTTGGCTGCCACATTCTCACTGGAAGGAGTGGGAGAGGAGAACTCAGAGCCAGCACCAGCCTGACGTGTGCTCAGCACCCATTAGAGATGCTCAGCCGTCGCACCAGACACCTGCCCTGCCCTCCTCACGCAACTGCCTGGTTCTGTTTCCTCCTTTTGTTCCCTTATGCAACCACTTCTTTTTTTCTACTGTCTGCCCTTGCTGCAGCTCTTTTCGTTCTCAGGGGCAAAAAGGCTGTGGTTGCCCTCAGAGATGCAAAGGGAGGAGAGGAAGCAGCCTAGGGGCAGCTGTGTACCTTCCCCCAGGGACCTCCTCAGCCGACACTGGCTTGCAGTGCAGGGGGGTGGGCACAGTGTCCACAGCCTTCCCTCTTCTCTGCTTCCTCTGCGTCCTCTCTTCTAGCCCTCATAGTTTTGCTGCCTGGTGTAAAACCATCTTCCCCACCCCCTTCTCCCCATCACTCTCCACTCCTTCTCCTCCTCTCTCTTCCTCCCTCTGGCCTCGATGCTGCAGCACCCCCAGCCCCTTTTTACTTACTTTATCTCCTCGGTGCACACAGTCTTTGTGTATTTATCCAGTGAATAGAGGACCACGTCTGTGATCTGATCAACTGAGGAGAGACAGGAGGATGCAGCGTTGGTGACATGGCAGAGGCACAGGCACGCAGTCCCCATCTCCAATGGGGAGGCTGGGATGGGAGCAGTGCCAGGATGTGCCCCTCCTGCCCCTTCTCACCAGAAATCTTAATTTTTTTCACAATCTTGTTGGTGGTGTTGTTGATGTTGACGGTCACATTGATGGGGTCTCCATGGTAGTAGATCTGGGGTGGGAAGAGGCTCAGTTACACCGCTGGGCATTCCAGTCCCCATCTCTGGGGACACGTGGTGGCACGAACCAGGGGTCAGGCTCCATACTGACCTCTTTATCCAGGGTGGCTTCAAGGTGCAGGGGCTTGTCAGACATCATGAACTGCCGGGTGGTCTCTGACTTCGGGGCTGGCCCCGTTTTCATGGGTGCAAACTGGATCTTGCGGATGATGAGGCGCACTGAGTTCCTGTGGGGTGAGAGGTGGTCACCCTTGGTCCCCTCAGCAGGGATGTGTCGACACAGCTTTCAAGGGGGACACGTCAGCTGCCTTTGGGGACATCACAGTGTCTCTAGTCAGAGGATGCAAGCTACAGCCTGCTCTTAGGACGTGGTGGGCACCGACATGGGGACCCTCCTTTGGGTACAGTACCCAAACCAAGTAGGGCATAGTCTGACAGGAGGTCCTTGGCCCAACCCCAAAGCTGGCCACCCAAAACCACTTGGTGGTTCAATTTTAGGGCCATGAGGCAGGAAAGGGATCCCCTGGAAATACCTCTTGTGGATTTTCTCCTCCAGATTTTCGGCACAAAATCCTTTGACCTCAAAGTCCACGCCGCAGGCCTGAGGGAACACATATGGTCACTAAGCAGGAGGGACTCAGAGCTGCCTGAAGATTAGGTCCAGTCCCTTCCTTCCTCCTCCACTGCATCCCCAGAGATCCTGGTCCTGAGTCCAGCCATCCTTCCTCCCCAACCCTCACCCCATGGGCCATGTCCCCATAAAGAAGCAGCGGCTCTCATTTTTAGCATCCCACAGCTTAACCCTCCTGTCAGGGAGGACGGGCCCAGGGGAACAGGTCAGGGACAGTACCTCACCTTTCCCACATCGTCTGGTCCCGGCTGCAGGGTGACGGAGCAGGGCAGGTTGGTGGCCATCTGGGCAGAATAGGGAAAGAGAGAAAAAAGGTAAATAAAGGGGGTGCCCAGAGATGACCCCTGGTGTGCACCATGGAAGGTGTGTGATTGGGAAGAACTGAGCAGCCCTTACCTCGAAGGTGAAGGGGTAGGCATTCTCCCCAAGCTTCTTCATCAGCTTTTCCTGCAAAGAAGTGAGGGTTTTGGGTGCTTGGTCTGGCACTGGCGGGAAGATCTGGGTGGTCAGAACATAGATGTCCTTTCTGAAGGTCAGGCCAATAACGTCGAGGTCATCTCGGCCGTAGCGAAACGCACAAGTCAACATCACATACACTGAAGCCAGATGGAAACAGAGAGGAGTGGGATTAGGAGAAGGCTGAGATAAAGGGAAGGTGCAGGGAGAAAAGGGGTTGAGAAAAGAACAAAGGAAAAAAAACTGCTTTAATAACTCTTTAGGAGAAATATGACCCCGTTAACAGGACCTAGACCTCAAACACAAAGTAAAGGAGACTTCTCACATCTCTCCACAAGGCACAGGTAGCTCCAGAGCCAGTGCCCCAGGCAGAAAAGATGAGAAGAAAGAGGCAGCTTTCTTTGCCAGGGCAGCTGCTGTTGCCCTCATCTGTGATGAACTGTAGATGACCTGTTGTGGATTTGACTACAGTCCCAGGTTGCTTGTGAGCTTTGGACTGGTTTCCACCCTTTCCCCTTACAAATGTGGGGGTTTTGTGTCTTAATACCTTTTCTGTCCTTTAGGTACTCTGGGTCGATCAGGCAGATGCCATCTGCAAACAAGCAGAGAAGAAGGGCCGGTGAGCTCAACTACCAGGAGAGATCCTTGCAAAACCACAGCATTTTTAAAAGTTAAATAATCTGCCCATTGGCTGGGAAGGTGACCGAGGGGAGATGCTGGTCCGTGGGACGGTGATGCCTCTTCAGCATCAAGACCAGCAATGTGACTGGGTTGTCTGTCCCTTTCCCCACCATTTTTCTGTAAGGCTATTTGCAGGAAAACGGGATGTTTGCCCCTCCAGACCTGCCCTTGCTCCTCCTGCTCTGGAGGGAAGCAGCGGTGAGCAGCCACCACCACAGGGACTGGTTCCCCCCTGGACCTCTTACTGCCCATGATTCTCCCTGTGTGGTGGGAACGGCCCCACTCACCTACAGCATCCACCGACTCCACGTGATCCACGAAGTCTCTCTTTCCCAGGTAGATGGATAGCTGGAGGCAGCACACAGCCAAAGGACAGAGGGAAACAGGTTAGAGTTTGCCATTGAATTGGCCACAAATTTTCAAGCCCTGGGTTGTGTCACGGGGCTTGTTAGCCCTGCTCTTAACACGTTGGACCAGACATTGCATTTAAAGGTCCCTTAAAAAAGGGAGCCCTGCAGTGGCATCATGGTGGGAATAGCAGAAATCAATCAGATTTTAAAGGGAAGGGAAATGCAGTCTGCATCCTATCCTGTCCCATGGGCAAAGCCACCCCAGAGGAGTCCCAGGGATGGGGCACATGGTCCTGTCTCTGCGTGCGTGGCCTCACCTTGCCATTGGGGCTGGTCTTCTTGAACACCCTGTGGAGGAAACACAGACAGAGGGGTTGGGAATGCCTTGGATGAGGCTGGATGCAGCACAGCCCACTCCACAGCCACCTCCCACAGAGGGAGGGGGCAGCCATCGGTCTCCATGGGGCAAGGAAGGAGAGGGCTTCCCTACAAGTGTGGTGCATCTCCAAGAGGTACATCAGAGGATGCACAGGATATCCTGGCCTTGGGGAATTCAGTGTCCTCCAGATTCATGGCCAGACCTGCCCCAGGGAATGCTCCTGAGCTCAGTGTGTGACCATAGAGGAGGGGTTGCATTAGCTGGCTGTGTCTGAAGGACAAGTGAGAAAGCACCAACACGAAGGAGAAAGAAGGGAAGAGAAGAGGAAGAGAAGACTCACTCCATCTCTCTACAGCCAGCTCAGGTACTGGCCCATGGGGGCAGTGGGCGGGGGGAGTTGGGGAGCTCCCTTTCTCCCTCTGCTCCTGCCATGCATTGTCCTCCTCCATCCCAATAACAAAAAAATAATTAAAAAAAAAAAAGAAAAAAGAAGACACTCACTTGGATCCATCTGCCATTTTCAGTCAGCAGCCACGCAGGTGGGGATCTGCAGGGAGAGATGGAGGGGAAGTACTGGGTGAGCTGGTGGGGAAGCAACAGCCTCTGGCTATTGCCAGCCAGTGGGGCAAAATCATTCGCCTCCAAAGGAACTGGAACTGCAGAGCCCTTGTGCTACGGCGCTGCTGGGCCTTTTGCCTTGGCCTTGGGATGCTTTGGGGCCAGCTGGAGCTGCCTGGCTTCGGGGCACACGGTAGGAGCTGGAAGCCCAGCAGGGCACCTGAGCCAGGCATCCCCTTGCCCCCAGCTAAAAAGGCAGCGAAGAAGAGGTGGAAGAGAAAAAGGGAGAGCGACGCCCCAGGCACAGGCTTCAGTAAATAGGAAGCCCGGGGGGGTAGCTCCCAAGGGAAATGAGTTCAAGGCCGGGAAAGGCAAGAAAATGAACAAAAGGGCTTATGGAGGTTCAGTTTTATGAATTTTTCTTGTCTGCAGGAAATTGGCTGTCATGGCTTAATGGCAGGAACAGGCTTGTTCTGTCCCGTCACTCACAGGAAAGCGAGGAAACCACAGGCAGAAAGGCCGAGGGGGGGACTAACCACCCTGTGGGCAGGAGGGTGTGTGTCTCGGGGTGCACAGCCCTGATCCACACCCACTCCATCCCCTTTGCTGGCCAGTAGCACCCAGAGCCGGCTCTGGGCAGGCGATGCCCAGCCCTGCCTGACTCTGCTGCCTGAGTTTTGCTTGCTCCAGCCCAGGGTCTAGAATTAAACTGTAAATATTGCACCGATCGCCGGGAGATTAGACAGGATGAGCTCAGCTGCTTAGAGTTAGGCAGCTCTGACATTAGCAGAGCTTAAGCCCAGGCAGGATTTTAAGCCCCAGAGGGCACGTGGGCAGAGTTACCGCTTTACGCAACTCCAAGGATACTGGGGAGAAAGAAAGAATTGCTATAGGAGGAGGAGACGATCCTCTCCCCCACAGGAAGGCAAGGGATTTGTCCCACACCCAGGGTCTTTGATGCCCTCAGGTGCTGTGGGATGCGGAGGTTGGGCACCCTCGCCTGCAGGGTTTCTTGGGTGGCAGCGAGAGAAGGGGCGAAAGGAGCGGGAGCAGAATGGTGCCATGGGCTCAGCCCTCTCCAGAATCCTGGAATTTGGGATGAGGTGATGAAAAGTGGAGAAGAGCTAAACTCCTCCTCTGCATCTCCCAAGCCCCAGAGAGGGGACCGGAACGCCTCCTGGCTTGGCCAAGCTCTTCCATGCCGCTACCCAGCCCTTCCATCCATGCCCTCTGGCTTCCCCACGCTGAAATCCTTTTGGCCACATTTTTCCCCTTTCAGCCCCAAACCACCTAGTTCTTCCTCCTTCCAGCCACCACCTTCCTCCTTCCAGCCACAATCCAGCACCCATGTCCCTGCCTCCAAGTGTTTTACAAAACAGCAAAATCCATACCCCAAATCACTGGCAGGGCCCAGGCAGCAGAGCAGGCAGCACTCACCTGGGGAGTAGACAGACAGGCACTATCTTCTTCTTCTTCTTCTTCTTCTCCCAGCACGTCCCACTGCCACCCAGTCACTACGGGCTGCTCCCAGTCCTGCAGCTTCTTATACCCTACCTGGGGTGGTCCCTCCCCTGGCATCTGATCTCACCCACTTGACTTTGGCTGGAGATGCGAGGCGGGTGTGTGTGTGTACCGAGGGAGAGGTGCTTTCATGAAGAATCCTATTAGTTTATTAACTGGGGAGACGCTTCATGAGTAAGAGTGGGCTCTAAATACGGCTGCTGCCAGAGCCTTGGGAAAGCAGCTTACAGAGATTGGTAAAGAGGGCTTAGGAGGAAGGTGATGGTAATTGAGGTGGAAGCTCTGCTCCCAGTGGGCAAGGGTGAAGGCAGGGGTGCAGATTCCCACAGGGGGCTCTCTACAACTGCTCCCATGGCAAGTGGAGCTGGGCCAGCCCCGGGCACGAGGCTGGAAGGAGATGGCAGAGGAGAAAGAGGAACCTGTTGAGATTTATCCCTTCCTTATGCACTTTGCTGGATGGCTGACAGATGGACCGGAGGTGCAGGTAGCTTCTTCCATAGCTAATGTGCCCATCTGGCTGGCCACCTAGAGGTCACCTGCTGTGGTCCAGGGCATGGTAGAGCACATGGGACACCCTTGTCATGGGAAGGCTGATGCACAAGATGATGGGGCAGTAGCACATGCAAGACTTGGGACTGCAGTGGCAACTCCTACACCAGGCTTTGCTCCCCTCAAAACATCAGGGAAGGGTCAGCCACCCCTCCATGGTGGGACATGGACCTGCCACCATCCTCCACCTCCACCTGGGCAATCTGCTCAGCCCCGCATCATTTCATAACTCCGCAGGCTGGCCTCGCCTGACCCGATTAGCACATCATTAATTCAAGGCTTGCTGCTGCAAATAGAAAACCGTTGAAAGTGCAGAGTGGATTTGCCTTACGGCCAGCCAGGAGAGACATGCTCCACGCTACCACCCTTCTTCAGCAGCACACAGTGTGTGGGACCCCCCCCTCTCACAGTGTGGGGGGCTGCAGGATGCCCCCAGGCTGGCCCTAAGGACAAGGCATAGATCATAAGGATAGCCCAGAGGAGCCTTCAAACTTCTCCAGTAAGGCCCCACTCCTCTTCCTCACCTTCAGTATCCCTCAAGCCCTTGCTTCTTTGGCCAAACACTTTGCTTTAAGCATGTATTTGGTTCTGGCTCAAGCTCCCAGAGCCAAGCACCAAAGTCAGGATGTCTCTACCCTCCACTCCACTCCAGACCTGCCAGCAGCCTCCTTCCAGCACCCTAGATCAGCTCAACGACCTTTATCACCTGGCTACCAACCCCTCCCAAACACAGCCCACCTGTGCCTCTGGCCCTGTGGGCCACCAGGAGCCACCACAGCATGCCAGCCCCACCAACTCCACCACCCAGGGCTTTAACTCTCAGCACACGTTGTCTGGGGCCAGGACTTGTGATTTCTTTAATTGCGCACAGGAGAGCTGCTTAGTTTGCAGATTAGTGGCTGCTATTTCTGCCAAGGTCAGGGGGGACACGTGAACTGTGACCTTCCCACTGCTAGGTGGAAGAGGAGGAGGAGGAGGAGGTGGTGGCAGTAACAGCCCTACCTGAATGCCTACTGCTTGGTTGGGGTGGGGGACGCACAGCAGAGCAGCCAGCCCCAGCACCTAATCCTGAGCTGTTTGCAGCCTTAATAAGGCCCCCAAGACCAGTGCTCTTCACAGGGACCATAGAGGCTGTGGAGCACGGGGAGCAGATTTTATTTATGGGTGGCTTCACCTCAGTTTAATCCTGAGTGCGTGGATTGAGCCAGGGGGACCTTGCCCAGGTGGGGTGGCAGATATTACTCCCCCTTCCCCCCCCCAAAAAAAAATAACCAACCCACTGGTGAGACGTACAGACCACATCCCTTCCCGTGCTCACACCGAGCTCCAAACCAAGCACCGGGGAAGGAAGCTGGGGGAGATGCAGCACGGTGTTAAAAATAATAGGGAAATGAGAGAGGGCTTCTTCCTTTTTCCTGTTTAATAAATGGCCAAAGGCTCCTCTGATCTGCTTCATCCCACACATCCCTCCAGGTCCATGCACTGTGTGAAACACAGCTCAAATGGCCACTTCCAGCGGGGCAGGATGATGCTGATGGACGTGGGGCTGGTGGAGTCTGGGGGGACTCCCCGTGTCTCCCACTTCAGCACCCTCGTTCATGAGGTCTGCCCTCCAAAGGGAGCCCGGGGAGCCACCCAGCAATCTGGCACCGGTGAACACCTATCGCCTTCCAAAATACAACCGCCCCCAGGTGCCGGCAGAGCTCCCTGTGTGCCGGTGCCAGTGTGTTTGGCAATGTCCCAGCTCAGCCTCCAGCACCGTGCCCCGCAGCAGCCTTACGTAAAAGCCCGCAGCTGGTGCTGCTGATTTCCCAAAGCCCCTCAGAGCTCCAGGTCTTCCTCCTCTGATCTGGATTAAGCGGCGTGGATGGTGTTAATCCGAAGCCAGGCGTCTCTGCAGCCGTGGGGAATTATTGCCGCACTGTTAAGTAATAGGAAGGAGTAGTGCTGGTGGGTCTCCAGCAGGATGGGGGTCTCCAGCTGCTGTCCCTTCACAGACCACCCATCACTCCCCCTCCCCATGTTGGGCACTGGTGAGAAATGCAACCGTTGCCGTGCGGCCCACAGCTGCCAGCCCAAAATCAAGTGGGCTGCCCTAACTTCTTGGTGGCCTTGGCCACAGGTTCCTCTGATGCCAGTAACCCAAGAGGAAGCCCTGGCAGGAGTTTTTGGTACATCCACACCAGCGGGCTTGGGCAGACAGTGGCAGGGTTGGTCCCTTTGCGTTGAGCTCATGGCTGCAGGGTTCAGCTTGTGATGCCAAGGGTGGCAACCAGCCGGGAGTGTGACTTGGCATTGCACTCTATCCTCATCCTCCTCTGGCAGGAACCTGCTGTCCTGTCTTCTCCTGGAGCAGCCCTGGTGCTCCCAGGCACTCTTGGCAGCAGATGGTGGCTGCTGCTCATCTGTAATTAATTGGTGCTAATCACCCTAGTGCAGCTCAAGCCAGCCACTTGCCCAGGCCACCACTGGCACGTGCACGGCCCTCTCGCTGCTTGCCACAAGGAGCAGAACCTCTGGATCTGTGCCTGGGAGCTGTGGGAGCCCTGGTGCTGTTTGCAGCCCCATCCTGCTGGGAATAGCCTCCTGCCTTCCTGATCCTTCCCAATCCCGGGATCCCCTGAACCCCAGCTTCCCTTCTGCCCAGAGCCAGGGCACCCACAGATGGGGTGGCAGGAGTGGCATGGTGATTGCTCAGCTCACTTGGCTGCCTGGTGCTCACACCATCACCACCTCCATCTCCATGTGGCCGGCAGCAAAACAGCAGAGTTCAGCCCCGGTGTGAGCAGCAAAGTCCCCAGGAACCGGGAGCTCAGCCACTGCTTGCCCAAAACACATTTCAGGGACTTGTGGCTGTCCCACACTTCTGGTTGTCCCACACTTCTGGTTGTCCCCTCTCCCAAGGTCCTGGTTGAGGGATGGGGCTCTTCCCTCCTACCCCCTCCATTGTCCCTTTCCCCCCGGGGAAGATGGGCAGGGGGAAGCGAGGTGGAAGCAGAGCCCCGGCTCCAGGACTGCTGCCGCCCGCACCCCGCCATGCTCAGCCCCGCACGGCTGCAAGGCTTCCCCCCTTCTAGCCGGGGCTGGAGCGGGAGGAGGAGCGAGGAGGCCGGTCCTGGCGTGGGGCGAGCGGAGCTCAGAGAAGGAGGAAGAGGCTGCTACGGTGCCGAGGGAGCGGCACAGCGCAGGGCACCGGGCGGGTGGGCCTGGCCGGGGGGGCTGGGGAGCGGGGCCAGCGGGGTGGGTGCNCCCAGCACCCCGAAAGAGCTGCAGGAGCCCCACAGAGCGTCTGCAAGGGACGGTGAGTGTGTCCGAGTCCTCTTGTGCCACCAGGATGCCTGCATGGCCTGTCCTCGCTGTGCACCGGAGCAGGATGGTGGCCCTGGGGCTGGGGTGGGAGCATGGGGTGATTCCTCCCCACGGGAAAGGTTTGATCTCTGTTCTGCCCCTCTCTGCCCCCATGCACCCCACAGGCTGGACCCCCCCCGCGATGAGGAGCATCCGGACCCCCAGACTCCCCCAGCTGCCCCCCAGGTCCTGCTCTTGCCACGCTGTCTGGCTCCAGGGCACCCCATCTCCATGAGCATCACCTGGGCGGCTACAGATCACCATCTGGGACCTCCAGCCACTGGCTTGCTCGGGTAGCAGGGGGCTGCTCCCCCCACTCCACCCCTACCTTCACCTTCCCTAGCCGACCCCGTGGGCCAGACAATGGCCAGCATCCGTTGCTGAGCCCCTATGTGGGGCTGGGACGGGGACACAGCGCTGCCAGTGTCCTGCTGCTTTGGAGGATGGCGGCAGCAAGCTGGTACCACCGGGACATCAGCCGGGTGGTGGCGGAGGAGCTGCTGGCCAAGGCCGGGAGGGATGGCTGCTTCCTGGTGCGGGACAGCGAGTCGGTCTCCGGGGCATATGCCCTCTGCCTCCTGTAAGTCATCTGCCTGGCTTCTGCTTGTGGCTTCTCTCTCGTCTTGCTTGCTGCGGTCCCTGTCTCTCCTGCGGTCAAAGCAATCCTGGCACTGCCCCTCAGGCTGGCACTGCCAAAACCTGATGGAAAAGCCTTCTTCAGGGTTGCTGGTGGGGTGAGCGGTGTGCCAGCTCAGGGGTTTTTGAGCGTTTCCCAGGCCACTGTGTTCCTGGGAGCAGGCAGCCTGGGATAACCCTGCCCAGCACCGGGGATGCTGAAGGGAGAACCCAAAATCCAGGACACGCCAAGCCCTTTTGGGCTGCCTGCCATTCCAGTCCCGTGCGTGGGAGAGGCTGGGCTTGCATTGCCCTCCCTCTGTGAAAACAAACATCCCCCTCTCCCTCCAACCCCCAGTGCGGCCGCATCCGGACCGCGACACCCACTGTTAACATCTCGGATGCTGGGACTTGAGTGTGTGTGTTGGGGTGGGGTGGGGGGCTGCATTGCCCCCTAACCTTGCTATCTCCTTGCCTGGGACTGGGCTCTCAGTGCCCTGAAAGCACTGCTCTGGGGGCTGCCTGCACCCTGCCTGCAGCCCAAGCGACACGTCTGCAGCGGGGAACCACGTGGGGAGGTGCTTCGGTGGCTTTGGCAGGATGCCACCCCCTTTTTCCAGACCCCTGTTCCCGCAGGAGAAATTGCAAACACATGGTGCCGAGGGGCATGGAGGGGCGTGGGGCATGCTAGAGGGTTCAGCCAGTAGCCACCCCAGCTCTGCTAGCATCTCAGCACCAAGTTGGAGGTCAGGATGGTGGCACAGGCAGGGAGGCTGTGGTGGCCTTGGAAAGAGTAGTCATGGTCATGAGGAGTGCAGTGCCTGGCTCCAGCTGGCCAAAAGCCCTTGCTGCTACATGGAACCATGGGGCTGTAGGTGACAGAGACACAGCTGAGCCCCCGGTGTGCTGTGGCTGTGCCATGGCCACTGCAGGCAGGCTGCTGCTTGGAGGCAGGGGGACACTGCGCACCCCTCCCCTGCAAACAGGTCCAGACCCAGAGCTGGGTGTGATGCTTTTATTTCCAGAAACGAGAGCTCAGTTCCTCACCCTGCAAAGGTGACGGGGTCTTTGCATCAGGGCTGGGTGTCAGTCACACCCCAACGCTGCCCGCTGCTGTGCACCCACGGTGTGACAGAGGGCACGATGGGGGACCTTCATCTGCTCTCTCCCAGGTTCCAGCGGCATGTCCACACCTACCGCATCCTTCCTGATGATGAGGGGCTGCTCTCCGTCCAGGTGGGTGCCCCAGAGGCTGAGTGCCACCGGGGTGTACTCCCTGCCCTGGCTAATGCCACTGCACGCCATGCTGGGAGGCGGGGGGGACGGGACACCAGTTACAAACTGGGGTGCAGGCAGGATGCAGGTGCCTGCCCTCCCCGGTGCTGAGCGAGCAGTGTGGTTTGCTTATGCACAAGCTGCCGGCAGCAGCACACAGCACGACAGGATGCAAGTGCTTTGCAGCCACTCCTTCAGCACGGGGGCTGCCTGGGAAGGCCACCTCCCCGCCAGCCCCATGGCTGCCACCAGCCCCAACTTATGGTGATGCAGCAAAACGCTTGTCCCCTTCCTGCCACCATCCCCTGCCCCAGTCTGGCCAGGCAACATCCCCTGCCTCGCAACATCTCTCCCAGCTATGTCTGTCCTGGCCACCAGCTCAGCCTTGTTTCCCCTCTTTGGTGTCACTTCACTTTTCTCCTGGTACCCAGCTCCTTCTGACACCCTAAAAAGAGCATCCTGAGGGTCCCTTGGGAGCAGCCCCATCTGCTGCTGGAGGCAGAGGTCTCCACACCGCTCTCCTCCCTCTGCTGTCCTGCCAGGGGCTGGGGTGAGCTTGGCATCTGGCTGGCACTTACAGCTCTCCATGGCCACATTTTGGGAGACAGACCTGCTCGACATGGCAGGCTGGTCTGCAGCCTGTTGGGGGGCTGCCCCAATGTGTGGAGTCGGTGGAATGGGAGGGACATGATGGTTCTCCCGTCCTCTCTGCCTCTCCAGACCGTCCAGGGCATCCAGGCCAAATGCTTCCGCACCCTCCCCGACCTAATCGGTGCCTACCAGCAACCCAACAACGGGCTGGTGACACCCCTGCTCTACCCCGTGCACCGGGCAAGGCAGGCAGTTGATGAAGACTCAGGTGAGCTGGGGAGGGAGCAGTGGGAGCAGCTCTGGGCTGCAAGTGGTGGTGGGGGGGGTCCCAGTAAGCTGGCTGTCCTCTGCCTGCAGACGGGGAGGATGTCCGAGGTGGTGGGCAGGCGGCAAGCGCGGTGCTGGCCGGAGGAGCCGGGACAGGCACATGGCTCACCACTCCCATCACCAGCCGGACCCACATCTCACAGCAACTGCACCAGAGGCTGCAGGAGCAGGTCCACAGCAGGTAACGCGCCCCTGCCCACCCCAGGGTGATGGAGGCCATGGGGTGGGCATGGCCACTCCTCGCTGGAGATGGTGGCGTGCCTGGTGGGGGATCTTTCCAAAGACACCCACCTGCTCTTGCAGCCCGGCCAGTGACTTCATGGGCTTCATGGCTGAGTACCTGAACCACCACCTGCAGCTGGACCTGGAGGCTCTGCGCCACGGGCACCCACAGCTGCGTCATCTCAGCACCGCACTCGTTACCGCCTGCCGGGCGCTGCACAGGCAAGTGGCCTGGGTGGGGGACACACACCTCCCCAGAGCCACCCACCTCATCCCCAGCCCCTTTGTGGTGGCCCAGCACCTCCACTGGGGCTCAGGAGATGCCCACGCTGGGTCTCACCTGCTCCTCTCCTCTGCAGTGAGATCGACTTCACGTTGGCAGGTCTGGAGACACTGGCCAGGGTGTTTGACCCCCCCATGTCCCCTCTCAGCCCAGCCAGGGAGCAGGTGAGACCTTCTCAGGCCACTGCAGCCCCCAGTTGCCTGCAGGTGCCTTGTGGTGTGTGGCTGGGGATAGCTGGTTTGAGGGGGAGGTTGTCAAGGTGGTTTTGGTGCCTGTTGGCACCCAAAGATGCTGCATGCCCTGTGGTGCTGCTGGTGGTCTCTGGGTGCTGCGTGTGCTGGGGTTCCTGCAGCTGGCAGGGGGCACAAGCAGGAACTCATTTCTGTGCCCATTCCAGGATGTGGCCAGGGGAGACCCCCCCCCCTGTCTCGGGGTGCAGCCTGGACCTGCCATGAGGAATCCACTGGTCCAGTGCCACCACACTGCTCCAAAAATATCCATCCTTCCCCTCAGGGCCTCCTGACCAGCGACCCAGACCTTGAGCTGCTCCTCAACAAGATATCTACTGTCAACCACCTCCTCTCATCACTGGAGAAGAAGGTGCCTACTACCCCCTCCCCCTGGTGCCAGGCTGAGGAAGTCCACCTGGGTGCAGGGGGACCACAGCCACTGTTAGTGGCAGCCACTTCCTGGCTCTGTTGGCACCTTGGGCTGGGGAACCTCACCCTGCTCCAGCAAACCCCTCACCTAAATTAAACCCTCCAGCAAAACAAGCTGTGGGGGGTGGTGAAACCTTGAGATGCCCCTTGGGGCAGGACAGGCTGGCTCAGGGCTCCCAGTTAACCCAGTTCCCCCTAGACCAGTGCCCATCTCTCCTGTAGGTGCTGAAGTCGCTGCAGGAGACAGTTTCAAGGCACAACCTGTCGCTGCCCAGCACGGTGGCATCTCCCCCACCAACTGCCAAACCCCTGGCTGTCCAGAGCTTTGAGGTGAGGGCAGGGGGCACAGCAGGCCCCCAGTGTCACTATTCAGGCAGGACAAGGTACGGGGCTGACCTGGCAACCACATCCCCATCTGCAGGTGAAGGTGGGCAAGTTGCAGCGGGCAGCCCTGACAGTGGACGTGGAGTCGGGCACAGTGGCCATCACCAAGAAGGGCAGCGTGTCCCCAGAGGAGACCATCCATCAGGACAAAAGTAAGGGGCTGCTGACCCTCCTACAGCCTGTGGGGCTGTGGGATTCCCCTGGCACAGGCCTGATACCCAGGTGATGTGCTGCAGACCCGGTCACACCCTGAACTCCCATCCCACTCTACCTGCTGACCCCCATGGTAGGAGGAGGGTACCACTCTTGCCCCCCTCATGCCTGGCATTCAGTCCTGCAGCTGATCAAATACCAGAGCGTGCAGAGCAAGGTGAGGCTGGTGTACGACCGGGAGCCCCAGAGGAACCTGAGCAGGGACTTTGTCTTCCCCAACGCACGGGTAAGTGGCACTGGCCTGGCTCACTGGGTGTCCTGGGGCAATACAGAGCTGTTACTTAGGGATGCAGAAAACAGATGGTCTTGGGGTTCAGATCAGCTTGCTCCTGCACCTGGGGATGATGGCCCCCTGATCCTACTGGCACCTTCTGGGGTGCTGCAGGTCCCAGCTCCTCTTTGGGGGGCACTGAGACACCCGTATCACCCTGCAGAAGCGAGAGGCCTTTTGCCAGCTGCTGCAGCTGATGAAGATCCAGCACTCCAACCTGGATGAGCCCGACCTCATCTCGGTGTATGTTGGGACGTGGAATATGGGTAAGAGGCCAGCATAAGGTCACTTTGTCCCAGGAGTCTGTCACAGCTTGTTGTGAGCCCAGGTGGGTTTTGGGAGATGAAGGAGCTGCCCCAAGAAAGCTGAGGTCCAAGGTGGTCCTCAGTGGGAGCAGGAGGCTGGAGAAGACCCTGACTTGGCCACTTTTGGGTTTGTCTGTCCTGCTGGAATCCACTCGCTTGGTGACTGTCAGGGAAATGGAGAAGCTGGAACACCGGGGGCGTTTTGGGTGGTAGCAGTAAATCCCAGCACCAGTCTGGGATGTGCGTGGGTGGACCACGCTACTTCCCATCCCCAGCAGCTCCTGGGGACTTGCATGGTCTGAGGGTGGAGGGAGGCTAGAAGAGCCTGGCATCAGGCCCTTTGTCATCACCCGCCTAGTGACCTGCTGTCCCCTGCCTGCAGGCAGCACCCCGCCACCTCGCTCCCTCGCCTCCTGGCTGACATCAAGGGGCCTGGGGCGCACGCAGGATGAGACCACCGCCTGCATCCCCCACGACATCTACGTTGTTGGCACCCAGGAGAACTCCCTGGGCGACCGCGAGTGGGTTGAGTTCCTCCGTGCATCTCTGAAGACCCTGATGGCCATCGACTACCGTGTGGTAATGGTGGGGTGCAACCCAGAACCCTCTGGCTGTGCCTGGGGGGGTACCTGGTGCTAGGCAAACCAAAGCCATTCCCCACCAGTCTCAAGGAGCTGGTTGCCAGTAGCCATCATAGAATCATTTAGGTTGGAAGAGACCCTTGGGATCATCAAGTCCAACCATCAGCCCTACTCTACAAGTTCTCCCCTAAGATCATCCCAGAGCTCTTACCCCCAAACCCAGGGTCCTCCCCACCCTAAATGCAGCCCAGGGAACCTCCTATGCCTGGTGGACCCCATGCAGGGAATGCCCTCCCCAGGAGCTATCTTTCAGGGATGGGTTGACTCACCTTGCTGCTTCTCCATCCCCATCACACTCAGCTGTGGGGCAGTGCTGGGGGAGCAGGCAAGCTCAACCCCTGCCTCCCCACCTCCTGCAGGTCGCTCTGCAGTGCCTCTGGAGCATCAAGATCGTGGTTTTGGTGAAGCCAGAGCACGAACGGCGCATCAGCCACGTCCACACCTCCAGCGTGAAAACCGGGATCGCCAACACACTGGGTAGGGATGGGGTGGAGGGGATGGCTCAGAGTGAGGGGGGCAGCCTGGGGGCCATCCCAGGACCTCCCAGAGCTCAGTGCCCAGCACATCCCTGCAGGGAACAAAGGAGCTGTGGGCGTCTCCTTCCTCTTCAATGGGACCTCCTTCGGCTTCATCAACTGCCACCTGGCCTCTGGCAGCGAGAAGACCCACAGGTGATGGAGGGGCTTGGGTGGGAGGGTCTGCTCCTGGGCAGGTGGGTGTCTCAGGAGGTTGGAGGAGCCCCAGGGGCTGTGGGATTGTCCCTGTCCCCACCTGGCAGGGGCAGGATGAGGTTGAGGTGTGCCTGGGGAGATTCACAGGGTGCTGCCATCCCCTCCACAGGCGTAACCAGAACTACAGTGACATCCTGCGCTCCCTGGTTCTGGGTGACAAGCGGCTCAGTGCCTTTGACCTCACCCTGCGCTTCACCCACCTCTTCTGGTTTGGGGACCTCAACTACCGCCTGGACATGGACGTGCAGGTGGGACTCTGCAGGCACCACAGCTGGGGACGGTGACACACTAGTGGTGGCACTGGTGCAGCCAAAGGTGTGAGAAGGGCCAGGGCTCACCGCACCTTCATCCCCTGGCACAGGACATCCTTGCTCACATAACCAAGAAGGAGTTTGAAACCCTCCTGGCCGTTGATCAGCTCAACCTGGAGCGGGAGAAGAACAAAGTGTTCCTGCGATTTAGTGAGTGGTGGGACAGAGGAAATGGCTCCCTTGCCAAGGTGGGGACACCTGCCCCTGCGCTGGACTCTGCAGCCCTCTCCCTGTACCACCTTGGGTGTGCAGTGGTGCCCTGTTTTGGGATGCTGAAATTGTGGGGAACCTTGGAACCATGGAAAACCATGGGGCTCTATGTCCCAAGAGCATGCAAACATAGGGACAGTCACAGCCTGTCCCTTCAGGGCTGGCTGGGAGTGTCAGTCATTGGTGTGTCCCTTGGACAAGGACCATGACACCCCATGGGGACTCTTCCCCAGCTGGTTGCAGCTATGGGGACATGCAGGGAGGCTGGCCATTATGCCATCTCTGTGTCTTGCTTCCCAGGTGAGGGTGACATCTCCTTCCCACCCACGTACCGGTATGAGAGGGGCTCCCGGGACAGCTACATGTGGCAGAAGTTCAAGCCAACTGGGGTGAGTTCCTGGAGCCTCCTTACGAGCTGTAGGACATCACCAGGGTATGGGAATCCCAGGTTTAGATGGTGCTGGGGGGTTCCTTGTTGTGGTGGTCGGCCCCCATGCCTCTGTCAGTTTATTCTCCTCTACAAAGTGAGCCTGGCCAGGAGGCAGCTCGCTTTTTGGCGTGCTGGGGTGCTTTTCTGGGCTGGGGGGAGCCAGACCTGAGGGGGGCACTGAAGCTGGATGCTTTCTGCATTTTTAGGTGAGGATCAATGTCCCTTCGTGGTGTGACCGCATCCTGTGGAAGTCGCACCCAGAGACCCATGTGGTCTGTAACTCCTATGGTGAGTGAGACCCCGGGGTTAGGGGGACCTCAGGGTGGCCAGTGCTGCCCAGGACCCCAGGGCTCGGGGCCTGTCACCCCATTGCCCCCTCTTTCCATCCAGGCTGTACCGACGACATCGTAACCAGTGACCACTCGCCCGTCTTTGCCACCTTCGAGGTGGGAGTAACGTCACAGTTTGTGCCCAAGAAGGGTAAGGGGTTGGGTTCTGTCACCTCCCGTGCCTGGTTTAGGGTAAGACCTGGCTGCAGGTGCTCAGCTGGCATGTGCCAACCTGCTGGTACTTGCCTGCAGCCCCTGGATCTGACCCCGAGCCCCTGGCCTGCATCGAGTGGGAGAGCATCGAGGTGATCGTGAAAACCGCCAGCCGCAGCAAGTGCTACATCGAGTTCCACTCCTACTGCCTGGAGGGTGAGGTGGCCCCCGGGTGCTGGGGGGGAATAAAGGGTTGGGGGGGTACCATGGGGGTGAGCTAGCCCCGGCTGGAGCTGTGCCCCCCACTCTTCCCTGGCAGAAGCCCAGCGGAGTGGGGAGAACACCTCCCAGAGCTGTGACGTCCCTGGCTTCCTCAAGTTGGCCTGGTCTGCAAAGCATCTGCCTGTGGTAGGCACTGGGCAGGGGGGCAGCCGCTGCCCCCCCCACCCCAGCCCTTGAGCATCCTCCTCCTTCTTCTTCCCCATCCCTCCCGCTGTCTCTGTACCCTCAGCCCCGAGGGGTGCCAGGGGCTATCACCATCACCCTCCAGAGCCACCTCTGGGCCACCCTGCCCTGTAGCAGCATCTTCTCCCCCCCCAAGCATCCCTCTTTCCATCTGCAGCTGAACCCCATCCTGCCCGACCTGGAGTACCTGGGGGACCAGCACCTGCTCCTCAGCATCAAGGGTGTGGAGAGCTGCGAGTCCTACGGTGCGTGCTGGATGGTGACCTGGGGGCTACCATGATGGCATGGGGGGGGCTGCCAAACATAGCCCCAGCAGGGCACAGGTAACAGCCTGCTGGGTGTAAGTTTTTGCAGCTGCAGCTTGGCCAAAGGGACCCTGCCACCCGTGAGGGGCTCACCAGCCCCCTAAGCTGCCCTAAAGGGGGGCTAATGCCAGCGTGTGCCCTGCCTGCAGGCGAATGCTGCATCGCCATGAGGTCAATGATCGGCAGCATGGCCCAACAGTTTGAGACCTTCCTCTTCCACCGTGGTGAGGAGACAGGCTCCATGCGTGGCTGGATGAAGGTCCGGGTCCCCAAGGACAGGCGCAGCACCCGCGAGAGGCTCTACGGTAAGGTGGCCATGATAGTCTCCTCCCATTGCCTGAGGCATGGGGCCACGCTCAGGCAATGGCATGGCTCTGCCCGCTGGGGAGAGACCCAACCTCAGTGCCTTTGCAGAGTGGATCAGCTTCGAGGAGGAGGACACCGAGCCGGTGGCAGATGCCCCAGCATGCCCCAAGCCACCCCTGCAGCCCCGCAGGTACCCCAGCCAGGTTCTGCCCCACCATGAGCCCCAGCCATGGGGTGATACTGAGCCCTCGCCCTCTGTACTTTGCAGGAACAGGCCCCGCAGCCTTCCGGAGCCAGCCTCCAGCTACACCAACCCAGCCTACTTCATCTTCGAGGGGGTCCCCAACATGTGGGGGCCGGCCCCTGGTGCCGGTGAAGCCCACGACAAGCAGGCAGAGAGCCCGGCTGGGAGCCAGCAATGCCAGAGCCCCCTTTGGTCACAAGTCCCTTCACCCTCAGAGGAAGAGCGATGGGGTGGCCGGCATCGCTGTGTGCCAGGGAGGCCACCCCGTGGACGAATGCTCAGCCCCCCTGGTGTGGACCAGCAGAAGAGACCCAAATCGGCCATCCTGGCAAGGGACACACCAGGGTTGGGTGACTGCTCATTGACAGCATTGCAGATGGCCACTGGCCTGAGCCAGTTGGACTGGGCATCCTCTGAGCTAAGAGGGAACAACCAGAAGGCCCCACTGCACCAGACCCACAGCAGCCTGGAGCCACCCCCACGGCCCTACCGGGAGATGCCAAGGTGCACACTGGAAACTCACCATCACGGCCACCCTGGAGAGGTAACTTCTGTGGTCTTTGTGGGGTGCTGGAGCTCAGCTGAGGGATTTCAGGAGCTCAGGGAGTGGTGGTTCCTGCTCTGGGCTGTGGGACCACCAGTAGATGCGAGGTCCCATCCTCATGGCAATGCTCTGCCTGATGATAGTGTGATACAACAGAAGGTGAAGGAACAATGATGTGCCAGGTTAATGCAGGGTGAGGACACGAAGGTGGAGAACTTCATGGTCCTGGTGTGACACTGCTGGTGTATGTCTTTGTTCTTCTTTCCCCAGTGGCCCTGTGACAGGGAGGAGTGGTCCCGTGGTGTTGGCAGGTGCTTGGGCCACCTAGACTTGCAGCAGAACAAGGAAAGGTTGCAGGAACATGGCTGGAACCACCTGGAGTTCTTCAGGTACCCCCAGGCACTGGAGCTTGGAACAGGGGGCACCGTACAGGTCAGATCCTGTGGCCCTGGAGTCCCTGGCAGAGCTCCGCAACCCAGGGGTGAGGAGAGGTGAGGCTGGGGGCCGGGGGATGTGGCAGGGCAGGGACAGGAGGAGATCAAGTGCCTACATCTCCATGGATGCCCTGGGGTCATGAGGGTTCCCTGCTCCCTCTTGGTGGCTCCCCTTGCCCAGTGCACAGAGATGTCACGGAGTGGGATCTGCTGGATGCTGGGGTGCTCAGCCCAACCCCTCCCCAGCTCATCCATGGCAAACTCAGTGAGTCTGCCTTAGAGACACAACCTTGGACCCAGCACCTAGAGCACCTATCCCTGCTCCAGCACCCATGTGTGTTCCTCTCCTCTGTGGAGCTCCCGGGGCAGACAGAGCTGCTGAGGAGCCCACCCCGGGCTGGATCTATTGGCCACGCTCCCAACTCATCTGGCCTCACCAATAAGCAACTGGAAAGTCTCAGGAAGCTCCTGTGGCCATTGGGAGGGACACTTTCCGGATCTTGACATCTGTCTCCATCCCTGAAGCAATGGAAGGAGCCCTCTGAACCCCACCAGCAAGGAAGGATGGGGGACATGGGAGGTGTTCAGGCCACTTGGGAAGTAAGGACCTCTGGGTGCTTTGGACCACAAAGCTCAGCATCTTCAGGCAGCCCACCTGCAGCCTGCAGGAGCACAATGGTGTCCGTGGCCAGCCCAGCCCGTGTCCTCATGCCTTTGGCCCTGGCAACTGCTCCCTCCTCCCTGGGCTCAGACCTGCTCTGATGGACTTCCCAGAGGACTTCTCCTACAGCAGCTACTCCTGAGGCTGTAGCACCGTCTCCTTACGAGATGCCCCATGCTGTCTCCATCCAGAATAAAATCTCAGGGACACTGGGGGGGGTGGTGTGTGCGATGCCAGGTTCTGTGCTGGGGCAAGGAGGGAGCGTGCTGAGATGAGCTGGGCAAGCTGGGTGGGGAGAGTGCTGGCTCCAAGTGCCTTGGCTGCTCCAGGGGCATTGCCCCCTTCCTTCCCACTGGTTAACTGGGGCCCCACAAACCCCAGCCCTCAAGGCCCAGTGTCCCACATGGCTCTTGCACGGGGCTGAGCTGGTTCTGCCTTCGGTAGGTGCTTGTGGTGACGCAGTTCCCCATCAAACGTGCTGGCTCTGCCCCCTCAGCCCTGCACACCCACGGTCCCCTGTGCTCTCCCTCCATAGCCAGACAACCCCCTGGCTGCCCCTCACTCTTGTCCACTGTCCCCCACATCCCAAGGTGCACCCGTTGGACCCCAGCATGCCCCTTTCTTCATGTTTGCACAGCACCCACCCTTGGCCCACCTGGATGCTCGCAAAAGAGTTAAACCTCCTGGACCAGGCACAGCAATGCAGGGGGTGGTGGAGGACATGCCCCCCAAACACGGGGCTCAGCAGGCCCCCTAACTGCTGCGACACCTGAGGTGGCAGCAGTTTTGGGGACACTATGCCCAAGCTGGCCTCAAGGTGGCAGTGGCCACCTTTGTCCCCAGGAGTGCCCCGCAGAGCTGGGGGGCCAGCAGGGCAGCACCCTGGGGTGCAGGCTCTGCCAGGACCTGCATGGTTCCAGTGGGGCAGGGAGGCTGCCGTGGGGTGGACAAGGTGCCCAGGTCCCCATAGGCAGGGGGCTGCCATGCCCATGGACGAGGGGACTATAGCCCCTGTGGTAGAGGGACCGTGGTCCCCATAAGTGAGGGACTGTTGCCCCTATGAGCGAGGGACTGTGGTCCCCATGGCCAAGGGTCCTTGGCCCCCATGGGGAAAGGGCTGTCACCCAAAGGTGAAGCCCACACATCCCTTGTCTGGAGGGGCTGCTGAGGCACCTGCAGGTGGTCCAAAGCCTCCGAGGGCAATGGGGAGGATGGGAACATAGCTGGGACTGAGCCCCCACGGCAGCCCCTGGGGCAGGCAGGGACGCGGGCAGAGACGCTGCAGGCTCCTGCCCCCGCCTCTGCCCGCCTCCAGCCCTGCCTCTCCTGGGCACTTTGCTCCCAGCGCTGGGAGAGCGGGAGCGGGCACAGACAGCACAGCACGGCGAAGGGCAGCCCACGGCCCCGCCAACATGGTGCCCAGCCCCATGGAGGACAGGGGCTCCCCAGGGCTGCCCCGCTCCTGAGAGCCACCCCAGCCCAGGACTGCAGGTGAGCTGGGGAAGCCCATGCCTGGTGGAGGGCAACAGCTGGGGTGGCCCTGCCATGGCCATGACATGATCTTGCAAACCCCGTTGGTCTCTGGTGTGGGAGGGTGGGGGGGCGGGGACTGTGGGGGACAACTTTTGCCCCTCAAGGGATAGAGGTGGGACCCCCAGGGCTGAACGGGCATAGGGTGGGAGTCAGCCAGTTCTCCCATCCATCCACCATCCCCACATTCCTACATGCATCTCCTCCTTCACATGCCACTGCCTTCCTCCATCACCAAGGGCCTTCACCCTTCTCAGCATGGCCACCTCCTCTCCTTCATATTCATCTCCATCCCCCAAATCTCTGTCTTCTCACAGGGCAGATTTGCCCTCAGGCTGCCATGGCTTAGCCCAATGCTGTGGGCTTCTGCCCTTCCCTGGGGAGGCGGAGGGACAGAGACAGCCCATCCAAGGGTGAAAGAAACCCCTCACCTCCCACCCCACTGGGAAAGGGGTTCGCCTCAGAGCAGGGGCTGTGGTGAGCAGCAAAGGAAGCGCCTGACCCCGCTGGTGTCCCCAGGGAGGAGGCACCGGCGCCCAGGCAGCGCTGGCAGATCGTGCTTTGGCTGCTCTTGCAGCCAAAGAGAGGGACCAGAAAGAAATTAGGTCACGCTCCCCTTGTGCCGGGGCTTTGGCTGCAAAAACCACGTGGCGATTAGGGACAAGGGTCCTTCTGCAGGATGTTTTGCATAATTTCCCCTTGTTTTGCAATTTCTGAAAGCTTAGGAGAGAAGAAAAGCCCTGTTTTTCCTGTGCTCCAGCAGCAACCAGTCCCAGGCTTACCCCATGTCACTCGGTGGCCGCTCGCTCCCCTCCAAAATCCGCTCTCTGGAGCTCCTGCCCGCTACACCACTGTTCCCAACCCTCTGTCCCATCCTTCCAGGACTTCAGCTCGGGGGCAGAGTCTGCCCTCGGTGCTGCTCTACTCATTCATTTCATTGGAGACTTTCCAACATCCCCGTAAATCCCCAGGGCCCGCAGCCTGGGCCAGCTTCTGGGGCACCCTGGGCTTGGGGTGGCCACCAGCTCCCAGTGGAGCTAGTGACACCCGTGGGACAAGGATGGGTTCAGGCTGGGCACAGCCACGGGGCCAGGAGCCAGGGCAGAACTCCTGTTCCTGCAGCAAAGGGCCAAGGGCAGCACGTGCCCCCCAAAGCATGGCCCTGTGGCCACCCCTTGCCCCTTTCTGCTAGCAGATGGACACCTGGGTGATTTTCAGGACCCCTCACTGCTTCCTGGGCCACAAGTGGAGACCAGACTGCAGGCACCAGCCCAGGGGGATGTGCTTGCCATGGGCAAGAGCTTCCCCAGCATTGCAACCTTTGTGCATCCATAGAACAGGCAGGGCAGGAGCGGGCATCCCCTCCCCAGCTCCATGGCCTTTCCCTGCAGTGCCTTCCATCTCCTGCTCCAGCAGTGAGCCCAAACAGTTTGTTCAGACCACACTGTGGCTACAGTTAGTCCCTCCTTGAAAAAGCTCACACTGAAGAGGCTGTGGCCAGTGAGAACCTTGTAGGGGATGTCAGCAAGGGGTAGGAATGGGTCTGGTGGTGACGCATCCTCAGGGTGAACTGATGTCAATCAGCTATTTGAAGCACTGATTTTGATTGTGACTAAAGATGAGGAAGCAGGAAACCCGTTCGAGATAAAGCTTGCCCAATGTCATCTTATTTTGCATTTTCATTTTCCAGGGGTTATCCCCAAAGGAAGCTTGCTCAGGAATGGTTAAACCACACCGCTGAGCACTGATTGTTGTCAGGCTTTATCAGCTGCCAGGAGCCGTGGACCTGTACTCTCCTCTGAGCAGCCTGGTACCACACAGCTGCTCAGGCTTTTCCCTTCTGCTTTCCTTACACCAGATGATTATTATTGGGTTTTTTTATTATTATTTATTGGCTTTTTCGTATCTTAGTTGTTTGTTGACCTGTGTCATGGGCATTGGCTTTGGTCACTGAACCCTGCAGCACCTACGGTCCGGTCAGGCTCAAGGCTTCATGCTCACTTGCACCCAGAGGTTAGAAAAGGACAATAGATCTCCCAGTTCCTTGTGTCCTTGGCAGTGTCGTGGCTTGGGGAAACACAGCCACTGGGCTGGGACCAGCACAACCGTGTTCCCGCCAGCAGAACCAGCCCCACGAGACCACCGCTGGCACCACTGCCCGGAGGTTCAGGGTTTCATACCAGTTGTTTTTTCCCCTCCTGGTGCTGGGAAAACAGAGCAAGTTCTTCCCACTGTTAATGTTTGATCAGGACCTGCCTGTTGCTCTCTGAACTCATCCCTGTAATAAAGCCAGGCAGCTGCCTGCGTTGTCTGCTGCAGGAAGGAAACTGCAGGGTGTTCAACGTGAGCTTGAAGCTGCAGCTCAGCCCACAACTCAAACAGAGTGTGGAGGTGTGTGTGGCGCTGAAGGGCCAGTCCTGTGGCCACCCGCCTGCCCATCTGCCTGCTGATTCATTTATGATCATCTCTGTAAACTCAGGGATGTCTCTCCAGGCAAGGCTTTGCAGGGAGAGGGATGGATTACAGCTCAGCTGATCCCATGGATACACCCTACAGGATATTCCTGCCAACGGTGCTTGCCACAAGAAGCCATCAGGATGCGCATCTCTGTGGCAAAGGCAAGAGGCAAACAGGCAAACAGGAGGGGGATGATGAGGGAGCCAAGGGATGAAGGAGCCTGAGAGGACGTTGTCTTCACCTCGTACCACCACCAGCAGCATCTCATAAACATGCATCATCTCCACAAGTCCTGGGTCCTCCTTCATCCTGGCAGCCTTCACCTCCTGTTTGAGCCCTGGACCAACAGAAACTTCAGACACACCAACTCTCCCTCTGTCAGACATGGCTTTTGGTTGCACCCTCATCTCTGCCAGCAGCATAGCAGATGCTCCTGCTCCCAGGTTACTCATCCAAGCATCCACCCTTGTTTGGTAGAAGCAGCCACTCTACAAACACTTCTCCAGGGATGGTGGTGGGTGTGGAGGTGCCATGATGTGGTCAACCCTCACCAGTCCTTTGCTGGACACCATGATGATGGCAGAAGCTCCTTCTTCCCTCTGGAGGGGTGGACTCTGAACTTTAGGCATCCTGAGGGGTAAATTCCACCCTTTGACAATTCACCCTCATACCTCAGCCCTGGGGCTTGTTTCGCCGGGAGGATGTGGATTCCAGCTTTTGATCCTAACACTGTGCGAGGGGAAACGTCTGCCCTGTGAACTTGCACCGTCTTGGGCTGGGACTTGGCTCTGGTGCAGCTCCTCTCCGCAGGGTTTAGATCATTCCTCCCCTACGGAGAATACCCAGCAGCTGGAGGCCCCTCACCATCCAGGGACCCTCTCTCCCAAAGGCTCCTTTAACAGGCCCCCAAGGATTTCTCCAGGCCACAATATTCCCCCAGACAAGCCTTTCTTCTCCTCCCGCCTTTCTTCTGTCAAGGAGCCCTCTGGGACGAGCAGCATTGTCAGGATGGTGCCAATTAGGCTGAGACGGCTTCCAAGAGGCTGTGCTGGCACCGGCCGGGGGCTGCTGTTGCTCATAAAGGCCTCATTGTTCGGCGCGCCGTGGGGCTGCTGGCCGGCGGGGCCGGCGTAGTCCTCTGTCTCAGGCACGCTTCCTGGCTCCACGCGGCGCTGGTGTCACTGCCCGCTGCTCAAAGGGATGATTAACGGGTGTCATTGCGGGGGCTGCGAAGGGGAGGATTCTGTCAAGCCTCCCTGGGCTCCCCACGAGGCCCGAGCGCTCAAGCTGAGAAAAACCAGAGAACCATCAAAGTGGCTGGAGCTCCTGGAGGGGGGGGTGGAAAATCTGGCATCTTTGGCTCCCTTCCACACTTTGTGCCTGACAATGGTCGGGATCAACGACTAATGTGCTTTTATTAACTGCTCCCCTAGATCTGGCTTGAGAAACATGGCCACTTCAGTGAGGACGTTCCCAGTTGCCCTGTGGACACCAACGCTGGCTCCCTGGCCAGGAGAAAACACCACCGCGGTGTCAGAGGCCAAGTGCATCTTCAACGAGGAGTTCAAGTTCATCCTGCTGCCCGTCTCCTACAGCATCGTCTTCGTGGTGGGGCTGCCTCTCAACTCCTGGGCCCTCTGGATGTTCATCTCCAGGATGAGGCCGTGGAATGCCACCACCACCTACATGTTCAACTTGGCCATCTCTGATGCGCTCTACGTCCTCTCCCTCCCCACCTTGGTTTACTATTATGCCGACCGCAACAACTGGCCCTTCGGGAAATGGCTCTGCAAGATTGTTCGCTTCCTCTTCTACGCTAATCTCTACAGCAGCATCCTCTTCCTGACGTGCATCAGCGTCCACCGCTACATGGGCATCTGCCACCCCATTCGCTCCCTGAAGTGGGTGAAAACCAAGCATGCCCGCATCATCTGTGTGGGCGCCTGGCTCGTTGTCACCATCTGCCTCATCCCCAACCTCATCTTTGTCACCACCAGCTCCAAGGGCAACAGTACCCTGTGCCACGACACCACCAGGCCTGAGGAGTTCGACCATTATGTGCACTACAGCTCCTCTGTCATGGCCCTCCTCTTTGGCGTCCCCTTCCTGGTGATTGTCCTGTGCTACTGCCTGATGGCCAAGAGTCTCGGCAAGTCCAGGTTCTCCAACTCCAGCCCCCGAATGCCCTCCTACAAGAAGCGCTCCATCAGGATGATCATCATTGTGCTCACCGTCTTTGCCATCTGCTTTGTGCCCTTCCACATCACCCGGACCCTCTACTACACCTCCCGCTACTTCCAAGCTGACTGCTGGACCCTCAACATCATCAACTTCACCTACAAGATCACACGACCCCTGGCCAGCATCAATAGCTGCCTTGACCCCATCTTGTACTTCATGGCTGGGGACAAGTACCGGGGATGGCTGCGACGGGGTCAAGCCCAGCGGCTCCGGCCCGTGCCCACATGCGACCTGGCCCTGGTGTCCCCTGCCACAGACAACCTCACAGGTGGCAGCCACACTGCCATTAACAACCAAGGGACAGCAACAGCACAGAGCACAGGCAGGTGCCAAGGGGACAATGGTGGGTTACAATAGCCTCATCCCTGGTCTCCACAAGTCACAGGCCCTCCAGGCTCTGTGTGGGCACCCTCAGGTCCCTGAAGCTGCTCCTGCTGAAGGCTGAGGATAGCTGGCCAGGGGTTTCTCCTGGCCCTGGCCTGGGATGCTGTGGGAGGAGGGTGACATTATTGCTCGAGGCAGATCCACCTTCCCATGGGAATGGGAAGGATGCTGAGAAAGCCACTTTGGAATAGGGCATGTGCCATCCCAGGACGCTTCCAAGGACATGTGGGGGCTGACAGGTCATTAAAGAGAAGAGATACTGGTCCCTTCCCGGGGATGCACAGCCCTTCCAGTCTGCTTGGCAGCAACGTGCGGGGACAGGACTGAACCTGGGGATGGCACTGACGTTGGGTCCCCTGTGTGCCTGGCGGAGGCTCTCTGAGATGTCCCTGTCACACTGTTAGCTTTGGGCGAGGTGGGGAGGGACACAGCATGGAGTGCTTACTGCCCATCATCCACCAATAAAGCCCCTTCCCTTTTCTCTACATGCAGGCCTATTTCTCCTTGTAGCACAAGGAAGAGGGATGAAATGCCCACCCTTGTCCCAGAAAGCGTTTGACAGCAGAGAAAAGCCACCCACCACCTTAGCGCTGGGTCCAGTTTGGGGTGAGGGGCTTGAGCAGTGACACCCACGGCAATGGGAGAGTCCTCAGAAATCTGCCTTTATGGGTGTTTGCTTTCCAAATGTTTACCCAGCCCTCTTGTTTGACTGAGTTCTTGCGCAAAGAGGAGCAGACCAGAGATAGCTATCAGCACTGTTGACCCTCCCACACCAGCCCAGGAATGGATGTGACAAGGCTATCCCCACCACAGGGAGCCCTGGGACAGGTTTGCCCTCCATTCACACATACACACACACACCATCCCCAGGAGCCCCCCCAGCACATTCCCAGAGAAGGAAAGCCCATAGTATCATTATGGTGTCAGCCCCTAGCCATGGCACTGGCTATGAACAGCCACATCCCCCCAGGAGCTGCCCAGGTCACCCAGGGAAGGAGAAGGCACCAGAGATCCCCCGTCCCACTGGACCCCCAGAGAGCCCCTCACTCACCACTGAGCTGAAAGCAGAGAGAGAAGCAAGATGGCCCTCCTCAGCCCAGTCAACCCAATAGGAGCAGCTGCAGCAACCTCCCCTCCCCTTATAGCCAATGTTGCCCAGGTGGACCTGGAGATACTTGGTCACACCTGAGTGGTATGAGGATCTCCATCAAGCACATCCCCATCCCCAGAGATGGGACTGCCAGGGAGGGGACACGGGTGAGTGGCATGTCCACCTACGTGGGGGTATGGCAATGGTGCCCCTGATCCTGCCCCCACCCCCCGCATACACAGGCAGTGGTGGGGGGAGTTGGAAATCTGTATTGGGTACAGAGATGGCAGAAAAAGCTCATCTGGGGCCAGGGCAGCACCCACCCCTTGCCCAAGACTCCATGGTCCCAGCTGAGGCCACTTCCATGGATCCCCAAGTCCAGGAGTGTCCCCCCTACCCTGGAGGAATGTCTCCCCAGCCCAGTCCTGCTCGCCGTCAGGATGCCAGTCCAAAGAGTCCGTCTCACTCCCTCTTCCCGTGTCACCTCCTCCCTCAGCTCATGGTGCCCTGGTTATCTTGGGTGCACCGTGCCCATTGCTGGACCCCAACCTTGCACCAGCCCCCCCACATCAGCCCCATGTCCTTGGGGGACAGCTGTGTCACCCACAGCCCCTCCAAACCCCCTTTGGAGGGGGACTCTTTCTCAATCTCCCCCTCCCCTCTCTTCCTCCTTTCCTCCCACCTCCTGCTCAGGTTTTTCAGCTGAAAGAGCAGAGGGCTGGAGTGGGGACTGTCCCCCATGTGTCCCAGGTGCCGGGCTGGCTGAAATCCCCACCCGCAAGGTGAAATTCCCCCTTGTGAGTCAGGATCTGGCCTCCGGCGCCGGCCATGCTCAGAGGATGTGCAGCTCATCTGTCTCCGACAGCCCGTACTTGGTCTTGTTCTCGTTGAAGAGCTTGAGGAGGGAGCGGATGTACATCTCATGGTACATGTCCACCGTCTCGCAGCTCGGGTCCTCGATCTTGGGCACCATCACTGGCTCTCCCACTGCCAAGGAGGGGAGGAAGGTCAGGGTGGTGGGCACGGGGGGTTGTGCTCAGCTCATCAGGGACATGAGCTACATGTTGCCTTCCAATGCCACCCATCATGGGATGTCCTCCTCTGCCCCAAAGGCTCACCCACGGTGGTGATGGGTCTGGCGTAGGGGAGGAAGCCTCGGGAATGGACGGAGGTGAGACCTCGGCCGTAGAAGACACAGGGAGCGAAGCCCATCATCTTCTGAAAGCGCTGCTGGATGCTTCTCATCCAGCTGCCCTCCTCAAAGACCACCTGGCGGAAAAGGTCATTCTCCCCAAAGGAGAAGGAGGGGACGAGGTAGGCCCTGTGGAGGGGACACGGTGGGTGGTGATAGTGTGCCGGGGACCCCAGACCCCCGCGGTGGCGGTGCCCGTGACCCACCCGTGCTGTAGGGCCATGCGGACGAAACCCTTGCGGTTCTTCAGGATGAGCGTGGTGACACCAGGACGGCAGGAGAGCGACTCCGCCGCGCCGCCGATGACTATGGCCACTGCGTTGCCGGTGCCATTCTTGGACAGCAGGTACCCGATGGCGCGACGTGTCACTGGGCAGAGGCCTATGGTGGAACAGACCACCCGGTGCTGTGGGACAGCACTTAGAGGACAGGGACCTCATGGGTGATGCCACACGCCCGGAGGAACGGTGCCAGGGACAGTGCAAGGGCTCCCTCTGCTGAGGGAGAGCTCACGGGGGAAAGGCTGGGCCCCCACTTGGCCAGGGTGCAGGAAGGGTACCACCCCTGCCCTGCCTGCTTCTGAGGAGCCCAGGGACCATCCATCCTACAGATGGTACAGGGACACCCCCCCAAAATCCTCCCTGACCACGGGCATTGCCTTCTCTATGCTCTGCCCACGTGTGGTCACAGGCAGAGGTGGGCAGGAGCAGGGCAGGCAGGGGGTGCATCCCCATGGTGCCCACTTGGCCCAAAGCATCACCAACCAAGGATGCCTATGGGGGTGCCCATGAGGGCAGGCTGGCAGGCAGCCCCCCATCCCGCTGCCCCACGGACCCTCACCCCCACTCATCAGGTACTCCCTGAAGACAGGCAGGCGAAAGTTGCCAGCCAGGGTGGTGAGGAAGGGCCGGATGCCCGGGAACATCTCCCCGAAGCCCGTGGAGCCCGTGATGAAGTTGCAGAAGGCGCCGACGCAGAGGATGCCGTGGGGGTGGGAGCCGATGATGTAGTTGTGGCTGGGGGACAGGTCGTGCGTCTTCACCAGCTGCAGGGACAAAACAGTGTCGGGGGGACATCATGGTGGCACATGCTTTTGGGTGGTACCACCACCACCACCTGCATGAATATCCCATCCCATCCCAGCACCCCAGCTCCCCTCACCATACCTTCACAGGGAAATAATCCCGAAAGTGTCTCCACACGGTCCATTGCCGCAGACACGGCAGCCTCCTGCCACCTGTAAACCAGGGAGGGACCACACATGACACATGGTGGCAGGACATATGGGAAACACTCCTCATGGACCCAACCCGTCCCTCTTCCCACCATGACAACAACGGAGGAGAGAAGGGAACTCGAGGTGGGACTCGGTGCTCCCCATTTGCTGTGCCTGGATGGACACAGAGAAAAGGGGGGAACCCTACGCCCCGTCCTGCTGCAAAGAGGGGTGGGGGTGTGCCCATTCCCACCTTTCTCTGGCGTGTCCCAGTCAAAGATGATCCAGGCCAGGTAGAGAGCAGAGATGGGCCAGAAGCTGGTGAACACCAGGTAGATGAGGACCAGCAGGCTGATGGTTCCTGCAGGAGCCAAGGAGGGGTCTGAGTGGGTGTGTGTCTACCCCCATTGGGACCCCCCCTGCAGCTCCCTACTCACCCAGCAGGAGGAAGCTGAGCACCCACTGCAGGACAGAGAGGAGCTGGAGCCAGGAGCGGACATCCCGCTGTGAGGGCCAGCGTGCTGCGAGCAGGGTGTGCAGGGCTGTCCGGACGCTGGCGCGGCTACCTACATGGAGGGACATGGCACCCAGCCCAAACCAGCATGGCTTGCACAAATGCTGTCCCAGCTAGCCAGGGGGAGTGTGTGTGTGTGTGTGTCCCAGCCTGGTGGTGCCCTTGGCTGTGAGATTGGGGTATAGGGACAAGGCAAGAAGTAGGATGGGAAAGATGAAGCAGCTGAGTGAAGAAGGATGGGGTGGGGTGGGGTGGTGATAGGATGAGGGTAATGGCTTCAAACTAGAAGAGAGTAGGTTTAGATTAGATACCAGGAATAAATCTCTGGGCCCAGGTTGCCCAGAGAAGCTGTGGATGCCCTGTTCCTGGAGGGGTTCAAGGCCAGGCTGGATGGGGCTCTGAGCAACCTGGTCTGGTGGGAGGTGTCCCTGCCCAGGGCCGGGGGGTAGAACTGGATGATCTTTGAGGTCCCTCCCAACTCTATTCTATGATTCTACGGTCATCCCCAGAGAGCTCTGAACCATGCCAGGAGGTGTCCCTGGGCAACCTGAGGCTGCTCTGGGGCCAGCCCTGCTCTGAGCAGGGGCAGCTGGCAGGCTGGGTGACCCTCAGCCCAGACATCTCCACGAGCCTGGGTGTACCAGCAGAGCGGTACATCCTGCACTGTGCCAACCTCCCTGAAGGCCAGGACCTTTCCTGTGTCCTCCTTGGCGTGCCCAGGCTCACAGAGAATTTGGGGATTTCTCAGTCAGCACAGCAGGGAGGCGTGGGGTAGCATCTGCCCCCCCAGCAAGTGCCAAGGACAGTGGCCAGTGGCCAGTCTGGGGTGGCCAAGGCTGGCTGTCCCCACTGAGCCTTGACTCCCACGAGGGACAGTCCAACAGCCTGCGGCTGCTCCACTCCCCCCGCCGCCCCCTTCCCTTCAGCCAACCTTGGTGAACCATTAACCGCCCCAGGACGAGTGCCAGGATCCAAACTCCACATGTGGCCCCATCCCTCCTCCCCGAAACGGGCCCACGGCACTGGTCCACCAGCCCACTGCTCCCCGGCCAAAGGTCCTCTGCGGCTGAGACCACCTGGCATGGCCACCACTGCAACCGCAGTGAGCTACAAGTGTCACAAGAGCCTTATTTTCTTGGGAAAACAATGCAAAATCAGCATGGTGGCCAGACAGAGAGATGCTCAGGGAGAGACAGGAGCAGACCTATCCCTATGGCTCCCCAGGACGGGGATTCCTGGGTCTCCAGCCGGACCCCTGAGTCAGAGGAGAAACATCAAACCCCAACACAGGTTCAGTTCTTCCTGGCTCAATCCAAACCACGACCAGGACAACCATCACCAGCTTTGAGGAACAGCTTTCCCTCTCCCTGCAGCAGCGTGTTGTGCTTTAGGCAATCCCTCCCCACTCACCCCCACACCCCCAGCAGCCCCCTG
>VZTM01024206.1:277809-289772 GCA_013400555.1 Jacana jacana | reverse complement strand
TCTCTCCAGCAGTTCCCTGTCCTTCTGGAACTGAGGGGCCCAGAACAGGACACAATACTCCAGATAGGGTCTCACCTGGGTAGAGTAGAGGGGGAGGAGAACCTCTCTCCACCTACTAACCACCCCCCTTCTCATACACCCCAGGATGCCATAGGCCTTCTTGGCCATGAGGGCACAGTGCTGGCTCATGGCCATCCTGCTGCCCACCAGGACCCCCAGGTCCCTTTCCCCTACGCTGCTCTCCAACAGGTCATTTCCCAACCTGTACCATTTGTACCGTTCTTATTCACAGACCAGACACTACAGGCATAAATACATCTCTCCAACCTGCGCACTGTCCGGCGCCATTAAGTAACGCGTGGTGCGTATCTTAAGATGGATGTTTAAAGACTGAAGCATTCCAGTACCAATGGAACCAGCTCTCTCCTGAGACAACAACCTTTCCAGTACAACCCCGCACTGCCTGAGGCTCTCCCCTTCTCCTCAAAAGCCTTTCAAACACCGCAGAGCAAGCGCCTCACCTTTCGATCTTGGCTTGTCTGTTCGAAGCCATGGCCACCAGGCTGGGCTGGGCGGCAGCGGGACCTCCTGGGGATGGGCTCTCGGCATCTTCCTCTCCCGGGGGGCTGGCGGGGGGCAGGTGGAAGCTGCCCAGCCCGTAGCTGCTGCAGAGCTTGAGGAAACGCCAGAACTGGGCCCGAGCACTCTCCAGGTGCTCCAGCCTCCTGCTCAGGTCGACCTGCTTCAGCGTCATGGCCCCCAGCAAGGCGGGCAGCAGCAGGTACTTCAGGTCGGCCGAGGCGATCTCCTCCAGCTCCTCGTTCTCGCTGTAAAAAGGGAGAGACCACACCAGCCTTCCCGTGCCCGTTCCGCTCACCAACGGCCCGTGTGGAGGCAGCAGAAGGCACGAAAGACCCTTGGGCGGCCTCGCTCCCGGGACCGGGACCGGCCCCGGCCCCAGGCCCGTCCCTCCCCTCACCTGAAAAGGTCCAGCTGCGCCACCATGGCGGCCGCCCGCTGTAGCGCGTCCAGTCCCTGCCGCACCTTATCCTGCACGGCCGGAGCCCCCGTGGAGGGCTCGGCGCCGTTCTCCACCTCCTCCCAAAGCCGCCGTCCCGCCGCCAGCAGCTCTGCCAGCCGCGGCCCTGTACCGGCCCCCTCCGCCATGCTGGGCAGGGAAGGTGCCGCCGCCAAACCGCTTCCGGGGCGACCGCTAGTGACCCCGCCCGCCATCTTGGTGAGGGCAAAGGAGGCCGCCATCTTGTTAGTGGCCGATGAGAAGCAGGGCTTGGCCAGGCTGCAGTGGCACCGCCGGGCACCGGGCTCTCCCCCGGTAGTGGCCGGGGACCACAGTGGTGGAGTCGGTGTTGCCCACACGGGGCTTTGCGGTGCCGTGACCCTTCACATGCGTTCAGTGCTCCCGAAGTTTGTCCCTGCCTGAGGCACAGGTCACCCCAGACCCTGACAGGGAGTTCCAGGGGAAGGTCTATGTACTGGTTAAGTGGTCCCATGAAGAAGGGAAAATGAGAATAATTAAATAGAAATTGACAGAAATTGACAATCCCTCTCTAGCACCTTCCCCCTACAGAAAAGGGAGCGAGAGATGTGAGTCCATTCGGTAGCCAAGGGCCACCTTTTAGTTTTTTAAGCACGGCACCTTCCATTTCTTCTGCCTGTATTCTTTTTATAACAAAAGTGAGACAAGCAGCCTTTATAATTTCTTTTTTTAATTATCATTATTATTATTATTATTATTATTTAGCTCCCAAGTCTCTTCTTACAATAGCTCTGGAATTTAAACAGGCACGAGGTACGCAACGGCTGGAGCTGAGCTTGTATGGATGGATGCTGGTCTGACTAACACAGGCAATTGACCTATGTCTATTACACCTATGTATATGGTGTAATAATAGTTCAGGGCCTGCTGGAAGCACTCAGCCCCCAAGCGTGAGTCAATTAGAATCATAGAATCATAGAATCATTCAGGTTGGAAGAGACCCCTGGGATCATCAAGTCCAACCATCAGCCCTACTCTACAAGTTCTCCCCTACACCAGATCCCTCAACACCACATCTAATCTACTCTGAAACACAGTCAGGGATGGGGACTCCACCACCTCCCTGGGCAGCTGATTCCAGTGCCTGACCACTCTCTCTGGGAAAATTTTTTTCCTCATGTCCAGCCTAACCCTACCCTGCTGCAGCTTGCAGCCATTCCCTCTTGTCCTGTCGCTCATGGCCCGTGAGAAGAGACCAGCACCAATCTCTCTACAGTGCCCTTTCAAGCAGTTGTAGAGAGGGCACTGTAGCAATTTACTCTGTTTTCTTCTTACCTACCAGAGACAGCTAAAACCCCAGGAGCCGCAGGCCTGGCGCTCGCTCGCTGTGCCCTGAGGAACCATGGTGGTGGTGGTGGTGGCATCACCCTGCCTTCCTCCCTGTCAGCGCCGTGCTCAGCCGGTGAAGGTGGCGGCATGAGGTATGTCAAGGGCTGGTCAGTCATTCTGTGGCCTTCCTGCACGCCAGGCAGGAGGTGAAGAACAACGCTGTGTCCACTGGTGGGAGAACTAATTAGTATAACGAGTGGAAGCGGAACGAGGCCGGGAATCCACAGCCATTTGTTCTTCACTTGGCTTCCTCAACAACTACAACCAGTTCATTTTTTTGTCACCTCAATTCTGGCACCAAAATCCATAACACAACTACTGCTCTCCAGACTAGGTTTGTAGTTTAGAAAGCTGACATTAGTTTGATTACAGTGCTGGGTGCGTTTGGGGTTTCTCCTCTTACCATGTACAGCCATCGGAGTTCTCCACACGATCGTTACACACATTTTACATCATCATTATAATACTAGTACCTCCCACCCATATTTGATTGGTTAATAATTTACATACAATTCCACCATCAAGTTATAGCTACCATGCTCAAGGGAAGGATCTTCACCTGGGCAAGGGTCTTCTTGACCCAAGGGCATGATTTTTAGTATTATAATGAAGGTAGTTCTGCTTAGGACACTAAGAATTTTCACTTTTCTGCCAAGTTGTCTAAACTTCTCAAACCTTGTAGATCAGGTCCTTGTGCTTGATGTGCTTCCTCCAGAGTGATAGAATGCTTGCCTCCCTTGGTTAGGAGTTCTTTTCGTTAGCTCATGCCTGATAAATTCAAGGAGAGAATCCTCATTGTTCATGAGAAGATACAAAAGGCCCTTCAGCGCTAGTTGCCAATAACATCTGAAGTACAACAATGTGTGCATACTCGAGGGTCTGTGGTAATCAGCTGGGGAGAGAGACCTTTACTCTTTTTACCCTTGTTTGGACCGATATTCTCATGCCAAGTCAGTGATGTGGTGCTTTCCCATAAGTTGTTTTCAGCAAACTTGTCTTCAGCATTTTTCTCTAAGAGCCAAGTGGTTTAGCTGGTTGGGAGCTCCTGAATCCCCTGGGTACAAGTTAATCAGCCCCCTCTTTTTATCTGCTGTCCCAGCTGCTCAAGAATAGCTTTCAGTAACACCCTGGGGGCATGAAATCAGCAAGGGTTAGTGACTGGAATCACCCAGAGTCTGATTTTCAGTTCCAGTGTAGCAAACTGCTCATGATCTCCTGCTGCCTGAGGTCCACCAGGCAGGACAGGGTTTTCCAAGGTGTCCCTTCTAATTACAGAGCTCATATTCTCAACACAAAGAAAAAAAAATACATGATCATTTTTGGCATAATTCCTCGGCAAACCCCTTTTCACAGCACAATGAGTCTCAAGCTGGAGACTACAGGAAGAGCAGCTGTGATTAGGCACCCTGTATGTGAGAAGGGGGAGTTCCTGGAGCTATGGAAAGTTGGGGATGGGTCTCAGTGGGGTGGATTTTCAGCCTAAATTCAATGTCTAGTGATCAGCTTCAGCTTCTTACACATTTCCACTTCCAGACACGGAACCTGCCCACGTGCTTTCCATTATACAGGTATTAAAACCAACCGCCACGGCATATTGCATTGAACGCCCAGATGTAGAACATCTGGCAGCGTGCATCCGGTGCTTCCCAGGAGCATCAGCACGTTACAAGTGCATCCAAGTCTCCCTTGAAGGTGTTAGAGCTTCTGCCTGTCATCCCACAGCGCACCAGCTGGACTGAAGTGTGCCTGGAAGTTCCTCGCTCCACCGCGCAGCGGCTGACACATATGCAGACTGAGAAAGTCCTCAAAACCTATCTGGCCCTGGTTCTGGGCTGGTGGGAGGGTGTTCCTGGCATAGCCCAGTTGGATGTGGACCCTAAGGTGGCTCACGGGTCCACATCAGCTTCTGCTCTGGAGAGGAAACTGTTCTGCAGCTCCCTCCCTGCTTTAGCTTGCTTTCTGATGGACCTTGGAGGCAGTGTCCCCAGGGAGGCAGAAAGGGAAGATGCTGCTCTTTAGTGACTCTACAAGGTGACCACAGCACCTTCTCTACGCTGGCAGAAAGGTGAATTGAAAAGTCCTCCATGAGTGGCCTCTAGGATGCTTCCTGCACCCAACATGGATGAGTTGAGCCTTGGATGTGACAGGGTACCACAAACCTGTGGTATCTGGGCCTTTTCTACTCTGATTCAACAGCTTACTGAAACAGGGGGTTCAGAGCTGGAAGGGATGCCAGGTGGAGGTCTGCTTCCCCTCTCAACCTCACACAGCCCTTGCTGCATCTGTCCTCCAAGCTACGCCCAAGGGCCCTCAGCCTAGTTCCCCCTCTGGTCTTATGGCTGTTACTCACCTATGCTGATTTGTCCTGGTCTCTTGGCTGAAGATCCCCATAAGGACAATCCCTGTTACTATTTGTCATCCTTAGGACATCATGGTATTGCTGAACACCCCAGAAATAAAGGAGAACAGAGATGCAAGGGTTTTTCCTCATTGTGTGTTGCGGTGTAACGGTGTAGGCACCAAAGGTCAAAGCAACATCCCCCAAATATATACAGCAGTGCAAGATGGTGATTGACAACTGAGACCCCAGAGAGTGGCCCCATGCCATGCCATGCCATGCCATGCCCTTGTTCTGGCTCAGCTTCCTTTGTGAAAAGCACAAGGAAAAAGCCAGTGGAGGTCCTGACCCACTGTCCCCTGTCAGGACCTGGAGGTCCTGACCCACTGTCCACAATAGGATTGCAATCCAGGGCTGTAGGACAGGGATATCCCAACTCATGCTTGAACACAGAGTGGTTCTTCTTCCAAAAATGCTTACTCTGTTGCCCTTGCTCAGATTATCCTCCTGCAATAAGTTATGCAGCATGAATAATGAAAGAAAAGAGGGAAAAAAGAAAAAGTATCAAAAATCAGTGCTTTAGCAGTGAAGTCAAAAGAGTCCATGGCAACCCCTCTCCTTTCTCCAGGCTTCATTGTCAGCACAAGTCTAACCAGCAGGAAACAATCCTCTTCATACCAGTGTTACTCCTTTCAAGCCCAAACTAAAAACCCAGCAGTAGCCAAGAGGAGGCTTTTCAGACCAAACCCTTTGCCTGGTTCCCACCACGTTTCGTGTAGAAGGGTGGGTTTCTTCTACGCTCAAGCCATTTTCAGAGCTGTCTCTCCCATGTCAGTTCACAGCACCAGAAAGTGAAAGACTTCTGCCACGGCCATGGAGAATTCAGCTCCGGGGAGTCTCATTTCCAGAGAGACAGATAAACAAAAAGCCACAAGACACTGGAGAAAAAATGGCTAATGACAGGAAAGTCAAAGAGGTAGATCCTTCCCATTAGCAGTGAGCCCAGCGAGGGTTCGTGGAGCAGAGGGTAATGACAGCAGCCTGCCACAGCCTGGAGAGGACCCGCTGTGGAAGTGGGGCAGAAGAAACAAGTGGTGAAGCGTCTGAAGGGCTGCGAAACCGCTGCTCTGGATTTGAGGGACACCGCTGCCATCCTTGCCCAGGTTTATTCTGGGCTGCCTGCCAGAGCTGGAGATGCTTGGGGTGGAAGCAAAGCTGTAGAGGGTTAGAGAAAAGCCTTCTTGCACCGATTTCTCTGGCAGAGGGTTGCACTGACGGGTGCTGGAAGCCACCGGAGGGTGATGGCAGGGGCTAAGTTGTCCCATCTTTTTACCACAGAGGGTGCTTGATGCCAGCCCAAGCTGGGTGAAGGGTATTCATGTCCCCCTGGTATCTTCCTTTTCTGTCCAAGTGGGGTTAGAGAAAGATCCAGTCAGATGGATGCCATCAACTTTGGGGCCAAGCGCGGGGTTTATTCCCTTTGGATCCCTTGTCTGAAACCAACTGCCTTGCTCTGGTTCCAGGTCCCTGGGAGCCTCTTCCAGTCCAGCAGATCTCACAAGCCTGGTAAATCCAGGTGTGGGCCCAGATGCTCAAAGCATTGTCACCTAACTGCCACCTCCCCACCACGGCCCTTCCTGCCAACCTGACCCTTTGCACCCTTTGACTAATTACAGTGCTTTCCGATTTCCCACAGGAGGCAAACAGAGCCCGAGGTCCTTGCTGCCCATTGACCCCTCCAGTCCTTTCCCAGCTCTTCCCTGTCGGGCTTGCAGTCAAGATGCAAGGAGGGAGAGGAGGAGGAGAGGCCTCTGCATATTCAGCACTTGACCCTGCCTTTTCCCAGGCAGAAATTCAAATGGGACCTCTCTAGGAGGGGATCAGGACACCTCCCCGGGGCATTCCTGGCTATTGTGGCTCCTCTCCTCTGCCCCAGGCGATGTGTGTTTGTAGTTACCAAATGCAAATCGCATTTCCCACCCTCCTGGCTGAATCTCTCACTCGGAAAGATCCTTCCCCTGTTGTCATTTTTTTTCTCACCAGCTCGTTTTGCAACTCTCTGCAGGGCTCACAGCCCCTCCCGCCTTCACCTCCCTCTGATCCAGCCATGCTCAGGGAGGTGGCTAGAGGGAAGGTATTTAAGCCATCCTCCTAATTAAGTACCTGCATCACCTCTCCCTTTGCCTGGCTCTGGAGGCAGAAACTGCAGCTATTTTGCAGCCCAGCAGCTGACGACCCCCTTTTTGGTGACTACCCCTTCAGATAGCTTTTTGGCCTTCTGCAGCTGTGACAGAAGCCTTGCAGCTGTGGCTTTACTGTCACTCTGGGAAGGCTAAATGATCAGCAGCCAGATCAAGTCAATGGCACATTAACAACTGATAATGATGGTTAACTCGCTTGGTTAACGATGGGAGCATATGCTTCACCCCTGAGCCCTGCAGCTTCCAGCTCCCAGGCTTGTCTGAAGCCACCTCTGACTCTCAGCTCTGGTTCGCTGCAAAGACAGAAACCTGGAGCACATTAAGGGGAGGGGAGGGGTTACAACAAAAGCTCGTGAATCGATTCCGTGACCCGGCAGAGGCTCTTCACAATGATTGCATGATTATGGGAATGAGTAATGGTACAGCGCTGGGCTCGGGGCTGAAGGCAGCCAGCTCCAGTCAAGGCAAACCGCAAACAGAGCGAGGCACACGCAAAGCCGCAGCCTCTTGGTCACAGTATGAGCTGCAGGAATCACAGAATCAATCTCAGGGATTGGAAGGGACTTTGAAAGCTCATCCAGTCCAACCCCCCTGCCAGAGCAGGAACACCTAGAGCAGGTCACTCAGGAATGCCTCCAGGAGTGTTTGGAATGTCTCCAGAGAAGGAGGAACTTGTCAAAGGATTTCCATCCCGCTTACCTATCCTCCTTGTGCTGTGTGTTCTCCTCAGGACCTTTCAATGTGACCAGGAATCTCTTCTCCCATGCAAGCCCTTGGCCAGCTTCCATGCTAGGGGAGAAGAGGGGCTATCAGAGCCCCTAGCCCCGGCTCCCAACTCCTTGCCATTCACACACACACACGCTTGGCTGGTCCAGGCAACATTCACAAGGATCAGAAAATAATCCTGGACTACCTTGGTTTCCAGCCACCAGCACTGAATCCCAGGAAGAGTGATCAGAGTCCCAAGGAAGTAATGGACACCTTCCAACGCATTTTCCATATGTGTGTGGTAGCTGAGGCTGACAGATGCCTGTAATTAAAGGCAAACTTGGGCCAATGGGCAGCAGAAAGGGTTAAAACTGAGCTGGTGCTCAGTGTAATGGTACAGACATGGGGCTTTGTCTTCTCCTCACAGCCTTGCTTTCCCTGTGGCCAGCTGAGAAGGAAGTGGAGAAAGGAGGTTGTCCCAGGACACGTGTCACAGAGGGGTAAGAGTGGAATACATTTATTTAAAGAGCGCACAGCAGAATCCTGCTTACACAGAGACTAAAGCTTCACTCTTATTTCCCAAGGGCCCTAGAGCTGTGTTCTCTCTCCAGGCCAGAGTGCCAGCACACCTGGCATTAAGGGGGGGAAGGAGTGGGCTGAAGACCTCAGTGATCTAAAAGAAAGGGCAGGAAGGACAAGCCATGATTATGCCACACGCTGAGTGGGCTTCAACCTCCAACACAAGTCCAGAGGGAAGAAGCTACAGTGCTGCCATGGTTGCCCCCTTAATACATGGTTGCCACACTGTCCTGCTTTGGCAGCCAACCCCTGGGACCATTCCCGTCCCCAGGTCTGTGCCACAGTCAGTCATCAGTGACAGCAGAGCAATCTCCATGCAGGTCGTGGGAAGGATTAATGAATGAGTTCTGTCTCCTGGAGAAATAACTGGTTTATCCTGTGTCCAAGCCTGGTCTTCATTTCAGATGCTGAAAACACAAAGGCACTGGACCAGTATTTGCCCCCAGGGAGGAAAATTCAGTGGTGCTGGGTAAGCTCACAGCAGAAACCTGCCCCCAGAGGAGCTGCCCATGACCCCCTCGCCCTGCAGCCTTCTCCCAACGGGCATCACTCTCCCTCCTTCTCATCCATCACTCCTGGCTTTCAGGCCATGTCAGAAACCTCCTGCGAGGAGACAATGGCAACCCAGGGTCCCCATTCACCCCTTTGAGAAAAGGGCCTGAACATGCAGAGTGACAAATGGTTTGTCCCCGGCTGGAGACAGAGGGCTGGACACTCCTGATGAGCTGCAGGAGAGCAGCCCTTTTGTCTTGCTCCGGAGAGATGGAGCAGAGGTTGACCCCTGGTCTTAGGCTTCCTGGCATCTCTCAGTTTGAGGTCTTCCATGGTAATGCGAGAGGCCTGGCTTCCCACACAGCCCCCTTCTTGCCGTAGCTCAGAGCATCCCTTGTGGTGGGGCGTTTGGTCTCCAGCTGTGCCATGGAGGACACCAAGGTAAGAGAGTCCTCCCCGCCTGCCGTGGTGCCTTGGGCATTATTTACAGACGTATCTCTCCACCTTCCGCTGACACTTCTTGCACACCACGTAGCAGCACCAGTGGTACTTGCAGTGACACCGCTCCACCACCTCCTCCGTGTAGGTGTTGTAGCCACGGCCGCAGCACATCAGGTTGCAGCCATCGCTGCCCAGGGAGGTCTTGTTGCACTGCCTGCAGAGGAGGAGGCACAAGCAGCAGCGGAGGGAACCTACCTGAGCACCCCATGGTGGTGGTGGCAAGCACAGCTATCTGCCCTGGCCTCCTCCCAGAGCTTTAGGCTCCCCTAGCAGGAGGTAGTGAGGTCCAGGGGTCTGCTTGCAAATGGTGGTTGATGTCACCTTGTGTTCCTGTGACAGTGTTTGAGGCACGCTCTCTATCACGCTTTGGGCAGAAACTTCCCATGGAGAAGGAAGGGTGGATGGTGACGACCAGGAACTTCTGCTGCTAAATCTAACAAGGCTTAGGAGTCACAGCCCTGAGGCAGCCTTGGCTCAGCCTTCAAGTGAAGCTTTCCCATCCCTCTAAAAACTCCCTCCTGCCCTGCAATCGCTCCAGGAAGGAGACATCTGGGAAGCACCACGTATTCCAAGGGCTGCTGAGCTGTTCTGGTTACTGGCAGGCAGCACCCAAAGGCTTGCAGGGAGAGGCAGTATTTCCAACTCCTTACTGGATGGATCCCATCCTGGAGAGTGGAGCTGATGGACCCTCAGTGAGGTCACCTACATAACCCTATAAGAACAATGTCTGCCTTCCTGCCTGCCCTTGGGACTTTTAAGATGCAAAGGTTTTGCAGCAGTCCCTGTAGTATCCCCATCTAATGGGGGACTGCCCACCCCCACCAGCTTCCCAGGCCATGCTCAAACCCAATGGTACAGACAGTCATGAAATGGGAGACTCAGATGGAGTGGATTTGCAGCAGTTCTTTACCTGTCCTGTGTCCCCAGAGACCCCAGGTGGAGATTCAGCGTGCAGTAGTCGGGAGAGTTGATGAGATAAACCAGATCTGTCTCTTTCACTGGCCTGACATCCATTTCTTTAGGTATCAGCTGCTTCCTGGACCCTACGAGCCGGTGGGCCACCTTGATGGCTGCCAGGTACTTGGACTTGAGGTCAGAGGCAATTTCATCCAGGTCAGGCAATCCCTTCCAACAGGTCTTCACTGAACAGGAGCCTGAAACACCATGGCACTTACACTTGGTGTCCAGGGAGTCACTCAGGACCTGCAGAGGACAGGAATAAAGATGAATTTGCTTCTGCTTTTTCCTGGTGCTCACCCTACTGACGGATTTGCAAGAGCATCCATAGGAAGCCTCAAGAGATGAAAGAGCTCAGCTGCTTATTGCCACCTTCAGATGAATATAATAGAGCAATCAAGGCCTCAGCCCTGCTTCATTCCCCTTGTGATAAGAACCTGACCTTTGGGGAACTCCATGCTGGAGCTTGCAGTGGGATGGTGGCTTCCCAAGCCAAGGTGTGGGGATGCAGAATGGCCACATCCTCACCTGGGGAGCGCCTGAAAGCACAAACCCCTGCAGTTCTAGGCAGGACCGGGAAGCCCAGCTGGAGCAGGGCAGGATGGACCCCTGTTCCCATGGGAAGGGCTGAAAGAAACACCTGGAGTAGGGGTGTGAAGTGGAAATTATCTTGCCCCAGTTGTGGTGCAGGGATGGTTGGGGGGGGGGGCAGGCAAATAGCAGTGTGTGTGTGTGTGTGTGCCTCTACAAACACACCTGACTCCATTTTAACCATTTAGTGGCCTCCTGACTTTAAGAACAGCATCCCAACACCCTGGCTGGAGTCTAATACCTTACATTAGGCACCTCTGCCCCCCAAGGTAAGGTGACATCCTTGGGCACCGTACCCACCTGCCTGCCCACCGCATTGTTATGCAGATTCATGGCCTTGAGGGCTTGTGTCCCCAGCTTGCTGGATTTTAAGGGACTGTCAGCAAAAGCAGCGCCAAGCTGGAGGCCGTAGCGCAGGTTGTCCCCGCAGCCACCCCATCTGAAGTCCGGCCCGGGGACCTCGGAGGGGATGGAGTCACAGGAGCAGAGAGGGAGCTCTCCCGAGGTGCAGGCTTGGGCGATGGAGTGCGTGACGGCGGCAGCGGCCAGGGCGTAGACGAAGGCGGATTCCCGGGTTCCTGGGAAGAAGAGGGGGAGATGTCCTTCCTTCCTTCCTCCCTGCCCAGCCAAACACTCCTCTCACAGGTCTCACAATGAAAACCAGGGTGGGTTTTTCGCCCTGTAACGGGTTAAACCCAAGGCCCAGCATTTTTCTCATGCTGTGTTTTTAACCTGTGTCACCCATTACGTTGTGCTGTCACTCAACACAGATCATAGAACGGTTTGGGTTGGAAGGGACCTCAAAGATCATCCAGTTCCGACCCTCCTGCCCTGGGCAGGGACACCTCCCACCAGACCAGGTTACTCAAAGCCCCATCCAGCCTGACCTTGAACCCCTCCAGGGATGGGGCAGCCACAGCTTCTCTGGGCAACCTGGGCCAGGCTCTTACCACCCTCACAGAGATAATTTCTGTCTAGTATCTGATCTAAATCTCTCCTCTTTTAATTCAAAACCATCACCCCTTGTCCTAGCGCTACACCCCCTGACAAAGAGTCTTGTAGCTCCCTTCAGATACTGGAAGGCTGCTCTAAGGTCTCCCTGGAGCCTTCTGTTCTCCAGCCTGAACAACCCCAGCTCTCCCAGCCTGTCTTCATAGAAGAGGTGCTTCAGCTCTCATCCTGTCTCCCCACCTTGCCCCCCCTCCCCCCC
>VZTM01024206.1:170560-277803 GCA_013400555.1 Jacana jacana | reverse complement strand
CCCCCCCCCCCCCTCAACTTTTTTTTTGGAGCCTCTAGCAGCTGGTTTTGTTTGAAAAGGAAGAAGTTACTGTCTGTCATCTCCTGTAAGGGCAGCAAGTTTCTCCAAACTTGGCACCCACCAACTGAAGAGCAACTCTTTCACACTAAAGTGCTGCCGGCCTGGAAAGCCACCTGGGGCCGAAAACACAGCGGACAAAGCATCCTTTACCTTTCAACAGGTCAGGGCCAAAGCTGGGGGCACGTTGGACGGAGGAGCAGTTCCACCTCATGTCTGCGAAGGTCTTCTGGCAGACGCTCTTGGTCTGGCGAGCAGCCCGGACGATGCTGTTCATCACCTCCAGGTTCCTGCGGCACATCTGGAACTGGTCGGGCACCAGCCCAGTGAGCAGCCGGCAGTGGTGGCTTTCGTTCCAGGCCACCCCACTGCCACTCTCTGTCAGCCCGCTGTGGGGGTAGAAGATGGGTGTCAGCGATGGAGCAGGGTTAGGGGGGTGACCCACAGGCGCCCCTCCGGCGACCCAGCTGGAGAGGGGGAGCCCCCAAAAGGGATCGTGGGGAAGGTGATGGNGGTGGTGGTAGTGGCGGAGGGGGGGGTGGACACAAGTCGCCTGGGATGGCTACTCACAGCCACTGGATGGCCGCGGAGAGCCCCAGCTGGCAGAGCAGCGCGGCGGCGGCGGTGGGGCAGCCCATGGCCGGGGATGGGGCCGGGGCCGGGGCCGCTCGTCGCCGCCTCCCCCTTTTATCGCCGCGGGCGGCGCCGTCCTGCCCCCCCGGGGAGGGGCACAAAGACGGTTTCGGTGCCACTCACAGCGTGTTACGGCCATGGGGGGTGTGTGTGTATGTGTGTGGGGTGTGTGTGTGGATGGAGAGAGGGGTACAGCCGTCATGAGCTGTGACTGTCCCCAAAACAGCACCTGGGAAGCGGTTTAGAGATGACCCACCTGAGCGGCTCCGTGTGATGGGGAGCTGGGGGGCATCGGGGCTGGCACGGCACCCCAAGAAGTGCTCAGCTGCCACATACCCACAAACATAGAGCTGCTGTGCACGATGGGCCCCAGCACCGGAGCTGGGGTGTTCTCCACCTTTGGGACCTTCTGGAGAGCCATCAGGTCACAGAGCAGATACCTGGAAAATAACATTCCCTGTCACTGGCTGGCAGGAATCTGAAAGGGAAATTTGTAAATGGCAGAAGGGGTTGATATTGATTCCTGGCATTTTTTTTTTCTTATTTTCCTTGCAAGAAACTTTTAAAAAATACATTTTGACCCAGAAAGAGTGAAAGTCTGGGCTGTCTGCCTGCTCTGTCTCCAGAGCCCCGCGAGGAACAGCCAGAGCTCTGCAATAACCAAGGCTCCAGATGTGTGTGTGTCAACTCAAGGGTGTGGACACTGGTCTCACCAGCCTGGGGGGGACCCAGCCAAAGGCTGCACTGGGACTGATGTTGGTTGAGTGTGGGGAAATCCTGCCCTTGGACACCCACTTCACAGCCCCTGAAGAACCCCGTCACTGACCCGTCATCTCAGGGCATCAGCAGCTGCTAGTGGGCTCCATAACTGCAGAGAAAGAGGGTGAGCAGAAGGGGATATGTGGAAGGGCTCTCAGCACGCAGCCCTCAAGCACATTACCAAGGAATTGGGTTAAAACAACCTCTCCCCGCTGCAGGAAAGCACAGAGCTGCCGTGCAAGGGCTCCCTCCGCGCTCTGCTCCCCGGTCCTGCCCGTGCAAACTTGAAGAAACAGCCCTAAAACTGAACCCACCCATCTGAAAACATGTGGTCGGAGCAGGATCTAACTCAGCATGGGGCTGTCCTTAGCTCCTCAGCGCTGAAAATCCCAGTCTGTAGTTGGCATCGGGCTTTCTGTTACCTTCAGCACCCCGAAGCGCTCAGGGACAGGAGGGACAGCCAAAGGACCTTGCCTTGACTCCGTTGCTGGGCTTTCTGGATCAGGACTAATTCCAGGCTCCTGGAGACATCATACCCAGGTTCTGCAGCACTTTGCCTCTCCAGGCTGAGACAATGAGCTGCAAGTCCAGCAGCTGTCTCACAGGGAGCTCGGAGGGGAGTTTGCCTGGTGCTGGGGGCAAACTGGTGGGCGAGCATCTGTGAGCCAGCACTGGGCTTGGACATCAGAAGCACCAGTTTCATCCCAGGAACTGGACTACAGCTGGCAGGAATGACACAGCCAGGGAAATGGTGCCTGCCTGGAGAGGAGCTGGGTTGCTGTGACATTTCCCTGGCTTGCACGTGCTTGTCACAAGGTGTGTTTTTCTGATTCTTTCCTTTCTGAGAGTAGAAAAACCAAAAGCACAACCTTGCAGCTGTGCAGACCTGCAGGAACCAGGTGGGCTGATATTTTCCCACAGTGGGAGGTGACATTTGAGAGACAAACCCAGCTGACACCCGCTTCTTTTAGAAACAGTTGAAGACCTCTACTTTGAGCTTTCAGTTTCTCCCTCTCTGGGCAACTTCCCCTCTCGCTGGAAGGTGGTTTCCCTTTACAGGAGATAACTGGGCGGTTGGTTAGGAGCCCCCCATGACCTCCCTTTGACTTGTTATCATGTGCACTAAAACCAGGATATGCAGCTTGAATTGTTGACCTTCCCAAACCACTCCCTCGGGATGAAAAGGCCAAGGTACATTGTGCCGGAGCAGTGGCCCATGAGGAAGGGTCCCGCCAGGAAAGAAGCTGAGGTCACTCCCAAGTCCCAAGCAGAATTACAAGCAGCTTAATTAAAGGACAGAGAGAAAGGAGATGCTGTATTTAGTGTCCCTGGAATCGGCTGGCTCTGATCCCATTAACCTTCCTCTCCCTCATGCCTCTGAACTGACACCAAAGGTTGCTCTAAAGTTCCAGCAACTTTAGAGGAATTATATTTTTTTCAGCAGGATTAGGAAAGATACAGGATAAAAGCAAATTCACTGAGCTGCTCGTTCGTTGGGGTGCACAGCTTGGATGTCTCTGCAGAGGGCATGGGAAGGCCAGCAAGCCCCAGCCATGGATTTCTGCTTCGGAGCGGTCTGAGCAGGAAGCCTGCCCTGCTCTGGATATCCCGCTGGCTGCATTGGCACTGTTGGGCTGGCACTCCCAGGTTTAGGGCAGGAGGAGCCTTTCCTCACTGCAACCAGTACTTAGATCATCACCCCCGAGTATTTCAGGGTGGGAAATGCTTTCCCAGTTGCAGAAAGAGTCCCTGCTGGAGAGGACAAGGGATAACCCAAGTCTATATTCCCTAAACGCCAAACCCTGTGTTTTGGTTTCTGCCTCTGGTTAAAATAACAACAATCTGCCTATTTTTATGGGATAAGATGAGACAAGAAGGTAACAAGGAGCACTCCCTCTGCTCTACCACCTTCCCAACTCCTTCAGAACAAGCATCAGGTACAACAGAGTCTTCCATCACCCGTGGGAGATCAGGGCAGGTCCTACCCCTCTGCTGCCCCCTCCAGCCCCAATTATTGCCCCATGGAGGAAGATCTACGGGCAAGTCAGACACTAACTAGTGCAGTTTGTGGTTCCCAGCAATGAGGTGGGTAACACACAGCCTCCAGGGAGATCAAGCATCTGGGCAGACTTTGTCCATCCACAGGGGCAACCTGCACCCATCTGCTTGGCAATGCACCCACCTCCACGAGAAGGATGTTCTGCAGGAGCTGGCTCACCTGGGAAAGGCTGCCAGATGATGAAGGAGCATTGAGACATGCCATGCTGCTTCAACCTGGGCAGTCCCTAGAGCATCTTTTACTCTCTATCTAGGCTTCCTTATGGTCCCAGACACAATTCAAGCACCCTGATCCCAATGCAATTCACTTTTTCCTCAGTTTTCTGCAGGCCCTCAGATTTACACCCGACTCAGCTGCTCCCTCATCAGCCCAAACTCTCCTCCAGCGTCCCTGCTATTTAAGAAAGCTGCTTGTTTTGCTCCAACGTTACCTGGGTCCTGGTGTCTCACGTAAGATCAAACTCCCTCTGGGCCATTTGTTCCAATCCCAGGTGGTGTGTGGCGGGGACAAACTTGACCCCTGAACTTGGTCTGCTTCTGCTGAGGGCTCTGCAACAACAGATAGTCCCCGGCATGATGGGTTTTGCTTATTCATATCACAGGACCCTGATGGTTGAGGTAGAAAAGCCCCATGAAGTGACACCCACTGTTGGGGCCAGTGGCTGGTGCTGTGTGGGACAAGGTGACAGCACCCTGGGGCCCAGCCATATGACCAACAGCTTCATGCTTGAGATTCCTTAGGGCCTGGGGTAAAGCTGGGGTCCTCTGTCATGAAGTTATTTGTCATGTTTGGTGAGACTGAAGTCAGGCTGGTCTCACCACAGGGATACAGTTCAGCTTTCACCTTTCTTGACTCAGCTCAGTCCTGCTGGTCCTCCCCGTGCTCTGGAAGTTCCTGATATTTCTTAGATGTCCCACCTTCCCAATCACAGCTTTTGCAGGTCCTGTTCTTGGACCTGCAGTAAGACACAGAGCCCACGCTTCTTCCTTGTGCTAGCCCCAGCGCTCCTTTCACCCGAACCCCGAGGATTTTGATCTTATGAAATCATATTCTCTGTAAGTTCCCTTTTCAGCCTTGGGGAAGGAGGAAATGCCTTGGGCACCGAGTGGGGACATTGTGGAGAAATCTGAGTGACTTCTGGAGGGACCAGGAATTTTCCAACCAGGAAAAGCTGCTTTTGTCAGTCCCGGGAGGTGCCTGGGTGCTTTTCTGGGCATCATGTGTTCAGTGGGCAGGGGGAGGGCAGTGATTCACCAAGCACGTGCAAGGCAGGAATTGCCAAGCAAAGGCAATCCCATGTGCAGGGCCCATCTAACCAGACATCTCCTTCTTCAGACTCTAGCCAGAGGAAAGAGAGGGGCTCCCGGTGGTTTCCAGTCCCTCCCAGTTACAGTCACTGCCCTGGACTCCTTTGCAGTGGGTGTCCTGTATCCAGCCTGCCTAGAAAAGCTGTGTGGCAATCCAAAGTGTCCCAGTAAAGCACCTCTGCTGAGGAATGAGGAAATTTCAGCGTGATCACAGGCTCTGGTGGAGATGCTACTCCTTCTGGCATGATTTCTAATGTTATCAGCTGCCTGGAACAGCCCAAGAAAAAGTGACCATCAGCACAACTAGACCCTGCAGAGGACTTTGGCCAAGAGGGTCTGGAAGGTCAGCAGTCCCCCGATCTTCCATGAAACACAAAGGTGGGCAAAGTGCAAGGCCACCTCTGCATAGGTGGACAGGGAGAAAGGTCTGGGGTTGCCATCTAGGCGAAGCTGCTTTCTAGTTGGGTGACCTCAGCACATACTGGTGCCTGGGGATGTTCTCCCCAGGGCAGGACTTTGCTCTCACCCCTGTCAAACACCCTCCTCCCTGCTGACTCTAGGTGCTGGGGTCATTGACACCACCAGTGCCTGCTATGGCCAGTGCAGGCTGAGCTTCATGCATGTCAGGGACACCTGATCACCTGGGTGGGCCATGGAGCATTGTCCTGCCTCTGCCCGAGCTCTTCAGTCCAAAGTCTGAGTGGGGTTAGAGCTTCCAAACCAAAATGGATCCATCCACTGCACAAGGGGCTGACCCCTTCTCTGCTCCGCATGGTGCCAGGCCCAGAAAGCAGAGGGGATATTGCCACCTTCTGGCCAGTGGTTTTGCTTCTAAGGGCCACCATCTCCCTTCCAGGTCCCTGGAGAACCTGCTTTGACCATACTCCTGCTTGCTCTCTCGATGCTGGCGACTCCCACATTGCAGCAAGTCACTTTTTCCCCCCATTCACCACAGAGCTTTCAGGCAAACCCCTCAAGGTGTGGATGACATCCCAGTCTGGGAGCTGGAGGATCTCAGATGGGTCACTATAGCCAGTTCATACCAGGGTCAGATGGCAGCTGGGAAGGTGAGAGCACCTGGGGTCACAGGAGTTTTAGGAAAAGCCATGAGCAACAGTCAGGAAAAGATGCCAGAGAGCAGGAATGCAGAGAGGATGCATGTGAGGACAGTCTGACAGGTGGAGGCATCTACTTGCTTCACGGGTGCTGGGAGCCAGGACCAGTGCTGGGACAGAGAGGATTAGTACCATCCCAACCCCTTCTTTCGGGATGTGAGCCACTGCCAGCATAGGAACAGTGTCCAGTGATTTCTGATGTCAATCCCTCACCTGAGCCTGCTGTCTCCTATGTAAGGTGGCTTTTACCAGTCCCCCTTCACAGAANGTAGGGCTGATGGTTGGACTTGATGATCCCAGGGGTCTCTTCCAACCTAAATGATTCTATGATTCTATTCTATGATTCTATGATTCTATCCCAACCCCTTCTTTCGGGATGTGAGCCACTGCCAGCATAGGAACAGTGTCCAGTGATTTCTGATGTCAATCCCTCACCTGAGCCTGCTGTCTCCTATGTAAGGTGGCTTTTACCAGTCCCCCTTCACAGAAAAGTTTTGCAATGACTGAGTAGTAGTAGGAGGAAAAACAAAGCAAAAAAAAAAAAGAAAGGCTTCCTTTTAAAGCAAAAGCAATCCTTCATTTGATGTCAATTCCTCTTCTTAGCTCAATCCTTGAAACAATCATAGGGCAAGTGCTAAAAATACCCCTTCCACGTTAGGCTTTCTTTTGGGGAAGGAGGAGGGTGAGAGGGGATTCCCAGCCCAGGAGAAAGGCTTCCCTTCTCTGCAGAGAGAAAGTGCAGCCACGCTGCTGGAGGTCCATCTGCAGGCACTGAGCAGAGGGAAAGGCCAGAGAGGAGCAGGGAAGAACAATGGAAAACGTCCCACCCCCACCATACACACCCCAAAAACTGCATGCCTGGTGTTGGCTTCCCTGGGGACACAGCAGGAGGGGAAATCTCAAGGAGGAGCTCACAGGAGACAAGGAGAAGACCTGCTGCTGGGTCAGGGTTTACCTGCACACAGAGCTTGCTGCTGGGCTTAAGGTAATTACTGGGGGAACATCAAATAGTTGTCCTGGATGGCCAAAGGTTCATGAGGGGCCAAAGCAAACACCCATGCATGGTTTGTGACCTCTGTAAGCACATGGAGACCCCTCCTCATGGTCTATCCCAGCTTGCAATGACTTGTGGCTTCCAGGCTCGGGAGGGGCAGTGTCCTTAACAAGGACTTTCCAGGCGTTCCCCTGCTGTCAGCATGCCCCACGTCCCCTCGAGCCCCTGGTAATCTTGGTGCTCCCCCACCCCACACTCACTGACCGTGTGAGGAGCCACATCCTTTTGCCTGGGAGGCTGTGACAGCACTGGATTGTGGTGACGCAGGCGGTGGTGGCATGCTGTCATGTGGCACCGATATCTTGGCGAGAAGGCAGGTTGTGTGGTCCAGCCAGCTCCTGCCACATCCCAGAGACTGTGGACAGGATCCCCTGCTGCAGGCGGTCACCTGGGAGCATCCTGTCCTCTCCGAAGGCTGGGAATGCTGGCAAGGGCCACCCTGGGTGCCAGGTGACCGTCCTGTAGCAAAGGGCTGCTTTCCTTGAGCGAAACTGTTCTCCTTCCTCTTTCTGACGTAGTGGTGGAGTTGGTGACCTCACCACAGGACAGATACTGAGAAGCAGGCTGGGGTTGATGAGGGCTTGTTCCTGCCAGCTGATCTCCTCCAGAGCCCCGTGTGCCTTCCAGCTTCACCCTTGCCTCGTGGCTTCTTCTCTGTCACCACGAGACTGCTCCCACGCATCTGCCCAGAGAAGTACCAAAGCTGGCACCAGGGATGGTGGGTGTCCACCCACACCTTGAGGGTTCAGCTGTAAGGAGACAGAGCACCTGGTAACACTTCAACAAGCTGCTGTGACCAGGGCTGCCTGCAGCTGTGGCAGCGTCCCAGGCTCTGCAGCATGGCCTGTCTCCAGAGCCCTGGGACATCTGGCCTGGGGGATTCAGCTGCAGAACATGTGTCAGCATCCACATTCCCCCCATAGCAGCCCAGGCAAGCGATGCTGCAGAAGGTGCTACAGGAGAGATGCTGGGAGCTGTGTTCCCTATCTTCTCCCTGCCACTCTCCTCTGGCTGAGGATCTGTGTGCTGGAGGGCTGGTGGCAGGTCCCAGCCTTGCCAGAGCCCACCCCAGAGAGGAAGAAAATGCCATGAATAACACACTCAACCTCATTAACTTGGCCAGAAATAACTGCTAGGGGAGTTTTGTTGAGTCACGCAGAAGAGGCTGTGGCAGTGAGTGATAATGGAAAGCAGTGGTGGCACAGCTCTACGAATGGGAGGGACAGGCCAGCTGATGTCCAGAGGTGACACATGAGGATGAGCCACTGCCAACAGCCTCCTGTCCCATCCCAAAGCTGCACAGCAAATGCAGCATGAGTCTGGAGAACGCAAAAGCCACCTGGCCACGGTGAGCCAGGCTATGGTAAGAGGACAGGGGTTTATGAGATCAACCTTCTTTGAGAACACGTATTGCAGCAGTATCAGCAAAAAACAAATGATGTTGTATCTCCAGCAGCTGATCTGGAGCATTGAAGTGGACTCACCTGAGATCTTCTGGCAGGTGAAACCCAGGGCAGGAGCTGCCGGGCAGAGGGAGGACAATAGCGTTGTCTGTGATGATGGTTTCACACCTTCTGACAACCTAAAGCACAGTTTCCTGCATTATCTTGTATCAGAGTTGGGGAGATTTTGAATCATCTACACTCTGTCTGAACAGAGGAGGAGGAAAGCTCTCCCCGCTCTGCCGGGCAGGGGTGGCTCAAGGAACAATATCTGCCAGCCAGCCACCAGGACATCCTTCAACCCTTGAAGGAGACGAAGTTCTGGCTCTCATCTCCACGGAGAGAAAGGGAAAAAGGAAAGAAGAGAAAAAAAATTCCTCTAAATTCAAGTTAGTTGCAGACAAGGTAATTTCCACATGAGTTAACAGAACAGCTAGTTGGAAAGTTTTGATAAAAATCTTTTTTTTTTTTTCCTGTGAAAAATGCAGATCCAGTGAAGTGCAAAGGCTTTCCGCTGGAAAGAATGAGTTTCACTGGATTTCTCAACTAGTTCTCTAGAAAACTTGCAAACAGTCACAGTATTTCAACCACCACCGCTCTGTTTCACACCAAAATATATACCCCCAGTGTGTTACAGATTGACATGAAAACCCAACGGTTTTGTGTCCCTTTCTTTGCTTTCACTGATTCTACACATCTTCCACACTCATCTTGGATCTAGATAAAGCTTGAGAGGCCCAGACATCCCTGGGATGAGGGAAGCATTTCCCCTAAAATGGGATGCTCAGGCTGTGGAGCGATGCGCAACATAGGACGCAACCCTCCCATTAACACCAGTCGGTTTGTCTTTACCTCATGCTGGTTTCTGCTGGCGTGAATGCGGTGTGCAAGGGCAGGGTCCGGCCAGCTTGGCGTCACCTCGTTGTCCCCTGTGCCAGGATGAGCCCCATGTGCTCTGCTCCTGGCCAAGCTCAACGCACGTTGCTTTTCTCGTGGCTGGGAGAAGAGGGCATTGCCCTCGGCGCTGACGTGGGTTTAGTTCTTCTTGCAGAACCTGTGAGAACACAGCCTGGAATCCTGTTTTGCTCTGAATTGGGAAAGCCCACAAACATAATCTAAACATTATGGTGATAATATAATGACCTGACAATAAACCAAAACTAGTATTGATAATCATTCAAAAAGCTCTGTTTCTCTACCTTCACAACTCTTCTTCCTCCTCGCGTGTTCTCCAGGCTGTCTTGTCTTCATTATCTCCCCTCCCCTGGGCTCTGGTGGCCTCCCTGTCCCTTGGCAAGGCCAGCACCTCTCTTCCACCCCTCTTACCACAAGCTTTATGTGCCTTTAGTAGCCTTCCCTGCCAGGTGAAAACAGTACTGGCCTCCCTTCTCCTATTTTTAGTACATGTTTGAGCAGATGCTCTAATCCCTGGAGAAAACTTAGGGCATCGGCAGCCTGCTGGCCCCAATGGCCACCATCCCCACGTGGGTTAGCCCTGCTGCTGCTGACAGGGACACAATACAGCCTGCGTCAACAGCACTGGATAAACACGGCTCGGTGGGAATTGGGAAGCCCAGGGCAGCACCTGGCACTGACTGAGCACCCGGTCATACGTCATCATAGAATCACAGAATGACAGGGATTGGAAAGGACCTTGAAAGCTCATCCAGTCCAATCCCCTGCCGGAGCAGGAACACCCAGAGCAGGTCACACAGGAACACATCCAGGCGGGTTTCTAATGTCTCCAGAGAAGGAGACTCCACAACCTCCCTGGGCAGCCCCTGCCAGTGTTCAGTCACCCTCACTGTGAAGAAATTTTTCCTCATATTTAACTGGAATCTCCTATGTTCCAGCTTGCACCCATTGCCCCTTGTCCTGTCACTGAGAAGAGCCTGGCTCCATCCTGACACTCACCCTTTACGTATTTATAAACGTTAAGAAGGTCACCCCTCAGTCTCCTCCAAGTTAAAGAGACCCAGCTCCCTCAGCCTTTCCTTGTATGGGAGATGCTCCACTCCCTTCATCATCCTGGTAGACCTGCCCTGGATTCTCTCCAGCAGTTCCCTGTCCTTCTTGAACTGAGGGGCCCAGAACTGGACACAACATTCCAGATAGGGTCTCACCAGGGTAGAGTAGAGAGGGAGGAGAACCTCTTGCGACCTACTAACCACCCCCCTTCTCATACAGCCCAGGATGCCATTGGCCTTCTTGGCCATGAGGGCATGTTCCCACCAGTCACCCAGCTCTGCGTGGCTCCAGCCCTCCACCACGCCTTAATGCGAGGAGGATGTTGGTGGGAGGTGGTGAAGAAGCAGGACATAGGGCAGGACATCTGGCGACACACATGGAAAGTACAGCCCGGGAGGGGGTTTAAATGAGGAACAGAGGCCACCTAAAACGTACCAGAAACCCCCAATGAAGGTAACAGCAGCATTTTGGGCTCCAACCAAGCAGCCCCGAAGAGTGTCCCTGTGGGAGAGGACCAGGGCTTGTGGTGGGTGCGGGAAGGTGGGTGGCACACACCAGGACTTCGATGAAGGAAAGGGACATGGGGGCAGGAATGAAGAGGGCAAGGGTGCCTGTGGAAGCAGGAGATCCAGCAAAGAGCTGCTCTTGAGCGGGAGGTTGGGTTTCCACTAGTGGTATAGGCTGCCTGCCCATCCCAAAGGTCCCTGCAGGGTGGTGACACGCAGTACCAGGCTCCCTGGCAATGCCCCAGGCACCAACATGGCCAGTTACTCGCCATGACAAGGCACCAAGTGCCAGATCAAAGGGAAACTGAGGCAGGAATGGAACACAGGGCCATCAAAGGTGCTGGAGGTCCCTTGGCGACTGGATCCCCATCAAAGGCCAGGAAGCTGCAGCCTCAGGGGTAATGCTGGCACCATGGGGAGGGCATATGATTTAGAGCAAAAATGCCCTTTGCTTCACAATAAAACCATGATAAGCTTGAAAGAAAAACAAAACAAAACAAAAACCAACACCAAAGTTAAGTAATTGGGATTTTAAGTGACTTCCAAGCCCTTCTTTCACAGCATCTGACCCAACAGGGGTGTGGACAAGCCCAGGCCAGCTGGAGATTTTCAAGGTGGAACCAAAGAGATGTGAAATGTTAAAAGGTTTTATTGCAGTTTCATTTTTGTCCCTCCCCTGAGCTGGCCCAGGACCCGTTAGGCTGCTGTCTGTCCCAGGGGGTGAAGCACCACTCTGTCCTGGGAAGTCAGACACATTACACCCAGGACAGACACCCTGCTGTTGTCTGCAGACCAGGAACATCACACTGTGACAAAAGCCATCCCACCTTGCTGGTACAGCTCACCATCTTGCTTAGCACTTCTCTTGCCACCATTCCTAGATGGAGTCCTAGCCCAACCATATTAAACACTGGCTGTGTGCATGGACTACCTACTCCAAGGGTGCCAGATGGACCAAGGGCCACAGCTCTGCCAGTACTTACCCTCTCTGATGGAGATCGAGCTGCCATCACAGACTCAGAAGTCCAGATGCTGAGGGTGGTAATGTCCAGCCCACCCTTGAAGAGCCCATGACCCAGTCAGGGCCATCGTGAGACTAGTTCTCTCTCACTCACCCCACCTCAGTGGGTGAGGGCAGGGTAGATTTCCTTCCTGTACCCACAGGGGTCATTTTAAGCCCTACCAACTTCATGGCATCGTTCAGATGACAACTTGGCAGGAAAAGGCAGAAAAGAAGCACATAAGGTCCTGTAGAAACCTCCAACTACCAGAGTCATCAACAGGCACCATTCCTGGCCACCACCCACTCCTCACAGGACTGCAAGGATGCTTTTGGGAGCAGGAATTTAACTGAGCTATTCAACCTGCTTAAAAGGCAGAGAGTGACTGCTGGGAAAGCCCTGAAACACTCAGGTGGCACCAATGGAGACAACTCCCTTTCTACAAGCAGAGCATGATGAGTTCAGGTGGAGCAGATCAATCCAATCAGTCCAGGCCTTGGCTTCCTGGCCTGGGTGATCATAGAATCATAGGTTGGAAGAGACCCTTGGGATCATCAAGTCCAACCATCTGCCCTACTCTACAAGTTCTCCCCTTCACCAGATCCCTCAACACCACATCTAATCTGCTCTTAAACACAGTCAGGGATGGGGACTCCACCACCTCCCTGGGCAGCCCATTCCACTGACTGACCACTCTCTCTGGGAAGAATTCTTTCCTAATGTCCAGCCTAACCCTACCCTGCTGCAGCTTGCAGCCATTCCCTCTCCTTCTATCGCTCATTGCCCGTGAGAAGAGACCAGCACCAACCTCTCTCCAATGCCCTTTCAAGCAGTTGTAGAGGGATGAGGTCTCCCCTCAGCCTCCTCTTCCTCAAACTAAACAATCCCAACTCCCTCAATCGATCCTCATAAGCCTTATTCTCCAGGCCTCTCACCAGTTTCACCAGTGATGAGAACGTTAAGATGGCAGGGCAGAAAACTCACCCCTAATTCTTACAGAGCGTTCAATTTCTTGCAGGGAACAGAGCAGATGGGGGCATCTTCCTTCTCGAGAAGGAGATGTGACACATAGACCATCTCTGTTCAGCACCAACCATATTCCCTTTATTGGGTTTCCAAAACACACAGGCTACTGGTGAGGGGAAAGGGTTTAAAATACAATAATATTATTAATAATAATTAGAGTTCTGACCAATTGCTACCATTCCTGCTCCCCATGGCTAGGCTACACTTTGGTGACATTATCTGCTAGCTTTGCCTCAGCTGGCTCCTCGATTTTGGGATGGTGGGGGAGGACCCCCACCCTGTTGCTGTGGAGTCCCACACACTCTGGCGTCTTGTGCCCTTTCTTCAGAAGGCAGCAAGCCGTGCAGCTGAGAAAGAAAAGGCTCATCATGACCACCAGCAGAGCCAGAGCGCTGGTGCCCTTGGGACGTGGACAAAGCCACTGAGGACTGCTGGTTATCTTGGCTGAGAAGTTCCAGCCCTTGTCCTGGTAGGAGCAGAGGGCTTTGTCCAGGTCCTGCACTCCCACGCCAGCCTCCTGCAGCGTGTCCAGCCAGGCCAGTGAGCAACAGCTGAAGGGGTTTCCAGCGATGGACATGGCCTTCAGGCTGCGGGACCAGCTGGCCAGCACTGGCTTTTCCAACGTTGGCAGGTTGTTATTGCGAACATCCAGGCTTTCCAGTGGGGAGCAGAAAAGACCTGTGGGCAAAAGGCTCAAATTATTGCCTGAGAGGTCCAAGACTTTGAGTGTGTCCAGACAGGGGAGCTCTGCCTGGCTGTTGTCCATCTGGTTGCCCCTCAGAGAAAGTTTCTGCAGGGAGAACTCCAACCCTCCCAGGGCTTCCTTAGGCATGAACAAGTCCATGTTCCCTGACAGGTCTAGGGAGAGCAGCAAGGTCTGGTTGAAGGCATAGGGGTGCAGCCTGGTGATGTTGTTCTTGCAAAGACTCAGATGCTTCAAGTGAGGCACGTTGTAGAAGGGGGTGCAGGTGCCTCCTGGGGCTGGCACATGAGATCCCCCTCCCTGATTACTCCCCTCGCTCTCGCAAGGCTGGAGGCCATTGGAGCCCAGATCGACTGTTTCCAGCTGAGGCAGAGACTGGAAAAACCAGCGTGGCAGCACACGGATGGCATTGCCATGGAGGTTCAGAGAGTGCACGGAGAGGGTGATCTGCTCTGGTGGTGGGGATGAGCTGTTGCTGGGCTCTGTGCCACCAGATAGCGACTCCCCAACAATGTCCTGGAGACAGTTCCTAGCCAGGCTGAGGTTCTGCAGAGAGCCCAGGCTGTGGAAGAAGGGAAATGGGAACAGCTGGAGCCGGTTGTTGCTGAGATCCAAGTCAGCTACATGTGTCAGCCCAGCCACGGTATGCAAGGTCCCGTTAAACCTTGCCATCTCCTTGTAGCGCAGTACAAACTCCCCCTGATGGTGTGAGTCTGGGAGCAGGGAAGCAATAAGGTTGTTGGAGAGGTTCAAGTGTGTGAGATAATGGGCTTTGGGGAGCTCTGGAAAATAGAGGAGTCTGTTATAGCTCAAGTCGAGCACTTGAAGCAGGTAGGGCTCTGCTCCCTCCTCTGAGACGAAGAGCTCCAGGGCGTTGTAGCTGAGATTTAAAACTCGCAGCTGCGTGAGGCTGAAGCCAGAGATACAGTGGAGGGAATTCAAAGCCAAGTTCACCACCTCCAGCTCTTCCAGAGCCTCAAAAACTCCCTCCTCGATTTCCATGATGTAGTTGTTGCTGAGGTCAAGCTCACGCAGTCGTGGTGTGCTCCAGAAGATCCCTGCCAGCAGCCTGGTCAGTTTGTTGCCAGAGAGATCGAGCATCCTCAGCCTGGTGAGGTTGCTGATGTACCAGCCTGCCATGTGGCTCTCCAGGTTATTTGCTGACAGGTCCAGGACCTCTATATTCCTGAGCAGATGAAAGGCTGGCCCATTAGTGAGGTAATTGTGGTCCAGGTGGTTTGATCCCAGGAGGAGAGAGCGCAGCTGGGGCAGCTGAGCCAGGGTTGTGGCTGACATGGTTTCCAGCTGGTTGAAGCACATGTCCAGGTACTCAAGCTGCCCAAACCCTGGCATGAGGCTGCCTGACAGGTTTTGGATGAAGTTGTTGGAGAGATCAAGGTACTTAACTCCTTGGCCAAGCTCCTTTGGGAACTTGCGCAGTCCAACTCCTTTGCAAGACACCTTTGTGGGACTCTACAGAGAGAGAGAAGCATGAGAGGAGCTACAAACCATAACTCCAGCAAAGCCATCTGCTGTCCAAGATGGGCATGAACAACATGGAAATGAACACAGCTCCCCCTTCCCAAGCCTGGCATGGGAAGGGGCCAGACCATATGAAGCCACTCCTCAGAGACAAGAAGTTTGTCCCCAGGGTTAAGGTGTGCTTTCTGAGACCCTGCTGAGTTGTTTCTGATGGTGCAAAGAGAAGGCTCAGGCTCTGGCTCCACAGGCTGTCCTCCCATGCATCCCAGCAAGTAAGATGGGCAAAATAGTAGTGTAAGCACTAAAGATGCATTGGGGTGGTTGGGCAGAACCTCTGATGGGCACTAGGACAGCCCAGGGACTGGTCCAGAGCATCCCTGTCTTGTCTGAGCAGAGGAAGGGCATCGTCTTGGTGGGTTCTACCCTTCCTCTCCCTCCAAACTGGTTTCCTCTGCTGGTTTGGAGAGGGGAGCCTGGATGTAGAGCAGATGGTTTCTGCCCCCTCACCCTCTGAATGTGTGTGTGTGTGAGAAACCAGATGCTCCATGTTCCAGCTCCTGACTGCCCTGCTAACATCCACAGCAGCTGTCTGAATCCCTGTGGCACCCTGTGCTCCCCCCTGCCTCTGTGTCAGCATCTTGAGCTGACACTCCCATGGCAGGGATGACTGGAAAGTGCCACCAGCAAGGCAGGGACACGGGAGTAGCCAGTTGCTGGGGACCAGCTTGTGGGAGACCAGCTCGGGGACAGGAGAGCAGAGAGGAGATTGAAGCTGGGAAGGTTAAAGAGATTGAGGCTGGAGGGGGATGAGAGCTGTGGGGAGGAGATGCACAGAGGGATGCTTGCAGTCCCGCTTGGACCCAGCGATGCTGCTGGGACCATCCCAGCTTAGGGGCTCCTCGGAAAGCCACCTTACCTGCTGGCACAGCGCAGACCTGGGCCTCACCTCCCCATTAGACTGGGCTCTGAGCACAGAGGGGAACAGCCAGAGCAGCAAGCATCCTCTTTCAGCCAGCCGGTGGTCAAACAAGAGCATGTTGGGCTGCGGGCGCTGCCAGCCCTGACCCGCTCCTCCAGTGCTCTCTAGCAAGCTGGGCAGGAGCCAGGCTCTGTATAAATAGGCTTCAGGATGGGATGGGGGAAGGAGATAAGACATGTGGCTGTTCGTAGCTACGGAAGTGGGAAAAGAAAGACCTAAGATTGCAGAGGGGGAAAAACAGCGCCAAAAACCACAAGGAAGGGAAAGAGAAACGGCAGGAGTGGGGAGGAGGCAGGGCTGCACCGGCCCCCAGGTGATGGGCTGGTCCCACCGCCGAAATGGACAGCCAGGAGGCAGAGGTTGAGAAAGCCAAGAGGGATTTTTTTGGGGGTGGGGGTTTGTGTGTGTGTGGAGTTTCCCTGCTTGGACCTGCTCTTCCTCCAGCTTCCTCTGCCCTGTGCCAGGGCCAGGCTGTGAGCTCCCACTGGGATGCTGGCAGCCAGGGCACCAGGAGTGAGAGGGCAAGGGCTCCCTGGCCATCCTGGCCACAGCCCTCGGGGATCACCGTGGGACTCCCGGGGCCGCAGGTAAGCTCGCCGCAGGAGGGCAGAGCGAATTCCCCTCCCTGTGCAGCCCAGCCAAGGGGACTCTCCCACCACCTGCCCTTCTTCAGGGCAACAACTGCTCCCGGGGGTTTGCTGCCCGTTCCCAGCGGGATGTGAAAAGCTGGCATCCCCCCTCCTCCTCTTCCTCCTCCTATTCCTCCCCAGGAATCTGCTGTGTTGCAAGCGCTGGGCTCCTCACTGCCACCTCCCCGTGTCCCTGCCAGGCCTGGGGGACAGCTGCTGGGTCACCCCCTAACCCGGGGCAGAAACCAGACAGGGAATTTCCCTGTGGCAGCTCCAGGTGGTATCGGGGTGCCTGGAACTGCATCCCACCCACAGGGATTTTTCTTTTGCGGTGACATCTTCGTGTCCCTGTGCCACCCAGTGCTAACACACTCCCCAGGTACACACTCCTCGCACCTTTCATAGGGTGTTCAGCAAAACACACGCTTTTGGGTATTTTGGCACACTGTGGCCAATTTTGTTCCCACCCAAAGGAGCATCTCCAGGATGCTGCATGGTTGACCAAGATGTGTTTGGCTGCAGTTCCAGCTGCAGAGCTGTTGCTCTAGTCCTAGAGGTGTCTGGCAGGGAAGAAAGAAGTATATATATATATATATGTATATAATATATAAATATATATATAGACACACACACACATCTGGAAGATGAAGCAACCTGTTCTAGTGGGAGGTGCCCCTGCCCAGGGCAGGGGTTTGGAACTAGATGATCTTTAAGGTCCCTTCCAACCCAAACCATTCTAGGATGCTGTGATTCTGCTGTTGGCATAGTGGGAACCGTTGTTTCAGCTCCGGGATGGGCTTCACCCTTGAGCCAGGCCAGTGTCACCAGCCAGCCAGGGCACACATGGTGGTGGTGACAGCCAGCCAGGCTCAGCTCAGAGACCAGGGCCAGATTTTTAGGCTGATGCCCTCACCGTGGTGGACCTGGGCTCTGGCAGCAGCAGCCGGGGCCAGCAGCAGCTGCGAAGGAACAACCCGCCGTTGTTTTCGGAGGTGCAGTGAGGATAGCACATCTGTGCAGATGTGAAATCCTGCAGGCTCCGGCCACGGAAACACCGACCTCTGGATGAACCTTTGCCTCCAGAGTCCCCTCGTCTCCCATCAGCAGCCGAGCGTGGAGCCCCGAAAGCGGAAGGCGGCGCAGGGGAGGAACCGCGCTCTACGAGCCCTCCAGCCCCCCGGCACCGCCTGGCCCTGGGGAACCCCGGCCCTCTCCTCCCTGCATCCCGAATTGCTGGGCACGGGTCTGCAGGGCAGGCATGGCCGATGAAATCAGCTGAAAAAGTCCCCGGTTTCGAGCAGGGATTTCTGTGGAGAATCCCTGGGCATTTGCATCCCAAGGCTGTGAACTCCCTTTGCAGGAGTGCCCAGCAGAGGACCCAGAGCCGGCCAAAGGTGCCCTGTGAATACCAGGAGGGTGCCCCCAGGCAACCACAGGGCTGGAATGGGAAGAGGTTTACCTCCTGCAAAGCTCTGGGCATTCCCTGCTTCTTGCAGCCCCTCAGGTCTGCAAAGAGGGGTCTGTTAAAGAGAGATGCCCCTGTTTCCCCCAACTCCTCCCCGAGGGTTTCACGTGAGGGGTCTCCAATGGGTGGGAGGAACGAGCAACAGGGGCAGAGGCTTGGTAGAAAAGGGGATAAAGCCACTTGCCCAACGTCACAGCAGGGTGACAGAGGCTCGCTGCCAGCCTGGGCACTGAGGAGGCAGAACGGTGTATGGTTATCCAAACACATCAAATCTGTATTCCCTTCCCAATAAATATGCTGTTTCCTGTGCTCTCCCCTGGCGGCAGAGAGCAGCGGGGAGGTGGACCACAAAAGCTGAGCAGCTCCAAGCCCAGTGCAGCAGCAGTGGTGGCCACAGCAGCAGCTGTGGATCAACTACTCCCCCCAAGGACGGATAGACGCTTTGCCTTTCAGCTGGGTCCCATCACAGGAGGGCTGTCAACATGATTTCCACCAAAACTCCAGGCTTGGCCAGGGAAGGAGGTCCCACCCAGAACACTGAGCTCAGGGAAGAATTTAAAAAAAAAAAAAAAAAAAAAGAGCGCTTTATTTGCCAAGAAAATATCGACAATTTACATAAACTTACATCCTAATTTATATACATTATGTATATTTTATATACAGATAGTGTCTGGAGTAAAGCTGTGGAAGCACAAACCAGTATCAGTATATCACCGGGCAGCTCTAACAGGTAATGTGGCCGGGGGGGGGTTGTTGTGTCCCTTCCCACAACTCCTCTCCCGTGATGCTTTTCTTGGGGAGTCTGAGAGGGTTTCTCTCAGCCTGGGAGAGAGGAACATAGATGTGGGGGGGACATAAGGGGGATTCAGGCTTGTATGGGTGCCACTACAAAGCACAGTCCCTTCTCCTTTCCCCCCCCCCAAAGCCTGGGCCAGGATGGGAGCCACTGGGAGGGAGCCCCTCCCACGCTCCACTTCTTACTGGGAAGAGGGGAAGAAACATGGGCGAGTCAGTGTGCTTGGTTCATCCTTTTCTGAGTACCTGATGTTGCTCTGATGATGCCAAGTCTCCTGATGGGGACAGGGGGTGGCAGGGAGACCACAACTCCTTACATGGGTGAGAAAGGCACTGGAGGGAAGCAAAAGGCTGGGGGATTTGGGTAGGAAGCCACAACCTAAAGCCCTTACTGATGGGAGTCCTTCCCTCAAAAGGGACACTGAACACAACAGCCAAGCTGGTTTCCCTATGAATTGCCTCCACAGAGAGGTGCCTGGGAGGCAGAAGGGGTCTGTGTGATGTATTATATCCCAAATTAGCTGCTTGCTACGTTTCTGCAGCTGGAGTCCTGCCAAAATTCGAGCAGCAGAGCCGAGGCAGGCAGGTAAGAGCAGAGGCAGCAAGGACCACAGGAGAGAAAGGCTGGCACACGGGAAGCCAGTGGTGACTGGCTTTGTCAGATGTTTGTCTATAACTGAGGCACTTCCTTCTCAACCAGACTAGGAACTGAGATACATCAAAATTCAAAGGCATCAGAGGGAAAAACTGGAGCAAGACCTTCGTTCTGGCTGGAGTTTGTTAAAACCTCCCATAGGTGTCCTCCTCACTCTCCTCTGAGCTGCTTCCAGGCCTTTTTTGCTCCAGTTAAAAGGAAGAGGCACCAAAGATGGTGGGACACCATTTGGAGAAGCATCATGCAGAAGAAGCTATACTGCAGCCTAGGTAACCCGCACTGTGATACTTCATAAATGAGAACTTGTTGCTAGAGAGGCCAAAGGGTTTCAAGTATAAAGACTCTCCACAGCTGCTAGAGGACCAGTGATCCACCTGCTCAGCCCAGGAATGAACACACTCCTTGGTACCAAGGCCACCTGCAGACAGGCATTCTCTACTCTCCAACATGTCCAACTCCAACTCTGTGTCTCCAACTTGGCCACACTGAGCTCACGCTTTGGTTTAACGCCAGCATCAGAAGCAGCCCATGGGCACCTTCTGCTGCTCATGATGGGGGAGGCAGGAACCTCTCCCTTCTGCTCTCCTCCCAGGCACATGCCAGAGAGGGAACCTGACAGCAATTTCTGGCGTTTTGGGGATTTTACAGAGAGAAGGGATTCTCCCTCTGCCTCCTCCTGCCTGAAACCACAGGCAGGAGCAAATCCCAGACCCTGCCAGTGGGGGACAAGGAATGCAAACCCCATCCATCGCGGTCTCCCGAGTCACTCTGTTATTTATGTTTGCCCCTAAGTCTCGCTGGCCAGGCTGTAATCTAAAGCAATTCATTCTGTTAATGATTTGCTTAATGTTCTCACTACACACAGTTGTCCTGACTCATTCTTGTCAGAGGAACACGTCCTTCTTAATCCATTTTAAAGGAGATGAACCACAAAGACTAGTTAAGTGCGCCTAAGGCTCTTGCCAGTCCAACACGTTGAGGCTGGAAAGGAGGAGAACACATTGAAGAAGAAATAGCAGGCGGTTTTTCATGCAGTGATTTTACAAACTGCACGCCTCCTGTGAATAGCGAGGCTGTAGCCAGAGCTGGGTGCCCCCAAGAAAGATTTATCTCCCAGTAACTGCAATACTTGGCAAGTGAGATCACTCGCCACGGATGGGGAAAAGCGACGGAGCCAAAAATGCTTCAGCCGGGGTGGACCCTTCTGTGGTCAGAGCATGGTGCTGGGACACGTCTGCTCCTACATCCCTGCAAGGTGACCACCCTGAGCCCCCTCTGCTTGGAGATGGGGGTCACAGAATCACAGAATATCAGGGATTGGAAGGGACCCTGAAAGCTCATCCAGTCCAATCCCCCTGCCGGAGCAGGAACACCTAAAGCAGGTCACACAGGAACGCCTCCAGGCGGGTTTGGAATGTCTCCAGAGAAGAGACTCCACCACCTCCCTGGGCAGCCCCTTCCAGTGTTCCCTCACCCTCACTGTGAAGAAGTTTTTCCTCATATTTAAGTGGAAAATCATCAAGATTAACTGGTCATCGCCAAGACATGGGTTTTAGGACTTGCCCCGTTTGCTACACGGGCTGAAACTTCACTACCCTCCTTAGCTCTGAAAGACAGAAAAAAACCAACCCAAAAACCCAACAACCAATGCTCTGGAAAGAAATCCTGTTACAAACAAAAACCCCAACACAACCAAGCACGAGCCAAGGCATGACACAAAAGAGCAATTAGCGCTTCAGCCTTTTCCTCAGCTCGAGCCCATCTTATAGCTTTAGGTCTCCCCAGTCGAGGGGAGGTAACGGCAGAGAGTTGCTCAAGAAGCCAAAAGAAACAATAGCATCCCAGCTCTTCTATTAGTCACCAGAAATCGAGTTATGACTAGACTCAGCAGGGCTCAGAGAAAAGAAAAAGTGGTGACTTCATGCTGGACCAGACGTTTTAAATACCCATTGGGGTTGGGTTTTTGGGGGGGAATTTATTTTGCTCGAGACTCTATCACCACTCATCAGAGGATTTTGGGGTAGAAGGGTGCGAAAAGGAAAGGGGGTGGAGGGGGGGAGGAAGGATAAAAACCACACGTGAAAGCAGGAGAGTTGCTCTGAAAACAGAAAAAATAAAATAAAATAAAATAAAATAAAAAATATTCCTGTTTGAATAATTTTATTCTTAAACATGACAAACTTCTTCAGAGTGTTTTCACAAGTACTTGTGTCTGCTCTACGCGGCTCAGTGAAGCCTGTAGAAATGTGTTCTGGTTTGCAAAATATTAATTAAAAAGACCAAAAAAAAACAACCCAAAAAACAACCAACAAACCAACCAAAAAACCCAACAAACCCCCCAACAAACCCCCCCGTTGCTGTAACAGCAGCAGTACTTTAAGGCAGCCCCCGTTAGGGCAAGGTATACCTCTGGGGTAATGGCAGGAGCTGAAAGTAGCAGAGGCTCTGGAACCGGGAATCGGCATTTTCTTTGGGATTTTGTGATTTCTGGAATGTGGAGGCAGTTTCTTACCTGCTAAAGCCTGCTCTATAAAGCATTCACCTTCCTCATGCAACTTAACTGCTTTTGCAGCCTGCTTCCAAGCTCTGGGGAGAGGCCCTTCGCCTTCTTCGCTCGTGCTCCTGAGGATGAATGTAAACACCACTGACCCTGTCTTGTTCACCTCTCCTCGCACCCCGTGGCTGTCCCAGTTTGAACTGGGAAGGCAGAAAACCGGAACCCATCCCCCTTTCTCGCTCTCATCAGCACGCAGGAGCAGGAGTGCCTGGATCAGACAACTGGGACATGAGTCTTTTCTTCTCCTGCTACCGCCTGGGATGCTCTTGCTAGTGCAACATAAAAGCAGAGACCCACACCACTCTCAACAAGCCTCGTGTGAAGATCACAGAGCGGAATATCAGTGCAGTAATACTTGAAATACTGAGACAAGGCAGACACAACAGCCTTTCTTCCTCACAACTAGCCTTTTTGTCTTTTTTTTTTTCTTTTTTTTTCCTTTCCTTTTGATCCAAGTCTCCATGCAAGTCACAGAAGACGATTGTGCTTCCTGCATTCACATATAGGAATAAATAGCTCTGGATCAGTTTTCTTTATGGCCGGATTACAGAACCCCCCTGAAATACTGATACGCTTATGAAGAGCAGCACTGTGCAGTTCTGTGAGTGTCCTTGGACGTGCCAAGTTCATCTAGGATGCTGGTGCATCTCCTAGGCGTATGGCCCCAAAGAAAGTTGTGTGCTTGCTCATGTTGATGGAGATGTCAGCATGGACCATTTTCACAGCGATCTTCTGCCTGGCTTTGAGGAGGCAGACCCCAGCTGTGTAGCAGGTATTGAAGTTGGTCTTGCCGGTCTCAATACTCCGAGTGCATTGCAGAAAGGGCTTTTCATCCACCACCACCTCATAGCTGGCAAAATCTGTGAAGTTTATGTAGTATACCTGATGTGAAGCAGGAAGAAGAAAGGCGTTAGGGAGCGTATTTGCCCACATGGAACAAGTCCACATTCCTTTCAGTGTGTCCACATGTGCTCCCTCTGCTAACAATCCCTTCCCCAGGACACCTGTACTCATGGGAGGTTGACTTGTTGGGAGGCAGAAAGAACCCCAGGCCAACCAAACAGGAGGAGACTCCATACACCGCTTCATGCTAACACAAGCATGCAAGCCTCCGTGAATTCACATACCTAAGGCTGAGCTAACAAATCCTCGCTTTAGACCCTGCTTATTACAGGAAAAATTACAAACCTGCACAGGCCTTGTTGCTACAAAAAAGGTGTAGACGACCCTATCTGCTACAAACAGCTTTTCATCCAACAAATGAACAGGAATATTTTGACTGTAAGTCCTCTTACACTTACCTGGCCAGTCCTGCTTTCTGGGTCCCATGGGCCTCCTTTAGTGTTGCCATCAAAAATGCCCTAAGATGTACTGGGAGTTGCCACCTTTGTAATTGGACTTGAGGTGCTTTCAAAGGCATCAGCTATTACAGGGAAGACACTCTCCCAACCTCCACAGCTTGGAACCAAATGACCTTAAAGCGTATGCACTGGTTTAACTCTTAGACCTAGTGCCCCGACTCTGTTGCTTATTACTTAACCATCAGCCCACACACTGGTTCTGAAGAACTGGGAGCTGCCTGAGAAAGACCTGTCCAAAGATAAGTCAATCCCAGGGAGCTGCTTCTTCCTGGTAGGAGAAAACCAGCCATTTGGGACGCATCTACTAGTTCCTCTCAACCTACACCCTGCCACCAGAGTAGCTACGCAAGACTGAGACCTCCTTCTCCTCGATGAACTAGAAGTGACAAAGGCTTCAGAAGCACAATGTCATGGCCACCAATTACCACTAAGCACTGGGGAAATGATGATACTTTGGCCCATGCAGAGTTATTTTTGCTGTTCCCATCCAAACCAGTTCCATGGAAGGGCACCTCACTTGGCATCCACAGCTCGCTTTATCTCACTGGGTACAGTCCCAGCGGGGCTGCCAAGTGCTGAGGAGGGGATATCAGAAGCCTGGGGCAAAGTGGAAGTTGCTTAATTGTGGTCACCACGCAGGAACCCTCTTGTCTTGCTAAAATCTGTCCCAGAACCTGGACAGCTTTTCAGTCTGCGGGTCAGGGGGGACACCCTGCATGCTGGAAGGGGACACTTTGTAGCTCATACCCCACGCAGCTCAGCAGTTCTGGTCAGAGATTTGCAAGGCAGTGGGAGCAGTGCGTTACGCGACAGTCTGTCTCCTGCAGTTTATTTGAATGGGGAGAGGAAACAATGTCTTAAATAGGTGTTTACTGAATCATAATATAATAATTTATTCCTTTTTTTAGCCCTTTTTGCAGAAGCAGGTCTGTGCATCCATCATGGGTACCAACTAAAGCAGCAGCTGAGCCATCCTGCTGCACATCCACGGAGAAGGTGGAGGCAAAATGGAGTTACCCAGGGCTGGAGTTTGGCCAAACCACCCGTGGTGGAGAGTCCTACCCTTGCAAAGAGTGACAGGGGGCTTTGAAACAACCACGAGCTGTCAGGGTTTTGGTCTTATATCTCATTGAAAGCACAGAGCTCAGCGTCCTGCTGGGACCCTTGTTCTGCCAGGAGGTTTGGATGGGCTGGTGAGTGACCGCACGGACAATATGGAGGATTTTTCTAAATAAAACAACCCCCCCAAACAAAAAGGCCTCGGTGGGATGTGGGATGTGATCTGGCTGGGTGTCTGCACACGTGTTTCGGTAACTAATCTCTTGCAGCTGGTGTCGCGGCGAAACGTGCCGACCTTGCACTTCAAAACTCTAACGTCTTCCTCCGACACACACCTCCTAGGGCACGAAGTGGTTAAAAGTACATACAAGTTCTTGGCATTTGCTAGTTGTCTGGAGCCCTCTCGTGGTTCATGCAAGGCTTCCATTGGAACACAAGAATAGGAGTTAGGCCTAGGACCGTACTCACTTCTACCTGACTATAGATGAAGTATGTGCCGTCCACCAGTACCTCCAGCTCCCCACTGCGGGCATGCAGCTTAAACACCTTGGGGTTCATAGTGATGCGAGACCAGTCATTGAGGACTCCACCTGAAAGATCTCAGTATGAGAAAACGGCAGTCACTCAGTACCCGTCAGAAGGAAAAGCGCAGGAGCACACAAATACAGTGACATTGCAAGGGTTCACACACAACTTGAGCTGGCACAGGCTCAAGTTGAAAAGTCAAGGAACTTGGTAAGAAAATCCCAGAATTAAAAGCTACAGTGCATTAGCTTGGACTCCTCTCTACAGCTGAGGGTCCACCATCACGTGCTGGTGGACGCTCACTTTATTCAGCGCCCAGCACAACTGATGTACATCTCCACTCCTCCTTATTTAGAGGATTTCTCCTTGAAAATAGGCGTAGGGCCCTTTGTACCACACTACACTATCCCTCCCAGTGCTGGATACAGACTAACTTGCCCCCTCCTGGCACTAAGCTGAGCTTGTTATCGCATTTGAGTGGTTTACAGCCCTGAAAACATGTTCCCAGTATCATCCCCACTGCAGAGCACAGACACTCCAGCACATGCAGATCAATGCTGGTGCTGTAAGGCATTTGCTAAGTTTTCTTAATTCAGCTGTCAGGCCAAGGGCTGATTTTTCAGACTATTTTTGTATGTTCAGCCACAGATCACATATGACTTATCGCAGCTGTGCTTCTAGAAGTATTTCTACAACTCAGACCCCAGGCACCTCGTGAAGAACATCTGTTCATGGCCCTTGGAAAAGCTTCGTTCCTGGTGATCTCCCTGGTATCACGGAAGAAATTCTGCAGCAAAAGTAGGACCAGGATCCAATTTGCCAAGGAAGATCCTCAACTGACACCACCCAGCTTTGAGACCATTAAACCCCTTCCTCTGCTTTCCATCTCATTCATTCCCCTCCCCACACCTCTCTACCCAGTGTCCACACTAAACCAAGCAGAGCTTCAGATGGAGCGATGAAGGCTACATCAACAGGTGCCTGCATCCTTGAGGACCACAGCAAAGCCCTGAAGGACGATGATTCCAAGCTGTCATGGCTAATCTGTCTGCCCCCTCTCAGTGCTGCTGGGCAGGAAGGTGTTTCCCAGTGGTGCTGTGGTGATACAGCCTTCACCCTCACTTTAAGCCTTGGGATCATCCCTAGAAGAAAACCGCTCCTTGCAGCAAAAGAAACCAAGAGGATTATCGGAAAAACTCGTGTGCAACTATGGGACTACACCATCTCTCAGGACACATCTGTGCACAGAGGCCAACTTGGGCCTTACACAATCAATTTTAATTCTGGTAATTCCTTAACTTCAACATTCTTGACTTTGTAACTACAGCATTAGCTTAACAAATGCTTTGTCATTACATTTCCTAGGTTTTTAAAAGCCCAAGCAACAACAAAGTATGAAATTGCATCATGTCACACCCCATTAACCCCTAAGTGGGGTCCTCAGCACAGTCAGGAGTTTAGAGAACCATCACCCAGTCCTCTGGCACTGGGACCAGTGGAGTGACTGATGTGACCAGACCTCTGTTTTCTGGACAGACCAACAAGCAGGTCCAGAGGACGCTGCTTACGAGCCTCGAACGGAGCCGTTCTGTCCGTGCCTTGTTTTATCAAATACAACTGTTTTTTTTCCCTCCCTGTCCCCAGTTGCAAACTGGCCAGGGCTGTGTTTTCTGCTGGCTGTCAGCTGGCCAGCATTAAGGGCTCACAGCAGCAGATTGTTCCCGAGCAGCGGGGAAGGACACTCGCAGGGCAATTCCCACTCTTAGAGAGTAGCGAACGCTCTGTAAACATACAGCCTTCCCATTAATAAAGGGATAATTGCTTTTTGAACATAAGCAAAACCAGCATCTTTTCCCTTGTATTGTTCTCAGGGACGGCCAAGTTTCCTTTTTGGTTCTGGGGGTGTGTTTTTGGGGGGGGAGTTTCATCTCCTCACAGCTCACGTCTGCTGAAAGAGAGACACGGCCTTTACACGGAGGTGGTGGCCAGCCCTCATCATCCCAATACGTGGGACAGAAGTTGTGAGGGATCCTGCAGCCTCCAACCCTTGGGAAGGGCCTGGGATGGGGGTATGTGCCCCAGGGCTGCTCCCTGGGGAGCTAAGCGTGGTGACTTGGGGCAGGGGACAAGCCAACTCCTCTCCGGCCCAGCCAGACGTGGTGAGCGGGGAGGCAGGAGCTAATGAATGAGACCCAGCTGTTGGCAAGGAGAGCAGGAACTCCAGCAGAAGTTGGACAGGCAGCTCTGGAGGAAGGAGGAGAGCAAAGAGCTGCCTGTGGCCGTGAAATGGCTCGGCAGGGCTTGGGCTGGAAGGTTGTGGGTGAGGGTAGAGATGCGCAAGGGAGAGGGGAGGCTGCGTGTGTGTGGGGTCGCAGTGTAACGCAGGAGGAGGCAGCGGCAGCGCATCCCTGCGCCCTCAGCACCACAGCTGTGCCTTTCCCCCCTGCCATAAATTACTGGGAAAATTGGAGGGAAAAAAACCCAACAACAAAACCACAGGCTGATGGGGCTGAGACAGGAAAAGGATCCACTGAGGGCTTAAAAGTAGAATAGAGTGGGAAAAGGCTGGCCACTGAGGGGCTGAGAAAAACTGGTGACACCACAGCAGGTTGGAGGAGGCACATCATCTATGAGGAGCTCAAGAAGGGAGATTAATTGGGACAGAATTACTGGGATGTACAGGATAATCTGGGAGATAAACAGAAGGGCACGGGGAAACAGAGGTGGGGGCTCAAGTGAAGGCTCCTCTAAGGGGCTCTGGACACCACAAATCAGACTGTCACAGGGACACGAGTTACAGGATGGGGCTAAGACCCAGACAGGAGGCTATGGGTGCAGGATGAGCTCATCTCTGTAACTGCCAATATCATGAGATCCTTACCATTCTTCACTTGGATTGCTGAGCCTTGGCCTTGAAGGTGGACCACAGCTGGCTGCAAACGAGATTATAGGGATTTAAAATTAATGGGAAACGCTGCATCGTTTTACAGTAACTCAATGCACCTCCACAGCACTGGTAACCAGTATGGAGGCCTGATAGTACCCTAAAATCATTAATGCTTCTCACAAATGAAAATAAAAGAAGATCAGAGCAGCTGACAGCAAGGTGTTTAAAGCACTGGAGAAGGGGTGAGAAACCTGAGCCAGATTAACACAGCTTTCTTTTGAGCAATAAAAACCTCTGTACAGCTACCATTTAGCACAGGCAAGAGGGGGTGGGTTTATTTCAGAGCTATACCCTCGAGCACAACCTTAGCAAACACGGCCAGCAAGGTTTACAAAAATCCAGCCAAAGTTGGGCTTTTTTTTCCCCTTGAAAATAAAAAAGTATCAACCAACCTGGATGTCTCTGGAGCCGGCCTTGTCTGTGGCACCTGCAAAATGCAATTTCACATCATTGAAGGGGTAGCTTGAAAGAGTTGCAGTAAACACTCCTTTAAATAAAACTCCTCTTACCCCATCATAACCAATAAACCCCTGTTTTTAACAGGAGGAGGGGAGTAACAGCGGTACGAGGTGCAGCTGAACGTTCCAAAAAGGGCATAAACGAGAGAGTCATCCTGCTTTTTCCTGTTTCATTCCTGGCTTTCTATCTGACAGCAACCCAATGCCTCAACGTTATTCAACCAGTTCCCAGTAGAAGGCAAAAAAAAAAATATTGCACAACCCCTTTCCTGATCGGCAGTGGCAACGAAGCCTCTTGGCTGCAAAGATTACAAGTTTCGCTCTGCAGTAACTCAGGTCATTCATTGCATTCAAGCTCCGTGCTGAAATCTCCTTTCTCCCAGAGCCAAAGCTCTATTAAAGAGGAGATGCTTGTGGGCAGCATGCTGGAGTGCTAAGGACCTCCCGCTGCTCCTGGCCTGGGCTTTGGCAATTTCTGAGACATAAACTGAGACGTCAACCAAGTTTTTCCTTTTGAGAGCCATGCGAGAGAGCTATAGGGTAATAGCCCTGATTTCCCTGGAGAGACATTTTGAAGACTTAGATTGTTCATATAGATCCATAGAAAACAACCAACACTGATGTGGACTTCCACTAATCTGCACTTTGAAGAGTTCTTAAAATCCAGGGATTTTAACAAAATTATTGGCACATGACTCCGTGAGAGAGAGAGAAACAATATGGTGCAGATACAAAGGAACAAAGGAAAATGAAACCAAGAATGGCAGGAGAAACCCATGTTTTCAGCTGGCTGGTAGGGGCGCCAGCTGCCTTGGCTGGGGGGGGGTCACACGTTCCTGGGCTGGCCTCAGTCTTCCCAGTCTGGCTGGAAAACTGGGCTTTGCGTCACCTTAAGAGGAATTAAGACAAAGTCACCACTGGGAAAAGCCACTTTGCTGCCAGTTTGTGCACACAGGAATGGGTGACTGGCAGAACTTGGGTAAGGCTGAAAAGCAACTGAGGATCCACAGGTCCTTGCTCCTTCTTCTCTGCATCCTCCTCTGACAGGCACCGCCTCCTTGGGGACACTGCACCCTAAACCACCGCTGTGGGCTCCCACCATGCTGCAGAACTGCTGCTGCTCCTCTTGTGGCCCCACCTGTGGGTGCCAGGAGCAGCCCAGGAACACCCAAGGAGTCCTACTCAAGGATGCTGCACCACCACCTTCAGACCCTACGCTGTCCTCTGATGGAAACCTGGAGCTTATTTGTTTATTTATACAGCAGTGCTGCCATGGTGGCATCTCCTGTGTCCCCCTGGCAGAGAAGGGGACAAACTGGTTACCTGAGGGGCCCTGCAGTCCAGGTGGTCCCTGAGGGCCCGGTGGGCCAGGGGGGCCAGGTGGTCCCATGACGGTTGTGCCAGGAATCCCTGGGATGCCGGGAATGCCGGGGGGACCCTGGGGCCCAGGAGGACCTGGTGGCCCTTGAGGACCATTGGGTCCTGGAGGACCAGCCTTCTTACCTGAAAAATAGAAGGTCAAACGTTAACTTCTCCACCCACTGAGGGTGGGATGGTCTTTTACCCATAGAAAAGCCCTGTGAAGGAGGAAAGAAGTCTGGGGATGGCTAATTGGAGGCTAGAGGGCAGAGACAAGGGGGAGCACCCAAGGGTGGGGGGGATTGAAGGTCCCATGGCTCCACACCATAGGCACAACACTGCTGGCAGGGCAGGAGCCGGTCACCACCTTGCAGGCTCCTTCCAGCATATGTAATGACATTTAAATGAGGCACGTGGACTCTCCAAGGCCTCCCAAGAGATGGAGGCTCAGATGGTCTCTGTCCCAGAGCTCTGGCTGCAGCCCTGCTCTGGCCACCCTTCTCAGTTCCAGGCTGGGATGTCCCATAGCCCTCAAAAGGCATCGTGCCTGGGAGACAGTGGTACCCCCTGTGGTAAGGTTAGAACGTGAGGGTGGCTCCACGCTGCAGGACCACGCAGAGAGTAGTATTAAAACTGGAGTTGAACCTCTCTGCAGTTTCTCAGTTTTCCATTTGGGGTTCGGTTTTATCGTTTTTGATGGAAAATAAGCTGCCACCTTTTCCACCTGCCCTATACTTATGCGTTAGGATATATTGGCTATGGCTGGATCTCCTGTCTCCTCCTGTCTGAGGGAGAGAGGTGCCTCCAGAGGGCAGTTCAGAGCTGAACTTCAGCTCCTCGCCACCAGCTGCCGAGCGCCCTGGGCGATGCAGGAGCCATCCCCACCAAGCGGCACAAGGACCATGCTCTATACGTGCAGGAAGGACTTAGATGCTACAATGCCTCAAAAACAATTAAATGTGCATTTTGGGCTTTGGATGGAGGGGGAACGGAAGGATGAACCCAACCAGGAGGATGAAAGCACTGAAGAATCGCCACCATCCTCAGACACGTCTCATCACGCCATCCCAGGGGAAAGACACAGCACAACCACGTAAGACTCTTATCAGGTGGACTGAAATAAGGTCTCCCTTGTTTTTCCAGGTCCCTGATAGAAATTATGTTCTTTTGAGGCAGTTTATAAAATGCAACTTTGTGACAGCTTTTACACCAGGGAGCTTTATCACGTTAATTAAAATTGCCTCAATCGCTGAAACAAAGTCCAGTGTTGGATGGAATTAAATGCTCTTTCAGATGACAGCAGCAGTTAGGGTATGAAGTAATGCTGATTGGAATTGTTCCTGAGTACATTTATGTGCTTTTTTTTCTCTACTAAATATCCCTCTCTGTCATGGAACAAAAACTATAAGGGAAAACTAATCTATTTTAATTAATACAGAAGTGGAAAACTCTGGATGGCCACTAGCCATGACCAAAGGCACGTGGAAAGGAGCGTAGGACAACTGCAGGGTTTAGTTCCAGCGTGCAGAAAACTAAGTTAAAGTGAGCATGGGCGATCACCATCATGCTGCTATAAAGGGGAGAAATCCTTCCCAGCAGTATTTCTGGCCCAGAGGAGTAGCCGTGCCTTCAAATCTGGGCTGGCCACAGGCCAGCCTTCCTCCCATCCAGCAATTCTCCTCCTCCTCCTCTCTGGATTGGGAAACAAACACTGTGCATCAAGCCCCTTACCCGTTCCCCTTCAAGCACACTTGGTGAATTCGTCTCCCTCGCACCCCCCTCCCGTCTGGGCCGTCCGAATGAAGGATCACACGCACACGCGGGAATCCTGCTGCTGTCGCTCCTCGTTTCCCTCCCCGAGAGGGATAGACATTACAGCTGGTTTAACTAATCTGCCTCAGAAATCTGGTCTGCTACTAAATGAGCTGCTAGTTTAGCAGTAAAACAATTGGACATCATTCTGATGCCGCACGGGGACACTTAATTTTCGGTGCATTCACGCTCCTTTGAGTACTTTCAACTACTTTTCTGCATTAATGAAACCCCACTCATTAAGCTCACAAGGGAGAAAAAAAGACAACAAACAAACAAACAAACAAGATGTTCAGTATGTATAAAGCTCTTGATTCGTTTTCTAACTGAGGGGACCCCAGCACCTCTCCTGGGGTAGGAGGGATGGGACCCCAGCACCTCTCCTGGGGTAGGAGGGATGGGACCCCAGCACCTCTCCTGGGGTAGGAGAGATGGGACCCCAGCACCTCTCCTGGGGTAGGAGGGATGGGACCCCAGCACCTCTCCTGGGGTAGGAGAGATGGGACCCCAGCACCTCTCCTGGGGTAGGAGGGATGGGACCCCAGCACCTCTCCTGGGGTAGGAGAGATGGGTCTCCAGCACCCGAGTCCCAGTGTGCCAATCTCTGCCTTTACCCACACACACAGGGCAGGCTCCAAAACTCAGAGCAGGCAGAACCAGTAGGTTTTCCTTAATCATCGTTCCCCAAACAATAAGCTCTAACTCTAAAAAAATAAAATAAAAAATTAAATGTGACAATGCTATAAAAATAGACTATTTTATACGGCAGTACAGCTGTATATAATACAGCTCCACGAGATCCCCCTGCTCCTCCAGGACTGCTATGAATACCGCAGTCAGCGTTTGTTATTAGTTCGGCTGATTTAACATGGGTTTAGGGTTTCAGAGTTTTGTTAAGGACAAACTGCTCACACATAAAATTTTATGCCGCTTTGGAGAGTAAACATAAACTAAGTTTCTAACTGTGGCCTGTCTTGACCTCGGGGTTTGAGTTGTTTTTGTGTTTTTACAGTCTCTCGGCTGTAAATTTTGAGGCCTTGTCCCCAGATTAAAAGCCGTTCGGTGCAGCGCTAAAGGGGCACGGGACTGAGTAATCTGTCTGCATTTCCCCAAAATCAAGACTGCAGCCTATTTTTGAGGAGAAGTTTCTAAAGCAGCTCAGATCCTTTGACTCGCTCAAGTCCCTGGGAGCAAGAAGGTACGTGCCCCCCAGCAGCGCTCCACAAACACGGAGGGCGTCAGACACCCCGTGGGAACGCAGGGCTGCCTCCCCCATAAGCCAAATGGAAACAAATACACGTTTAAAAAAAATGACCCAGTTGCAAAACGGCTTGAGGAGCACAAGCAGGTCAGACAAAACCAACCGCTGGCTGAGCAGCGCTCAGAACGGACTCATACTTCTGAAGATCAATAGACAACCAGAAGGGAAGATGCCGAGCCTATCTGCGATGACTTTGGGCTGAAGGAAGACCCCAACCTGCAGGAAGACGTGTGGCAGGACAGGGATGGCCTGGCAAAGTGGCTCCTGAGCGGTACGTGACTCAACTCCCCTCAACTCTTTAATGACATCATCTTCAGAATGACTTCTACACAACGTAATTAACTTCCTTTATCTTTTAAGAAAAGCTTTAAGGAGCGTCGATGCTCCCCTACCACCACTGGGTCACACTGACATGCCATGGCCACGTAGGGGCAGGAGAGCAACCATGATAATCCCTGCCCTCCCTGCAGAGGGAACCTGTTGTGGGTTTCTCCTTTGTGATGGCCATAGAGAATTCGTAGCCAGGGAACACAGGCACAGATAGGAAAAGGAAATTAAAACTCCAACTTACCCTTTTTCTTGTTTTTAACTGAACTTGGACCTATGAAGACAAAAAAAGAAGAAAACTCATGAAATTCAGTGTTTCATCTTAGAAAATCCCCACTGCCACCAACACCCACCGACCCAGAGGGAGTCTCTCCAGAGCTGGAACAAAATTGGCCGCAAAAGTGGTACACCAAGGATGCAGAGCCTTCTGGGTTGTACAAACAACGGCTGTGAAGGTGTAAGGATTCCACTGGGACCCAGATCTGCTCTACTCTCTCCCAGACTAGCAGCCCATGGGTGGTACAACACACGCCAGTGAGTTTTGGTGGGCAAGTTCTCTAGTTAAACCACCTGCTTGTGGCCAACGGCAAAGCTCAGGAGACAAGATGCTCTTCAGCCTTGAGCCAGAGCTTTAATCTCGTGGACCATCTTAGTTCCAGCTCTGCTGAGTGTCGCTCCGAGTTTTGCCCTCTGTATCACAGAATAACAGAATCTCAGGGATTGGAAGGGACCTTGAAAGATCATCCAGTCCAATCCCCCTGCCAGAGCAGGAATACCCACAGCACATCACAGAGGAATATGTCCAGGCGAGTTTTGAATGTCTCCAGAGAAGGAGACTCCACAACCTCCCTGGGCAGCCCCTGCCAGTGTTCCCTCACCCTCACTGTGAAGAAGTTTTTCCTCATATTTAAGTGGAACCTCCTCTGTTCCAGCTTGCACCCATTACCCCTTGTCCTATCATTGGATGTCACCAAGAAGAGCCTGGCTCCATCCTCCTGACACTCACCCTTTACAGATTTATAAACATTAATAAAGTCACCCCTCAGTCTCCTCTTCTCCAAGCTCAAGAGACCCAGCTCCCTCAGCCTTTCCTCCTATGGGAGATGCTCCACTCCCTTCATCATCTTGGTAGCCCTGCCCTGGACTCTCTCCAGCAGTTCTCTGTCCTTCTTGAACTGAGGGGTCCAGAACTGAACACACTACTCCAGATGGGGTCTCACCAGGGCAGAGTAGAGGGGGAGGAGAACCTCTCTTGACCTACTAACCACCCCCCTTCTAATACACCCCAGGATGCCATTGGCCTTCTTGGCCATGAGGGCACAGTCCCCTGAAGAGAAATACTTCAAAAGTCTATCAATACATCAGACCTTCAGAGAGCAGAAATCCTGAGACTCAACACAAACCATTTAAAAATACAACCCCTGCGCAGCGGACTATTTTTCATAGAATCATAGGCTGGAAGAGACCCCTGGGATCATCAAGTCCAACCATCAGCCCTACTCTACAAGTTTCCCCTACACCAGATCCCTCAACACCACATCTAATCTACTCTTAAACACAGTCAGGGATGGGGACTAAAATTTTCAAGCAGAGGAACGATGTGTTTGTGGCCTACACAGCCATACATGAAATTTCTCTGTTTTGCTTGAAAAAGCTTGAAATTAACGTTTAAAGCCAGCACATTTTACTCCCCGATGAGGGTAGGTTAGAGGAAAGCCAGCGTGACTTGGCTCTCAGCTGAGAGCAGTAACCCAAATACTTGCAAGCCAAGTTTTTTAAAAGTAATAATAAAATACTAAAAAAACCCCAAAGCGAAGAATTACCGTGGCCTGGCTTATTTAAACAATGGGAATACAAGCCCCCCCAGCAAGAAGTGAAAATATTTACAATGACGCTGAGAAACTACACGACTTTTTGAGCAGAGGCTGAAGTGTGAAACACATTCCATTGCTTCCTCAAAAATTAGTCAGGCATGGGAATGAACTGCAAAAATGCCCAAATAGTCCCTTGCCGTTCATCAGTGAAATCCCTCTAAAATCTGGGTTTAAACACACGCCGACGACTGAAATCACTGTCAACTGAGATGCAGCACTAAGGAATGGAAGGTAACGAGGGTGCTTCCTGCCAGCACTGGTAGAGAAAGGCAAATCAGCAATTAGTACAGATGTGCCAGGTTCCCGTGGCTTCTTAGAGGAAAGATGAGAGGACCAGAGAAACACCCAGTAACCCCACTGATGCCTTTTCACAGAATCACAGAATCTCAGGGATTGGAAGGGACCTTGAAAGCTCATCCAGTCCAATCCCCCTGCTGGAGCAGGAACACCTAGAGCAGGTCACTCAGGAACACATCCAGGCAGGTTTGGAATGTCTCCAGAGAAGGAGACTCCACCACCTCCCTGGGCAGCCCCTTCCAGTGTTCCCTCACCCTCACTGTGAAGACGGTTTTTCTCATATTTAACTGGAATCTCCTCTGTTCCAGCTTGCACCCATTGCCCCTTGTCCTATCATTGGATGTCACTGAGAAGAGCCTGGCTCCATCCTCCTGACACTCACCCTTTACGTATTTATCAACATTAATGAGGTCGGGAACAGGATGTTTCAACAGGAACATCAGTTTGCCTACATGATGCTGTTGGGTCATGGGAAAATCATGGTATTATCTCATTTACTATTTATGCTAATTTACTGTTTTGTTTTTTAACTAATCCATATATTCAAAGTATTAAAACACGTAGATGGGACAAGAGGTAGGTTTCTAACAGTGCCAGCATCCTGCCAGAGAGCAACACTGAACCCAACCAGCAGGTCCACCACCACCAGACGAACTGCAAAACCTTTTACATTTGGCAAAAAACCAAGCTCCTTCTCTTTTTATTTTTGTTGTTGCATTTTCTGAGCCGTGATCTTGCCGCCCATCTCCGTCACCCCTCGTCTTAGGCTCCAGCCAGTTAATAACACCTTCAGTGAAGAGAAACAAAACTGTCTGTGGGACATCACCGACCAAAAACCCAAAACAACCCAACCCAACCCAACCCCAAGCCGGCAAGTGAAATGCTAGTAGTGTGTGTGTGTGTGTGTGTGTGTGTGTCTCCCCAGACCTCGGAGTCACGAGAGTTTATTTCATGTTATATATATCGCACCATTAGCGCTATAACCCCAGTGAAAGTACAAATAGCTGCGGCGAGCCAAACACATTGGGAATGGATGGAACCAATTAGCTTCAAAGATGAATGGGAGGAATGAGAACCACATGGGATGTCAATGTTCACAGTCTATATTACAACACACGCATCTGTTCCAGGCACGGCAGAGAGAGATGTTACGGCTGTGCAAGTGAATCTTTCGACAAACACGAAAAATACTTCTGACATGGGGAAAGAAAAAAATACCCCACAAAACAAAAAAACCCAACAGAAAACCAAACCCAAAAAACACAAGACGATATTACTGGCCTTGGGAGCTTCGGAGTCCTTGGGGTTTGTATCTGTTCCTCTCCCAACAGGAGGGGAGGGATAAGTTAATTGGAGCAGGGAGCCATAAGGTTTCACCCAGCACACCAAAGACAGAATCTTCCTCAGTTTTTGCTCAGAACACTAAACTCATGGGATCTTTCTCAATTTAGTCTAAAACTGTATGAGAGTCTCTTGCTGAGCTTGGGAAGCGGACTTCCATCACAATAACAGATCTATATTCCCTTTAACACCAAGGGTGCTGAGGCATGAGGTTTGAACTCTTCACTTGACACGTGCTGGCCCAACACGTGTCTGCAGAGGGGAGAAACCCCCAAACCTTTCTCCCACGCTTTTCTGAGGCCACAGCTCAATATTTAAGCAATAAAGCCCATGAGATGCTGCAGTGGTTGAATGCGTTATGACCCGCTGGTTACCTGTTAGTTATGGAGCGGGTTAAATACCCACCAGTTAGGCAAGTGTTGAGCCTTTTCTAGAGTCTTCTCCCACACCGTTAAACCCACCTCACCATCCCAGCCTTCCTGCAGAGAGGGCTCCTGGTCTCACAGCCCTTCCCACTGCCCATGTTTATTTATTGTCGTTTCATGGAGGCCTTTAGACGACTTGATTCCAAGGAAGGTCTTTGAGAAGATACCTTTTTTTCACTCCACGATGCAGGCTGCAGGCATTATGCATCAGGATCCTCTACAGCATCAAAAACCTTACCAAAAAGCAAGTTTATGGGACACCTATTGCTGCTGTGGAGTCCACAAGGCCTGCCATCTCCTTGTAGAAGAAAACGGGTGTCACCTGGAAGAATTCTCCACCGATCAGCGCTCTCTGCTACCACTCTCGTCTCTGCTTTCAGGGGCTTCACTGCGGCACGTTTGAGGATTTACTCCAGCCGTTCTCCTTCCAGCACCTCTTTTCCCTTCTTTATAAAAATATCCTGGAGTTTGCTTTTCTGCAGCTTTCTGGCCTTACCCCCATTCCTCGTGAGCTCCCTGAGGTATCTGTTATGCACTTGCTGGAGACCAAGCTCGTGGTCTCGGCTGCTGGTATTAAACATGACAGCTACCCAAGCATAGCTATTTCTGTCACTGTGTGCTCACGCTTGACTTTTGTACTTCTTCCCTACTAATCCCACCTATCTCCCACCTTCTTTCCACATGCTCATGTCTGAGGTCAAACCAGAGCCCAGACCCAGGGAAGTCCATCCCCTTCTACATTTCCTGTCTTTCATCTGAAATTAAATTTATGCTTATGCTCAAATCCGTCCTTGAAGGAGCTGTCAGCTCTAGTCAAGCCCTCATTTGAGCTGTGCTTTGCAGAGGAAGGAAAGTCGACAGGAACTGTTCATACAGAAGAGGACCAGGATATCAGAGAGGACAGGCTGGATGGCTTTGAAGGATACAGTAATAAGCATGGAATGAGATTCAGTCATACAAAATGCATGGTCCTATAAATTATATAGAAAGAGGGAATAATAGACTGCTCTGCTGGATGGTGGAGCTCCTCAGATGGACCTGTGGAGGACAGTGTCTGCACACACTGAGCCAGGAAAGGCAGAAATACAAACCTAAACCAGGTCAGTGGAAATGCCTCCAGCAGAAACGGGGCAACAGATGCCACCCAGTAGAGGGGGTGGTGAAAATCCTGTGAGTAATGCAGTCAAACCTGATCATCTACATACAGAAAGATGAACTGTAATGAGAACAATTTCACAGAAGGTGCTCCTGGGAAGGTCAAGAAGTGGTCATCCTGGTCAGCCATCAATGCTGGGAAAGGGATGACAGCCCCACTGGGGAAAGGCTACGGTGATGGGAATGGATGGAGAAGACCCGGTAGGGCTTAAAGAACAGCACTGGCACATCCTCACGTGTGTGAACTGCTCCCCAAAAACCATTGAGCTGGGAATAAAAAGGCTTTTTCTAACCTCCAGAAGGAGAAGCACAGGTTTGGAGGGGATTTTCTGGCTCAGATGATCCTCCAGCATCACAGGTCATTGCTTAAAAAGCCTCTCAAGAGTTCATCAGTCCCTTTGGAAAGGGGTGAGGTTATTTTTTGCCTAACTACTAAAGCCATAGCCACTAAGCTATGAAGCAGGCTGCTGGCCTGACTTGAAACGTTTAAGCTCACCTAAACCTGGTCCATTTCTAAAGTTTATCATCTCTTTCATCAGATTTCCTGCAGGAAAAGTCCACCAGCTCCCGCTGTAATAACTCAGGCCAGCTCTGTCATCTGCCAGCTGAGTTCTCCATCACAGGATGCATTTCCCCAGCAAAGGTCTTGGAGTAGCAACAGTGCAGGCTGGGCTATTGAAGACGCTGGCTTTGAACAGCGCTGGAAGACCTAGATGTCTTCAAAAGCTTATTTTCCAGCTTATTATCTGTTGGGAAAATAAAAGGGAACGATAACAGAAAAGGAGGGAATATAAAACCAGCAAGAGTGGTGAACTTCCAAGGAGAGGTACGACAAGGAAAAAAACAGCTCTGTGTGATGACAATCCAGCCACCCTGGAAGCCTTCTGCCTGCAGAGCCATCCAGCTGGGTATCTGCAAGGGAAAGCCTCCAAGCAATGCCAAGTCACTTCTTCTAGCAGAAGCGCCGTGGCCACGGGTTTTAGCAATGAAGCCAGTTCAGACACGAGCGTCTCACTGAAGCTGAAGAAAACATTTGCAATAGATGAGGTTTTTTGTTGTGTTAAACCGCAGCTGTGGCCCAGCAAGCAGCAGAAGACATCTAACCGTGCTTCAGGGAGCAGGTTCTAGCCCCCAGCTCCCGCAGCCCCAGCATCTGCTGGATGGTTTCCAAGGGCTTCAGAAAAAAAAACCCACCAACAACCCACCAACCAACCAGATGGTGATGCAACTCAAGGATATTACATATGACATGTTTTCTCTCAGAAAGATTAATAGAGTTTACTCCCGCCCCGCCCCGATCTTTCTTTCTGCACGCTACAGGCTGCTATGATTTACTATAAATACAAAAATATCAAAAACTTCTTTAGGACATATGCTGATATAAATAGTACTTTAAAAAAAAAAACAAAACACCAATCCCTGCATTCCCTTATTAGTTATGTGTGTGGATTAACAAGAAATAGTTTAAATTCCTGCAAAACAGTTCAAACTGGTTTTATTGATGGGAACAGATCGTTGTAGTTATGCTTATTTTAAGCAGAAACTAGAGAAGTCTGACCATTCTAGAAACCAGCCAGAAAAAGGAGCATCTGTTGAACTTTCTAAAATTCTCAGTCACCAAGAGCAGAACAAAGTCAACAAGTGCCACTAGCAGGATCCACATTCAATCCCAAACAAAGATGTCTACTCGCATCTTCAAGGCGTTCAACCATTTTTGCTAAGGCACCAGCAACCGCCGCGCCCTCTCTAGGCTGTGCCAACCCATTTTCAGCATTCACTGCCTGCTCCTAGGATTATTAAGGCATCCTGTTTCTGTCTTCTTACCGCTAGATCACCATGGTGTACCATCAGTCTTCTTGCCTACCTCCACCTGAGCCATCTCCATACTGCCCTCACCACTCCGCCCTCAAGGGATGAGGAGGATGGAGGTGCTGAGAAGTTATCCTCATCCCAGTGTACAAGGACAATGGGAGGCAAACCCGTGATGATTAATGAGATATTAGTGTCTTCCAGAAACAGCACATCATTTCTCACTCATCCATAACATAAGCATAAGGTGACCTTAAATCATTAAGTCTACAGCTACTTTCAAGGTGAACATCTCATTTTGAAGATGGAAATAGAAGTGGGGAGCTCTATGTGACTTATCTAATATGACCATTTTCAAAACTATATAATCTTTGTGAACTAAATATATATATATATAAATAAAATTGTGTCTTTTTCTTTGAAGTATGATCTTCTGGGTGTAGCTGGAAGAAGAACATTAGATTTAATGACCACTGTTCTCAACAGCTATAGAGATTTGAGTACAGTATTCTTCTAAACCCTGTGAACCATCTGGTTTAACAAAGACACCACTTGCTAAATCTCAGACAAAGCTCTGAATATTGCCCAAATCCACCAGTAACTTCTGCAGACTAGATAGCTAACAGATTTTTAAATGAGTTCCTGGCCATTAGCCGGGATACCATTATTGATGCAGTTATTGAAGCATGCAAGGGGGCTGGCCAAAAAGAGGTTATGCTCCATTTGCATGCAGGGATTTTTTATTTTCTTTTTCCCTTCAAGGATCCTGGATTCTCAATAAACACAATGTACAAAGGGAAGAGAAGAACCAGAAGCTGAGGATGACATCCAGGCTCTGTGGTGGAGCAGATGAGCGTCCCAAGACTTGGGTCCTGCTAAACCCTCACGTTACCAGTCAACCCGGCAACGCAGGTTGTTTCCACCTCTCCTAGAAAGCTCTGACCACCGAGTGCCCTCCAGCTGTGAAAACTTCCACCTCTCCAGGAAGGAAGTTCTCTGCCACTCACTGCTTTCTAAGAAAGAGGAGCAAAGCAGCTATTTAATTAGTTACCATTCCTGACCCTGGGAATTAACTAGCCCTGTCAACTTTCACAGACGTTAAGACCAGAAGGAGCCATTATGATGATCAATCAAGTACTACAGAATTACTACTCGTTAACCTCCCATCAATCCCTCTACCTCTATTTGACCAGTCCTGTGGCAGAAGAGGAAAAGCTTGAGTGTTACTTGACATTTCAAGTGACGAAGAACCTACTACCTTCCCCGATATAAGCTGTCTCAATGAATAATAAGAAACCTCCACTTCAGTCAAAGCTCCAAAACCCAGTTCACTTACAGAACTGCTGCAGCGTTATTTACTTCACTCACATGGGTTTGAGATATGTAAGGCTTTTCAAATATTTTTAAGTGCAGTGTTATTAATGCCAGACCATGGTGGAGCTCCCAAACACATGCTTAATCTAGAACATGTGGTTTTGGGGGAGGTTTGGTACCAATATGTTTTCAACATTTTCAGGAAATTTGGTCTATCCAGATGAAAGCTTCTTGGACCCTACTGAAATATCAGTCAGTGATACAAATACTGAAACAAGATTAATTTTTTCCCCTTCCCTGAAAAAGAAAGTGCTGTTTCACCAATTCCAGAGAAAAAGGCAACAGAGCTTGAAGAGCTGCTTTGGTATTATTACTTCATAACAGTTAGAAAATACGATAAATTATGGAACTAGGAATATTTCCCAGCAGCAAAACACACCCAGGTGAGCTGCTCAAAGGTTCTTACCAAGGTGGGGTTTTTTGGGGGGTGGGATGACGAAGGGAGGTCTTCTGCTAAGTGTGCAGGAAAGATGCTGCCTGCAATTATAGGCGGAATGGCTGAATCCCCGTGAGGGATGCAATGTTCCTGGTACAAGGCTACTACTAATTGCAATAAATCATAACCAAGAGAATATATTACATGACAGAGTGGGGAGCTCATTATACAGCATGGGGAAGGATGAAAGCGTGGCACTTGATATATTGGTATGTAAGGCTAAGCCCAAGGCCACTTGGCTTTTCCTCAACCACTATTGTTGCTTCTCTCTCTGCTTCTGTTTCAATTTTGTTTTAAACTCTTCAAAATTCATGTGTGAACACAGTCGCCCTTAATTGTCGTTTTCTGGTTACATCTTGAATTGAGATGCTCCACGACGGCATCCCATAAAACAGTGTTCCCTCCTTGTCCTTCATCTAAGGGCATCTTCCTCCCTCAGCAGTACCAGGTCACGCCTGGAGGACATCCCAGCCCCGCTGCTCTACCTTCAGGGCACTTAAAAAATCTGTGCACAGTAGAAGAAAAAGCCCTAAACTTCAAGACTCTTTGCTTAGTGGCCAGCCCTGTCATACTCTGGAGTTATAGGCTGCTAAATCCCCAAGGCTGGCTTGGAGCCAATTTATTGCTGACACTTCTTCTGATACCCCACCCCTGTTCTGAATTCAACTGCCTAACGCTCAAAGCCAGCCTCCTCCAGCCCAAGAGATCAAGAAGAGTTTGCAGCTCATCTTGGACTCTTTTGAGGCACTCCCTTGGCGACATCCACTTTTTGAGGCTATTCTTCTTCTTCTTTAAGGACTTTTCCCATGTCTCCATATGTCTCCATATGTCTCCAGGGGAAGCATCCTGCACTGAGGTCTCCCCCAACACTTCTGGGACGCTATGCTGCTTGGCCACAGGGTCTGAGAAGAGCTTGTGAATCAACACCAAAGGCTGAGAATCGTTTCTCTTGTGGTGAGTTAGGTATGAGAGTGGCTCTCTGCTGCCTCACTGCTCTTCTCCTCGGAGCAATCTGTCAAAGGATAAGCCTAGATCCATGTGTCATCCAGATGATTAGACGCTGCTCCAGGAGCTCCATGGATCAGTAGCCTGCTCCCTCCCTGTTCCTCTGATCCCATACACCAGACCCCAGTTCCAGCCTATTGGCCTAAAAACAAATGGAGAGGAGTCACAGCTCACCCCTGCCTCATCTCCTGAGTCCCCAGTGACACTAGATGCCAGAGAGTCACAATCTCTCTTCTTCAGATGATGTAAGATCTCATCACGTAACAGGGTTGTTTTTTTCTTGTTGCCCTTGTTTCTTTTCTCCTGCCAATATGCAGAGACAATTTTGCCTGGTTCGACAACGAAAAACCAGGCCTCGTCACATCAAGGAATAACTTGGTCAACCTCATGAGGAACGGGAGGACAGTTAAATGCAAAACTGCAGAAATACTGGCCAACAGTGACAGCAGACTGTGATGCACTTCATGCTGATCTTTAACCAGATGAAAGAGGAAAAAAAGACTTTTGGTACCACAGTTCAGGATGACCAGAACTGAAGCGCGAGCAAAAGAGACAGACCTAGGAGATCATCAGCAAACAGCACCCTTCACCGGTCCAGGTAAAGGTAACTTGCTGAGCAACCACCTCCTGCCTCTGGTGGAGAAGGAGAAGGTGTAGGATGAGTGTCATCACTCTTATGCCTTTACTGGGTTTTCCATCTTAAAAAGGAGAGTGAGACTTGCAGGTCCTCCCCTGCTGTTTGATGGGGACCTGTGCTGGAGAACGTAGAGACTCACCAACCCTGGGTACCTCTTTAAGGGCTTTGTGGCGTGAGGAACAACATAGGTGCAAAGTCACAGGAGAACCAGGCTGGAACAGCAATCATCCCCGAGGAGTCTCTTACCTCTGCTATTGTCATCTTTGTCACGATATTGGTCCTGTTTTGGGGGAAAGGGCCAAATCCAGCGGTCTCCTCAACCCTACATGACTCCACAAACTCAGCTCTGCTTCTCCAACAGCCAGAGCTCTGCTGAAAATCACTGCCCATTGCTTTCTTGAGTACAACAGAGAGATCCATACTCACTGCAACAGCAATTGCCATCACTTGATACGACATAAAGTCCAACCCAGTTGACTTACGTCCTCAATCCCATCCAGATCCACTTTGGGTTCGGCAGCGAGGTACCAGGAAAGCCCAGTGGTACCATGAAGGCTTGTTTTAAAAAAACCAACCCTCCAGTCTGCATGGAGTAGGTGCAAGCACACCACAGCACAACTGTGTTCACAAACAAAGACAAAACCCTGCTCCCAATTAACTACAGAGCCACTGTTGCTGGCAAAATAATGCTGCACTGCCTTCTCAAAAACACAAAAACCCAATCAAACATAAATCTCCGCCCTTCTTAACTCTGCTCCCACATAATCAGTCCCAGCCAAGTTCCTGGGGTTCACACCAGAACCTGTGGCCATCGTATTTCATTTTCCGCACTCTCACTGGCTATGGAAGAAGAATATGGTGGGCCTTTTGTTTTCCTTCAGGCTTTTAGGTTTGATTCCAAAGGCTGGATCTTTACAGCAGAGCTGACAAACAACATTACTATTTCTAATTCGAGTATCACAAGGCTTTTTTTGGCTTGCTGGCTGGACTCACAAGGCTTATTTTCTATACACCACTGCGCCCTATTGCTTACTCGATCGATACCGCATATTTGAATTCAACAATTTAAAGCGTAGTATTACAGCTGTGTTTTTATTTTGTTTGTTTTATTCGGTTGTTGCTTAACACAAAACATTCTGACATTTTAAGTCATATCCCACTAAGATAAACAACTAACATATGTCATGAATTCCAGTAGAAATGATTCCCAAGTGGTGCTGCAGCAAGGTTTTAACCAAGCGGACAAAAGGCTCTCGTAAATTGTTTGCTGGATGTTTTAAATGGGCTCCTTCCCCACCACAGCTATCCAAAAGGAATCAAGGGCAGGTGGGAGGAAATCTCTTCACAACTATCTCATCTCCACAAGCACTCTACCTGCTTTTCTTCCTCCTGTACGTAACATTCTGCCTAATTGGGTCGAAAGACCTCTGCAGCTCTCAACAGCTGTCTGTAATCCGACAGTTTAATTACAGGGAATAGCATGGGATCCGTACCCAAAGATCTCTCCGTGTGCACACACGTGTGCTTCTATTTCTGTGAACCAGAGACAGGGTCCTAAGGAAGCCCAAGACAGACCCACTCTTCAGGAAGCCAAAGTCAAGCTCCTGCAGCCATCACAACACAGTGAAACGTTGCCTGGCTCCACCAACTCTTGAGTTTACCCATTCACAGCATGTCCAACAGATTAACAGACTTCCCCAAGCCCTGCTTATATTAAGGAGATCGGTTACGAATCCTCCAGTGCTGCTACACACCATGGCCAGCAGAGCCCTAATGAAAATATGCCACTGCCATGCTTCATTCACAACTTTTACCCCAAAGAGTTTCCTGGTGGTGGTGGTGTTCTGCTTTTCTCTGGTCTACTATAACTGAGAGGGTTTTTTAATGAGTGCCCAGACAGGCCACAACTGAACACAACTTCACAATCCCCACCTCCATCTGTCAGTTTTGGCTATCCAGTCCAACCCTGGCCTCCACTGACAGAAGAATAAGCTTATTTGGCCCAAGATCTGCAGAAGGCAGGTACCCTGGACTGCCCTGCCAGGTCATTTGGGAAAGGTTATGTGCCCCAGCTCAGCACCAGTTCCTCAGCTTTTGTGCTAGAGCTGATCTACCACCAGATGAGCTTGGAGCATGTGCTGAGCAAACTTGTGTCTGCCTGCAAAATACTCGGTGGATGTGGCCAGCCAAGGCAGCTTATTCACAGAAATCAAAGCTCAGCTGCAAATACTTCAGGCCGACAGACAACAGAGCCCCTCATGCTGTGGGAAAGAAATCACCAGCTACTAGTTGAGTCGAGCATTTACAACGCTGGGTGCATGGCATCCATAGTTCAGATGCACACACATAGTTCAGACGCAATCACATTCCTGCCTGAACATCTGTTCTCCTCTCATTAGTCCTGGCCGTGTTTTGTTACAGAAGAAACTATCTGAGATTCCTGAACTTCAGTATTTGACCCAAGGCGTTACGAAAAGCCCCGGTTTTCAGAAGTGGAATTCATACGGAATCACCAGTCACTTCTAATAACTTTGGTCTCCGCTTAACGTGCAGCCGTAAAAAAAAGAAGCTTAGAATTACAGTTCAAGTTTCAGCAAAGCCTCCTCAAGCACACAGCGTGGGCTACGCACTGAGGATCACAGAATCACAGACTATCAGGGATTGGAAGGGACCTTGAAAGATCATCCAGTCCAATCCCCCTGCCAGAGCAGGAACACCTAGAGCAGGTCACACAGGAACACCTCCAGGTGAGTTTTGAATGTCTCCAGAGAAGGAGACTCCACACCCTCCCTGGGCAGCCCCTGCCAGTGTTCCCTCACCCTCACTGTGAAGAAAGTTTTCCTCATATTTAACTGGAATCTCCTCTGTTCCAGCTTGCACCCATTACCCCTTGTCCTATCATTGAATGTCACTGAGAAGAGCCTGGCTCCATCCTGACACTCACCCTTTACAGATTTATAAACGTTAAGAAGGTCACCCCTCAGTCTCCTCTTCTCCAAGCTCAAGAGACCCAGCTCCCTCAGCTTTTCCTCCTACGGGAGATGCTCCACTCCCTTCATCATCTTGGTAGCCCTGCCCTGGACTCTCTCCAGCAGTTCCCTGTCCTTCTGGAACTGAGGGGCCCAGAACTGGACACAATATTCCAGATGGGGTCTCACCAGGGTAGAGCAGAAGGGGAGGAGAACCTCTCGCGACCTACTAACCACCCCCCTTCTAATACACCCCAGGATGCCATTGGACAACCCTGAAATCCACCCAAAAGCAGTGCCAAGTCTCTGAAAACGTGTCCGTGAGGTGAGATTCTGACCAGAGAATTCTTTCACAAGCCTTCTGAATGTCTTCAGCACCTCAACATCTTCCACCCGTCACGCCACCACCTCACCCGAACCAGACAGGAGATACGAGGGAAGGACAAACATGCACCGAAGCAGATCTACAGATGGAACAAATCACCAGCACCCAATCACAGCTTTATAAATATTAAGTATAATGAAGCGGGGTTACTTTTGGAACAATCCAGATCACAACTGGAAGGGCTGGTGAAGAAGACGGGAGGCAAACACATTGTGTATGGATCAGGACACGTCGACCAATATACCGCGAACCCCGTGACCTGGAACTGTTCCTCGTCACTGCCACCACACAATTAGGCTCATACCTCTCCCAGCAAGTTAATTGCTTTTAATATTTAACTTCCAGCTGGGACAGCAATGTGCCAGAACTCAACGAAGAATTCTGGACTCCACAGCTTTTCAGACCCTGGTTCCTTCTCGCTGGCTGATGCAGCACCTCCTCATGAAGATATCGCCCTCAATGTATACTGTGGGAATAAAAGTCACCACTCAGGGCTTTCAGCATCACACAATTTCCCAGTACAGAAAGCGACTCCAAATTCTTTAAGCAGGAATAGCACACTGACTCAAGCCTCCTTAGGCTTACATGGAGGTCCCCTCAAAGTGCATCTGGCTTGGGTATCTACCATGTCAATGCTGCTGGATGATGAATGACCGCCTTTGGTTGACCAAGACAGGCCTTAGCAAAAGACTGTTAATGGACTCAGCACCAAATTTAACCTCAGAATAATTTCAGTATTAAAAAATAAAAGAATTCAGAGTACTTTGAACCAAGGATGAGCTGAAAACATCCCAGCTGTCTAAAAACACACTCTTTTGAAAGTGATACCTAGACCAAGAAGATCCCCTTCAACATCAGCTTCACTTTCACTTGTTCCCAGAAGCGCTGTGGTATTAAATCTACGACTGCTGTAACAGAGCTGAAACCAGGACCAGTTGTTAACCTTCTCTGGATCTGTCTCATGGAAATGTTGGTTAGAAATGAGCAGAGACACGAGCCCGTGGTCTGAAATAAGTCACCTATATATTTATCACTGTGTCTTCATGGCTGAAAAGTGCCTGAGGAATAATACTTTATATGGATACCTGCCTTATTATCATAAGCATGGGTATAACACGTAGGTAGGGATCTGTAAATCATAGAATAGAATCATTTTGGTTGGAAGAGACCTTTAGGATCATGGAGTCCAACCATCTGCCCTACTCTACAAATTCTCCCCTACACCAGATCCCTCAACACCACATCCAACGAGCCGTGGTCTTCATTATACCTTAGTAACAACAAGCATTGAGAGCAACATCACAAGGAAGGGATGGAGATTGTCCAGGAAGACTGAAACATCATCTTAATTCCTCCCTTCTCCCATTTTGGGGGAAGAAATTCGCAGAGAAAATTGGTGGTGGTGGGGGGAACAGTCAGCACGTCCAAGCCCTTTGTGGTGAGCCTTTCTTTTGGGACCGTCCCCTGCCCTCCAGTATCCAGGAAATGTTCTGTATTTACTGAGCACTCATCACCATGGTTTCGGAGCACAATAAGGCTCTATCGCCCTTCATACATCTGCGTTTCTGGGAATGTCTGGGCTTTGGGGAATTGGACGGGGCCGACACAAAGGCACCGATTGTTCTGCAGGCCGAGGGACGAACCTGCCCTTTCCAAAGGAGAGGAAGCCAGCAGGAAAAGATGCTATTGTGATCTGGACATATTAAAAAAAAATTTAAAAAAGAAGAAAAATAATAATAAAGCCTTATTGCACCGTCAGCATGGCCAGGTCGGGAAGGGGGGATGGGATGGGGACAGCAAAGAGGTGGCACCTGTAGGAACCAGGGCCTGCCCGGGGGAACGGAGGGAAGCTGGCACTCCCAGCCAGGCTCTGGCATCGACTACCCGCTAAACCATCACCAAACCATCCTAAATCCACCGCGAGAATCACTTCCAAAGCGATTGGTGCATCACTTCCAAAGCTCCAGGTAGAAGCAGGAGGGATGGAGACGAGCTTCCGCTCTCCCAGAATTTCGTTTTCATTTCGACAGAAGCCATTCCCAGGGCTGAAACCCACGAGTTCTCACCAAGGACTTTCCTCGGCAGGAAGGACTGCCAAAGTAGTAGGAACCAAATTGTTGTCAGCTTAAGGACAGCCATCTGCTCAGCCTCTTCCCAGCTGCCATGCTCCAAATCAAAGAACGGATAACAATCACTTATGTTTCTCACCAAGCTCAATATGAAAAAATCTAGGAAGGAAAAAAAAAACCACCCAAATAATAAAAAAAAAAACAAACCAACAACCAACCCCCAAAAAACTAAACCCCAAACCAAAAAGCTGAATCCAAACAAACCAGGAAAGCAGCATGGCAGGGATCTAACTGGGAACAGAGATGAAAGTAGGAGAAAAAGAAACTAGTTTTCTTCTGCCTTTTTTTTTTTAAACAATGTTTTTTAAAGAGTCCTATTGACATCTGCTTTGTAAATGCTCTGTCATTATTTATAACCTCAAGAGCACGGAATTGTCTCTGTAGTTACAACCATGCTACTCCCATATTTTGGCTTTGTTAGCAAAGAGCCAGCAGCATTTTTACTGGTGCTCTGGGAATAGAGATCTAACATTTCATACACAGTTTATTTAAAAGTGGACTAATTTAACATTCTTGATGGTTCCTTTTAGCACAACTGTTGCTAATTACCAGCTCCGGAATGATTTGTTAATCTGGGAGCAACAGTGGTTCCACAGCAGCATAAATACACCAAGGCAGAAAGGAAAGAGAGGAAAAAGAGAAAAATAAAGAGGAGACGTCGGAGAGGGTCAAGTTTTGGTGAAATAAAGGAAATTAAGTGACAGGTGGAGTCGGTAACATGGAAACACCATCAAATGGAGCTGTAAAGGGGAATAATCCTGGTCCTTGAGAAGGAGAAAAAAAATAGTGGCATTTTTTAAAGCTGTGCAAATGTTGGGTTTGGTGGCAGGGCCAGGAAGCTGGCCTGAAAGATGATATGTGCTCCTCAGGACTGGGACCAGGCATCAGCCTCCCATTAACCCCATCTGTCCGGGGCTGGACTGATGGAGAATGGAGCCAGGCAGGGACCTCTGCCCAGGACACAACCTCAGCTGTTTTAACTGGTCCCAGGGCACTGTCCGTGGAGGGACACAAAGAAGAAGTAAACAAACAGCACTGTAAAACATGACAAAGGAGGAGTGAAGCTGGAGGCCTCAAAGGAGGAGCCCCTTGAAATACTGGAGTCCAACTGATAGTTTTGTGCTCCTCCATGCAATTTTTCTCAGGGTTTTTCAGCAGCAATAAAGAGGTATCAAAGCAGCTTTGCTGCCCGTGGCCTCCGTGTCCTATCCCTGTGGGAACAACCACGGCCATCACCCTCCCCGTGCCCCATGGGAATAGTTCTAACCTCCAAGTCATAGAATCATAGAATCATTCAGGTTGGAAAAGACACTTGGGATATTCGAGCCCAACCATCAGCTCTACTTTACGAAGTTCTCCTGTCTCAAAACCAAGTTTTTCACACAAGAAGACTGGAACCCTGTTACCTCTGACATTTATAAATCATCAAAACCATCCCCTTGCTGGTCCCAGGAGGAGCAGGACTCCAACAGCCGTGGAAGGGGACTGAGCAGCCTCACTCCAACCATGGCTTCCACACTTGGATGACTCTCGTCTTTCGCTGCACGTGCGAAAAGGGCTTGAAAGTTCATAAAATCAATTCCAGACAAATATTAGCGAGGCCTCAAGTGGAAAGCACATCTCCTTCCTTCTGGGAATTTATAGTCCGTCCATTTTTATCTTCTGGAGGGTCTTTGGAGATCAAAGATTTGATCAACTTTACCTTTGCAAAACCGATGAAGAAAACGGTGTTCTCAGTACCGTGACGTGAATCTATTTATTTATGTATTAACCGAATGATTCATTGACCTTCTCTAAAAAATAAGAACCCTTCTTGTAGGTCTAAAGCAAACAGCAGGAGCTACATGAGAAGAGCTCTTCTGTTTATTTACTGATTTTTACGGTTGTTACAAGGTCAAGCCCTACCCTGACAGCTTACACTTGTTAAGTACTGCTCTACCTAATAAAACTGGGATGGCCAAGCACGACTTTAACTGCCAATTGCCAACACAACTTGCCCTCCTAAAGCCACTAGGAAGATGACCCATCGCCCTGGCACGCTACAGAGGGGGTTCAATGCCCCTAATTTATGAGCAGCTGCATATAATGGGTGGGAGATGGGCATAAAGGGTGGAAGAGACGCTACGTTTCTGCAGCGACTCAGCTCTGACGCGTTCGGGGAACGTAGAGGAGATCTGGGAAAAGGAGTGCAAATTTAGGAAACTATTTTCACCTGGGCACAAGGAGGGTGATAAAATCCCTCCTTAGTCCACCAACTTGTAGAATCTACTCTTCCCTGTGCAACGATTCTCTGCACATCTGGCCATGGAAATGCAGCCTAATGGCCCAGGCTGATTCCTCCCAACATCTGCCTGCAGCATCCACTCGACACCACTTGTGTGGAGTGGAAACTTGCTACTTAACTTGAGCAGCCAGCAAAGATGCTGGAATAGATTTCAAGGAACTGGAGTGAAAGGACTGGGATCCTGCTCGAGTCATCTGAGCACCGCAGCGACCCCGGCTCCAAAGTGGATGGGCCAGATGTAGCTGGAATGGCTTGGGGGAGCTCGCACCAAACGCGTCACACTTGTCAGCGTTTCGGGAAGGAGAGACCTGGGGAGTTTCAGGAAGTTCTTTCTTGGAGTGGAGTCACAGGGAAATGCTTTCCCACTGTGAAAGTGTGAAGGCTTCAAGGGAGATGGGAAACTCACGGAGTCAGGGAGCTGGAGGGGAAAACCAGAGGCAGCCGAGAACTTTATAACGCAGTCAGGACTTGGGCCTAGCAGGCATCACGCCATGCACAGAATCACTTCTTATCATTCCTTTCCCTGTCTTCCCTGGCATCCAGTCCCCTTCTCCTCTCCAAATAAAACCAGATCTGTGCTCTTCTGCTGTAGGAAAGCACGGGAGCTCTTCCAGGAGCTCAACATGGGAGGCTGTCCTCACGTCTCAGCGTAGTTGGATGCTCACGGAAAGACGGCGTTGGAAATAAAATTCCTCACGCTGGAATCAGGCAGGATTCAGGCTGGGGGAAGGGACTGAAGGCAAAGTTAGTTTTAATTGGTCTGGTATTTATTACTGAAGTTCTCAACAGGAGTTGAGAGTGGTTTGGGTGCAATAAAGATGTCACAGTACTTGCTCTTAGCTACGTGCTACCCAAGGATATCGGCGCCGTTCTTAGAAGAACAAAAACGGTGACGTTACGTGATTGCAAGCATGAAATATAATATTGGTGGGGTTCATTTTCCATTTTAAAGCACCCTTCAGATGTCCAGGGGCTTTAGAAGGCACCTGCTGCACGAAGAGCCAACTGTTTATGACAGGACCAGAGGAACTGGTCTGAAGTTGCAGCAGGGGAGGTTTAGATTAGATATTAGGAAGAATTACTTTACTGAAAGAGTGGTCAGGCACTGGAATGGCCTGTCCAGGGAGGTGGTGAAGTCACCATCCCTGGAGGTATTTAAGAAACGAGAAGATGTGGCACGATCTAGTGGCTGAGATTGTAGGGGGTTTTTTTGTGTGTGTATGGTTGGACTCGGTGAGCTCAGAGGTCCTTTCCCACCATGAAGATTCTGTGATTCTGTTTGGCACGCAGAGCACAGCTCCTGGAGAGCCCCTGAGAATCACCACCACCTCTGAGGAGTCACATGCCATTAGCCACTCAAGGGACCTACTCCTGGTCACCTGCCTCCCTGCCCCTTCCCTACAGTGCTCTCGCCTCCATGACCCTGCTTGTGTGAGCACCTTCAAACTGAGCGCCCTGTTGCTGTATCTCGTGGAGAAGGTTGCAAGGATGTCCTTTCCCCGGTCTTTCAGCCAGAAGGCTTTCTCTATTTCTGCCCCAGAGCTCCCAGACCTTGCCCACAAGCGGTCCCTCACCCTGCAAAGCCATAAGCAACCCACACAGCCTGGTTCCTGCTCCCACCACCACTCAAGTGCCTTCACAGCCATCAGGAACAGCCTCCATCTCCCAGATTAAAGATTAAAACACTTTATGACAATTCCCTATCAGACAGTAGCACGTGGCACATGTACAACTGCATCATGGCATGGCCCATCTCATCAAGGGCCCCATCCATGTAGGGCAGGCACGTTGTCAGATACCAAGTCCAAAACCAACCAGAAGCTCTGAAAACAGAGACGAGGAGAAGGACTTTGGCATCTGAGCATGACAGAGGAGGACATGGGGAGGACAATGCTCTTGCCAAGGGATGGTGATGGCAAAGGGAAGCAGCAGCTACCACCCTACAGATCAGGAGGACAGAAACCATGGCCACACCAGGGAGGTCTTGGGCCACCACACAGTGCCAGGGTCACCAGGGAAGTCCCAACACCCCTGGGGTTTGCATCACACATCCTCATTTTTATATTTATCAAATCACAGACATATAATTATGATTATTTTAACTTTCCACTCTCTTAATACAAGCTCTGTACCACTCTTCCCTTTGTGTGGGCTCCAAACCCGCCTGAGACCCTCTGCTGCACTGTGAAACCCTGTTAGAACCCAGTCACCGTTTTGTGACGCAGATGTTCAAGCTGTTTGTTAGACTACAATGAGCTACTTCATAGTTTTAACACAGACAAGCCTACAGAACAACACTACTGGAGAAGAAGAGCCAAGGACAAGCAGCATTCATTTACACAGAATCTCTAGACCTGCAGTTGCAGAAATCAAAACTAGTGGAATTCATCATCTGGAAGGCAATGAAAATCAGACAGAAATTATTATAAACTGCAGATGCAAATTAGTTTGTTGGCTTTTTGTTTTTCCACACATGGAATCCTGTATATAACCATGACCTAAAAAAAATCAGCCTTCTGCTTGTCTGTGCTCAGACGCCAAGTGTGGCAGCGAGGAACAAGGCAGGACTCACCGTCTGGCCCTTCGCTGCCTTTACTCCTTTTATTTCGACGGACACGTCTCCCTTCTTCTCCAACGTGCAGCTTTTCCTCAGGGTGGAAGAAGTTCAGCAAGGCCAGCTGAAAAAAGAGAAGGACAAGTTTCAGCATCTTCAACAAGGATGGCTTAGCTGAACAGAGAGATCGGAGCCTGAGCGGCAAAACCTTTCCATCTGGGATGGCTCTGCTGAGAGACGGCAGCTCACGGATGCCCAGCTCATCCCAAGGGGCACCACAACCCTTGGAAGCAGCCTAAGCGTTGGGAAAACTCAACCTGAAGGGTCTGGGCAGGGAGGAGCATCCCCCCACGGCACAGGGGGCAGAGGGGGACTGCAGGGACAGGGATGCGGGTGGCAGCAGGGGAGATCTATAGCTGGAAACAATCAAACGCCCCGAACGCCAATGCGATCACTTCTAATTATTCTCTGCAAAACTTGCTCAATCCTGGAGCTCTTTCACCAGTTTTACTCACTGCCAGTAAGTTTTTCCTCTTTCAAGCTCTCTTCTGCAAGCCCTATTAGCTACTGAGATTCAAAGGCCTTCGGGGACCTTTAAATCCAATTCAGTGTACCACATAAATTAACACTTTAAACCTAGAGCAAGTACATCTTTCCAACATGATTTTTGCCAGGAGGCAAAAATTTTATCTAGTGACCTCTTATTCATGAAAAAAAAACATGAAATAGCTGCTGCATTAAAAACTCTTTGACAGTTATGAAAACAACATCCCTCCCCAGAAACTGGAATTATGGTTTAGAAACTTCATGGGATCTCCCCAGCTACCCCAGGGCCCGGCAACTCATCACCAGTAGCATTTCCCCCAGCTATTTTTACTTCCTCACAAAAGGAATTTCAGGAAAGATGGAATTGGGAGCCAAACACCTTGTTCTGCTTGTTACCCCAACCGCCTCCCCCCAGGATGGGGTTTCCTTTACCCTGAAGAAACCCCACTGCAGTTATTTAAGCCATAAATACACACCAAAATACATAAATAGACACATAAATACACCAGCCAAACACAGCCTAAGAGGAGAAAAACCATTTATGTTTAGTCTCAGAAGGGGAAATACAAGAGATTGACACAACATGTTTATTTTCCTGGGCAGTTAATCAAAATAACTGTTGTATTCCCCAAATGGTTTTAAACTGAAAGAGGGGAGATTTAGAGTAGATACTAAGAAGAAATTCGTTGTTGTGAAGGTGGTGAGAGCCTGGCCCAGGTTGCCCAGAGAAGCTGTGGCTGCCCCATCCCTGGAGGGGTTCAAGACCAGGTTGGATAGGGCTTGAAGCAACCTGGTCTGGTGGGAGGTGTCCCTGCCCAGGGCAACAGGCAATAAAATAGAACTTTTGACACCAATTTTGAGAACACACACACGCGCCCACACTGCTTTGAGACCCACCTCCACGAAAACGAGGTTTCCTGAAGAAGTAATGCACCAGTCTTCCATGTTTAGCCTGGTAATGGACACAACTGGTATGAGAAGTTTGTCCTAGGGCCTACTACATAATTATGCAAGTAATGACATTTAACCTGTGGTGACCACCATACGGGGGTTCAAAGAGGTCCACCTCTGGATGGAGGGAGCTGCTCAGGACTGCTCTCTGGAGCTCAATGCAGGGCAAAGGATGGCCAAGCTCAGCGTATCGCTGACCCCACTCAGCTGTGAGTTCCCTGGGTCAACGAGGGAGAAGTTTCTCTCTGATGACTCAAGGGGTCTGTTGTTCCAGGAGCTGCAGCTGCAGGAGGTCAGGCATGATGGGCCACTGGGTCAGCCCAAGAAGGGCCATGGCTGGCCAGCTGGGGACTGGCCGCTGGCACAGCTGCGCTGGTTGGAAAAGCAAGAGATGCTTTTTCCATTCATCAGCCCCTGAGATATGATTAATATCTTCAGCTCTCAGCTCTTGGACTCTACAGCTTTTTGGCCTGGACGTGAGGGCACGTGTTGTTGTGTCTCAAATTAGACTCATCGACTCCCTGTTATTTGGTGTGGCCGCAACAAGGGGAGAGGATCTGCAGAGCAGAACGAGCAGATGTTTGCCACCCATCTAGCAGAATGTCATGCTGCCACACAGACAGAGGCAGTAGGAGAAACAACCCTCAGTGAAACGCTGCCGGCCGGAGGCTGGCGCAGCATTACGGCATGACATACGCTGAAAGCAAAGCCACAGGCTGGGAAGGTGTCCCTGTCGAGCCACTGGGGCCATTCCCAGGGCTGAACCCTTCGTGGCACTTTAAAAACACCCGGGAATGAGTAAGAGTTTGCCTCGTTTTAGGCAAACACGGAGCAAACACACTTGCCAGGCTCGAACGGGCACTCTCCTGCTCAGCTCAAGTTGCCTCAGGCTCGCCCCCCTAATTATGGCTCGTGATTTGGAGGTGTGAGACCTGGGGCTTTGCCAGATCTGGGAGGAAAGATGCTGGAGCTGGTGGAGCAGGACCCTGAGAGTGGGTGGCCCCAGCCCAAGGGGACAATTACATGCTAGGCTGCACAAACACATCTGTGCTGGCCGAGTCCCTGGGCCAGGAAGGCAGCTGGAGCTGGGACACCCCAGCTGTATCATCCATCCCTTCTGGGGAGGTCTAAAAAGAAATGGACCTGTTGGAGAGGATCCAGAGGAAGCCACCAAGATGATCAGGTTGAGCACCTCTGCTGAGGAGGGCAGGCTGAGATGACTGGGGTCATTCAGGCTGGAGAAGAGAAGGCTCCAGGGAGACCTTAGAGCAGGTTTCCAGTACCTGAAGGGAGCCTACAAGAAAGCTGGGAGGGACTTTATACAAGGGCATGTAGCAATAGCACAAGGGGTAATGGCTTCAAACTGGAAGAGGGGAGATTTAGGTTAGATATCAGAATGAAATTCTTTGCTGTGAGGGTGGTGAGCCCAGGTTGCCTAAAGAAGCTGTGGCTGCCCCATCCCTGGAGGTTTTCAAGGTCAGGCTGGATGGGGCTTTGAGCAACCTGGTCTGGTGGGAGGTGTCCCTGCCCGTGGTCCATTCTATGATGCCAGATTATTCTCCTGGTCTGTCATTCCACTGAAACTCCTCATCCTCAAAATCACAGAGAATCGACTCTCTCAGCCTCTGCACTTGCAGAGTCAGAGTATCTCTGAGCAGCCCAGCTCCCGAAAGAGAAGTCACATTTTCTCTGTAGTTAGGCAACAGCAACAGAAAAAGTTTGGAACAATCACCATTTCCCTCCTCCCCCAGCCTAAAGCCCTCAAATTACCTTAATTTTAGAAGCACCACGTAAACTCATTACAAGGCCACACTTGTAATCAAGAAAATCACTATAGGATGCAAAAAGGTCAAAAAACCATGAGAGGAAAAATCCCAGGGGAAACCATACCTCAAAATAACCTGTGAAACAATAGTAAAGGGTCTGGCCTCACCAGAATGAAACTGTTCTACCTCAGTTTCTCTCAGCAAAAGCAAAGGAGAAAAAAAAAATAAAGGCATGCATTCAAAAGTAAGGGGTTTTCTCTGCAGCCAACTCCAGAACTTGCTCTGCAAACATAAAACAAAGCTGCTCTGGGATGTCAAGAGTGGGAAACCCAAAAATAATGCAGCCTGCAGTCACTCAGAATCTCATCTGGTTTGTGAGGATGGGCATTCCACACACTACAGCAGTAAGACTAAATAGATGCCTCTGTGTGATATATATATATATGTATATATTTATGGTACCATAAAATAGGAAGCCTTCTTCCAGCTGTAAAACCCAAACATACCACAGGGCTGTGGCTGGATGCACAAACCACGTGCAATAGGAAAAATGATGCTGAAATAACTCTTAAGGTTTGCAGATTTAATCCCATCCCTCTGCAAATGCCTTAAATAACAACCCCCCTCAGAAGCACTTGACAGGAATGAAGATCTCCTGGACACCAAGGGAAAGTAATTCCAAGGGTCAAGCAGCTTGAAAATGAGGGAAATGGAAAAATACAACCAGATCTATGCAATTATGCACAAAAGGTGTGGTTTTTTTTTTCCCTTTAGTAAAAGACAAGTTGGTAGGAGGAACTAGCGATTTTTCCCCGATTAACAGCAGAATTAGGGAAAGCACACAAGCTTCAGGTTCATGAGGCCTTTTCAGTGAAAAGTACCTTCTTGCGTAGTTTTTCAGTGCTATTTATCACTAAGAAAAGCCCCAAAGGCTTCTCCTCAAGCTCACATTACAAAGTTGGCTTCCAATCAGTCATGAGAACTCTTTTGACCGAAGCCATAAACCCCACTCTCTCCTACAGCACAGTATCTTAAAGCACCAGAGGAGAAAAAAAAAATAATAATCCCCCTTACATTATTGTTTAATCATAGAATCATTCAGGTTGGAAGAGACCCTTGGGATCATCGAGTCCAACCATCAGCCCTACTCTACAAGTTCTCCCCTACACCAGATCCCTCAACACCACATCCAATCTACTCTGAAACACAGTCAGGGATGGGGACTCCACCACCTCCCTGGACAGCCCATTCCAGGCTCTGACCACTCTTGCTGGGAAGAATTTTTTTCCTTGTGTCAAGTCTAACCCTACCCTGCTGCAGCTTGAAGCCATTCCCTCTTGTTCTATCACTAATTGCCCGTGAGAAGAAACCAGCACCAACCTCTCTACAATGCCCTTTCAAGCAGTTGTAGAGAGGGATGAGGTGTCCCCTCAGCCTCCTCTTCCTCAAACTAAACAATCCCAACTCCCTCAATCGATTCTCATAAGATTTATTCTCGAGACTTTTCACCAGCTTCGTGTCCCTCCTCTGTACTCGCTTCAGCACCTCGATATCTCTCTCGTGTTGAGGTGCCCAGAACTGGACACAAGACTCAAGGTGTGGCCTCACCAGTGCTGAGCACAGGGGGACAATCACCTCCCTACTTCTGCTGGTCACACTATTCTTTACGCAAACCAGGATGCCCTTGGCCTTCTTGGCCACCTGGGCACACTGCTGGCTTGTATTTAGCCGTTTGTCAACCATCACCCCCAGGTCCTTTTCTGCCAGGCAGCTCCAGCCACTTTTCCCCAAGCTTGTAGCGATGCATGGGGTTGTTGTGGCCCAGGTGTCGGACCTGGCACTTGGCCTTGTTGAAGCCCATAATGGTATTGTTAAAGTCAAATCCCCTCATGATTTGCAATCTCGGAGCCTAACAACAAGCCCAAGCTCTGCAGAGGCATTCTTTGCAAGCAGTGCCGTTGTTCTGGCGCTCTGAAGTTCAGCCGTCAGAGGCTGTGGTTCAGAGCAGCAGCTACTTGAATATCAGCCCCATTGTCCCTCCATCAGAAATTCGCCTCTGGTAACAACACGTGGTGCAAAAAATAACGAAAAAAAAGAAAGAGTAGACTATTTATTTTCAAACAGCCTAGAAAGAAGCTTGGGGAGTAGCTTTGCTTGACTGAACAAAAAAAGAAAAGAAAATTAAAGAAAGAGAAAGAAAACCCATTCAACATATTTTAAGCCTTCTATTTTTTTTGTCATCATTACTTTTTCCTCATAAAAATGCGAGCGAAAGAGTAAACAATTCCCATTTCAACGTGACAAAAATTTATACACCATGTCTTGTCTGCGAGAGAAGCCACAGCCCCCAGTGCAAAAGCTCTTGTGAGCCAGAACGTGGCTGGAGATAGCGATGGAGAGAGTAGAGATTATACTTTCTCTAAGCTGAAATTCTCATAACCCATCTTCCTCTCCCAAACCCAGTGTCTTCCACCCAGTTTGGCTGGGTGCATCCTTTCCAGGGGTCTGGAGGAGGTTACACGCCGTTCTCTGCAAACTCCTCCACCATACTTTTTTCTGTGTGAAGGTCCAAGCATTGCCCTCTCCTCCAAGACTGCCCATAACTCTACTCATCCCTATTGCTTCAGCTCGGTCATCGCTCCCCATCATCCTTTCTCCCCTCCCGGCACCAGCTACATCCCTGCTCTCATCAGCTCTTTACCCCAAAGCCCGAGGTCCCAGGGGTGCAAACCAGCAGCTCTGAGTTGATAGGAAACCCCACCACAACTCCCCTTCCTTCTCATCTTCACAAAAGGATCCTCGTTGAGCTTTTTAGGCTCAATGGTGATCTTCAAAAGCTTTCTTCTCCCAAAGCTATGAGGCAAAGCAATTCTATATTCTAGAGAATAGAAGCACCAGTGATGCTTTTTTATCCAAAGCCAGGTGGGTGGAAGGAGAGACTGAATGATCCTCCAGGCAGGAGCTTTAACAGCAGAGCCACCTCCTTCCCAGTACTCATGAGGAGCTTCACAATGAGCGATGACCAAGGAGCCAAGCAAATATTTGGCTATTAGGAAACAGAAGTGACCCTGGTCTCATAGATGGAGGTGGACCAAGTAACGCCACGGACCAGTGGCACTGCACCAGCTGCTGCCAGCGGGCAGGAATGCCCATCTTGGTAAATCTACAGCCCTTAACATGCCCCCATGGCTTTTAAGAAGCAGATTTAAGAGGCTTCTTTCAATCTGCCAAGCGTTTCTGTCCTTGGGTTGAAAAGCCTTTCCAAAGAAAACTGCGCAATCCCCGTTTTTCAGAAGGCCAGTGAGTCACGCTCCCGGGTCTTCTAGGCACTGTGGTAACAGAAAATCATTAGAGAACAATAAAAGAGGAGGGAGCATATTTTCCTAAGTTTTTATTGGTATTTTAACTTCATTACCCAGGAAAGCCACTGTATTTTTCAGCACAGAACATTAAATCCAATTGCCAGTTATCAGTTCCAAACCGACGAACACAGTGAACTAATTGCTGTTGGAGGGGATAATGCAACTCTCCAACTTTCCTTCAGACCTGACCCCTTCCCAGGAACCTTCCTCTGACCCCTTCCCAGGAACCTTCCTCTCTTCTATGTTTCTATGTCTTCCTCTCTTCTACAGAGCTTTAGGTAGTAATCCCAGATATATGACAATGCTCACCTTTTCACACGCTGCAAGCTCCCACAGTTGCAGCTACTGAGCTTTCACTGCCAAAACTGGTAACCTGTCCCAAAGAAGGGAAACCAGCACTTAAATTATCTCAAAATTTCATTAGAACTTCAGTAGTGAAATGACTAGATGGAAAGTAATCCACCAAATATGACACCATTTGCCAGAAACAAGCCAATCTTTAAAACAAAAGCATTTTTTCCCCCTACCAAAAGACCCTCAAAATCAGAAGGTCACTCTCCTGATCTCCCATCTGCTATGGGCAGCCAACTCCAGCAATGCAGGCAGGAAGGTGAGATAAAGGTGTGCATTGATTAAGCCACAACTAAAACTGCCCAGCTCGTGATATAAGAAACACTCCCCACCTATTTCCCACAATACAATGTTATCTCATGGTGGTTTCTATGTCAAGTTATGCACCAGCACAGTTTGGAGGCTGACCTGCTGAAGAGCAGCTCTGAGGAAGAAGAGCTGGGGGTCCTGGTAGTCAACAGGATGACCACGAGCCAGCAATGAGCTCTGGTGTCCAAGAAGGCCCATGGCATCCTGGGGTGCATCAGGAAGAGTATGGGTCATCCTCCCCCTCTGCTCTGCCATGGGGAGGCCCCATCTGGAGCACTGGGTCCAGTTCTGGGCTCTCCAGTTCTACTCTTAAACACAGATCTACTCTTAAACACAGTCAAGGATGGGGACTCCACCACCTCCCTGGGCAGCCCATTCCAGGCTCTGACCACTCTTGCNCCTCCCTACTTCTGCTGGTCACACTATTCTTTATGCAAGCCAGGATGCTCTTGGCCTTCTTGGCCACCTGGGCACACTGCTGGCTCGTATTTAGCCGTTTGTCAACCATCACCCCCAGGTCCTTTTCTGCCAGGCAGCTCCAGCCACACTGCCCCAAGCCTGTAGCCATCCATGGGGTTGTTGTGGCCCATCCATGTGGACACACATAAATCTGTGCGTCCCATTAATTCAGCTGAGTTCAATGTATAACATGGCAGGTATTTGTATATGCACCACTGATGCATTTCTACTTTTCCACCTCTTAACTGCCTTGGTCTGGCTGGTGCGTCCCCTGAGGTTGCTGGATGGAGGCGTGATGCCACCAGCGCTGTGGACAGACGTGGCCTCGGCAGCGCCTACGCTACGCGCAGCACAGAGGGAGGGCTGAGCTTTGCGATTTACTACACCTGTTGGCAGGGAAAGGGAAAGCTAAAAACACAACCCAGATGTGAGGCAGAACGAGGTCAAAGCCGAGTTTAACACCATGTATGAAGACACCTGTAGCACTTGTATTGTTGTAAGGGTGGCGAGATAAGAGATTCCTGCTGCCGGCTTCCCCGTCCCGGCACAGCAGACCTGCGGGAGCCCAGCACTTCCCTGGGAACACACTGGTTGAAACACCAAAAAGTATCAATGTCAGTGCAAGGTAAAGAACTTAAATCAGTTCCTTTTGTCTCCCAAGGAAATCAACTTTAGCTGTGAAGCAGTGCCAGACAGAGATCTGCTGTCTATTAACATGAATTCTCAGTTTTTCACATTTTAATTAGCCTTCATAGCCTTTTTCAGTCCCATATTAGACCAGCTGGGCTATGTCCCCCTCCATATGGAGGTCAAGGCTCCTTCTCCTGCATACCAACAGCAATTCTTTGCTTATTTTAGCATTTATATTATCAAATCATTTGTGCACTTCTGAAAAGCCCTGTGCACACCTGCTTTGGGGGGGAAACCCTGTTATATTAAGTGACTCAGTATTAGCTGTATTTTCTCCTCTTCCCTTCATCTCCATCTTTTTCACAGAAAGAGGGGTCAATCGGTGGAATCAGCTGCCCAGGGAGGTGGTGGAGTCCCCATCCCTGACTGTGTTTAAGAGTAGATTAGATGTGGTGTTGAAGGATATGGTGTAGGGGAGAACTTGTAGGTAGGGCTGATGGTTGGACTTGATGATCCCAGGGGTCTCTTCCATCCTAAATGATTCTATGATTCTATGATCTGTGCCTTTGCTTGTGATTTCTTATGACATGGACCTTCTTCAGTACCTCTAGGACAGCGTGAGGTCAAGGGCATGATGTTCCTCAGAGCTGTAACACCTTTTAAAAATCCTACCAAAATCAGGTGCTCCTCCAGAAAAGAGCTTCAGGGCTCTGCTGGTCTACCTGGAGCACCTCTGTTGCCCTGTGAAATAAAGAACTGTACTCTTTCCAGCCTGCAAAAGCTCACCTTCAACCACCCTTGGGTCTCCTCTTCAGGAGAAAGTTTCCTTTCACCATGTTTGAGAGCTTTTTTAAGAATACCTGGCATTTTCCATTAGCCATGACACAAAGGCTGACCTCAACTTGCTTCTCCAATCAATAGAATAAACCATAACGAGATGGAGAGACCATTCCCAGGGGTTGCCATCAGGTCACTCTCCACTGGTTGTTCTTCTCCTCTACCCAAAGCCTTCAACTTACACCACTTTCAGACATTTCTTTGAGACAGGAGCATCAAAGTCCCACCATCTGAGGAAAAACAGCTTCTTGAATAATCATCCCTTTCTTGAACCCCCTCTAAAGCAGACACACACTCAGGGTGATAAAGTCACCTCTTCTTGCAAGAAGTGACCAAACAGCAGAAGAGACATAACCAGCTCCTGCTCTGGAGCTTTCTGTTGAGGATATGGCTGCAGTAGCTGAATTTAGGACATTTTTTTTTCAGTTAGTTCTCAGCCCTTTTATCTTTCAAAGCTCTACAAAAACCCTTTGCTTGAGATGGGACTGGCTGCAGCAAAGAACGGGCTGGGATTCACTCACTGAGACGATCCCTAGAGTAGGAAGTTACAGGAGAACATCTGTCAGACCTTGGAACTGATGAACTCAATCCTGCCCCTGCTATCAGACACCCAGAAAGCCACTCCTACCCTTTTTGGTTTTGTTTTGTTTTGTTTTTATTTTAAAATCTTCAAAACTCTTCATAATTTTGAAATCTTTCTGCTATGAACTGTTCAGATAAAGTTTTAAGAAGCCTTTTTTTTTCCCCTGCTCTGTAACAAAACAAAGACTTCCTGTTTGAAGTGTATTTTTTTCCCTTTCAGCACAAGGGTTTTAAAACCCTATTTTCTAAATCTGGATGGTAAAACTGGCCTTCAGCTATGATTAATTTTTATGACATTTTATTGGAAGGAGCAAAACGGAAGGGAAGGAAACAGGAGGAGGGAATCAAGTAGTCCAAATCACATAGCATTACCATTAAAAGAAAAAACAACTCCACTGGAAATGTAACATCCACGAAACAAGGCATCCAACAGCAGGACAAAAAGGTCCACAACTGGAAAATAACCTCAGTCAAATTATTACCCATGCATTCAAACCAGTTTCCACGCTCGAGCCCCTAATGGGGAAGAAGAAAAAGGCCAAAAAAATAAAGCCAAAAGACCAAGAATTACCTACTTGCCCATTTTTTTTGGTTCTGGATTCCCATGGTGTGCCTGGACCTGCCGAGCTGGCACATCACACGGACGAATTGCTTTTGAAAAGACATCTACTGGGACGGCGAAGGTTTTAATTCCCCATTCCCGTCCCTGCGCAGGAACGCAGGAGGCTGTGCTGGGGCTGCCAGTTTAATTCAATAACAGTAATCTGCTCAAATAAACTACGCTTTGCTGCCTAATTAATCAGATCCAGCGCAATTAGCGTCAGAAGAGGCCATGATCTGACGCAAGCAGGATGAAAAGCTCAGAGGGTGCTCCTTGTGTTTCGGGGCACGGCCATGCAAACAAGTCACCGCAAGGCAGAGCCGGGGTGTGGTGCCAGCGACGCTCCTGCCCCCGGGAACTGCAAAACACCCGCTGGCACCGAGCACAAAGCGGGGCTCCTCGGGAGCAAACGGGATACAGCACAGGAACGGAGGGAAGAGGGAATCATGGAATGGTTAGAGTTGGAAGGGACCTCAAAGATCATCCAGTTCCAACCCCCCTGCCCTGGGCAGGGACATCTCCCACCAGACCAGGTTGCTCAAAGCTCCCTCCAGCCTTGAAGCCCTCGAGGGATGGGGTGGCCACAGCTTCTCTGGGCAACCTGGGCCAGGCTCTCACCACCCTCATAGTGAAAAATGTCTTCCTAATACCTAATCTAAATCTGCCCTCTTTCAGTTTGAAACTATTACCCCTCATCCTATGGCTCCACTTCCTGACAAAGAGGAGCACATCACTCCTGCAGGTCCCCTTCAGGTATGTCCCCTTGAGCCATGGTTCCAGGGAGCACCAAGGTACCACTCAGCACATGGCAGCTGAGAAGCAAGTTGTCTCCAGATAAAGACAGTTCTTGCCAAAAATTGAAATTATGCTGATGTTTATTATAGAATGGTTAGAGTTGGAAGAGACCTCAAAGATCACTGAGTTCCAGCTCCCCTGCCATGGGCTGGGACACCTCCTACTATAACACCTAAGGTTGCTCAAGCCTTTAGGTTGCTCAAAGCCCTGTCCAGTCTGGTCTTTAGTCCCCTCCTGGCTTGGTGTCCCAGCTGTGGGAGTTCAGCCAGACACAGTTGACTTCTCTGGGAGCAGGGACAACCGGAACACGCTCCCATGCCCCCGGCACCCACCAAAACCATTGGCACAAGGAAAGAAGAACCACCCACAGCACTTCACTTCAGGTCATCTAGTCCAACCATCAGCCTAACTCTGATAAAAACCATCACCAAACCACGTCACTGAGCACTATGTCATCCCGGCTTTTAAATCCCTCCAGGGGTGGTTCCTCAACCTCTTTACCAGCTCCGTTGCCCTTCTCTGGACCTGCTCCGGCACCTCAGTGGCTTTTTTGTCACTTGGGCAGCCGAGGGAGCAAGAGGTGGCACGTAGGAACGCCGGGAAAAGTCAAAGTACAACAAGGGGGATACAGACCCATCCGCTGGAAATAGCATTTCGCTCCTTTTTCCGCTGAGCGTCTGTCCTTGGGGAACCCCGATGGCTCTGCAAGAGCTGTGAAAGAGCTAACAGTGCCTGGCTGAGCTGAGAAAGAAACACCAGGACGTGCTGCAGAAATGGAAACTACGGGAGAAGAGCTGGGAGGGATTCAGGAATCTGAATTTTTCCATAAGACACTATCTCACTCTCTTGGTCCCAAGCACCGGCACCATGCGCATCCCCAGACATACATTTTAGGCTGAGCTCTGGAGCTGCCAAAAAAGAAACCCAGCTGGTGAAAGGAACAGACAGATTCATAATCAGAAAAACATTCTCCGTTTACTCTCCCTATGGGGAAGCAGAAGGAGTGCTGGTAACCGAAACAAAGCTGCACCAAACCTCCCCAGCCACCGAGGAGGAGCTGGAGCTGGCACAGTACTAAAAAAAGTGCATTTTAAAGCCAAGCAAAGGAATTACATTATCTTTTCTGCAAGAGAACCTCAGTCACGCCACCAGGTCTCCGTGTGCGGGCAAGAGACCCAGCAGCACTAGACAAGAAAGGGGAAGATGTTCATTTTTCTGCGGAAAGCCAAGCTTTTCCTCTTCAAGGCTTTGATGTGATGAGCCGGAGAGGGCTGTCTTTCCGAGGGGCGAGAGCGCGATGCCGCACACAGCAGCAGCCAGCCCAGCCTTTCCCACTGCGAGGGTCCACATGGTGTCAGACCATCCAGATGTTTCCAAGCCAGGCCAGCTGCTGCACAGCTGCCTCGGGTTGGGCTTTGATAGCTCTGGTGCGAGAGCGGTGCCGGGGAAGCGCTTGCTTGGCGGCTCGCTTACAGGTTCTGAACTTTCCCGCTGCAGAAACGAAAGGCTTTTTGCACAGCCCTGTCTTTGTCAAAACGAGTTGAGGCATTTTATGCCTTATTTTAAGCTGGTGGATGCCACTTGTGCCACCACAGCAGCTGCTTTCTCCATCCTATGGACACTGCAAGCCGAGGCACTCAAAGAGCGAGTGACTACTTTCTGAGGGTTAAAACAAGTCCGGGGGAAAAAATGAGGCAAAAAAAGAATTCATAAACAGTTATATCCGTGCCCAATTCCTAAAATAAGGACACTTAACTGGCTTGTAAGATTCACAAGTTGGCCCTCAAGTCTTTCTGCAATATCACTTTCCTGTTTACTCCCAATAATTTAAAGCTCAACATTCAATTCTAAGTGTAGGCGTAGTGCACAAGGGGGATCCCTCACCTGCTCTTCCCAAGTGGACCCTGCTGGCTTTTCCCCAGGAAAACCTATTCTAGCCACCCTCTTTTTTTAATTAATATTACTTTTTACAGTCATTCATTATGTCATTATCCTCCTTTCATGCAAAAAAATGCTGGGTACCAGATACAGAAGAGGCAAGGGTTCCTGTATCAATCCATGTCTTGCTGGCTGGCATGGAGGCTTCAAAGGTATATATATGTATGTGTATAAATATGTATAATGAGAAAAATTAGGAAAACAACCCCCTCCTGCAGCCAGGGAGTATTTTCCTACTTTTCTGGCCGAGACCAACAGCTACATTGCTTGGGGCTCAGTATAAGGGGAAAAAAACGACCTACTGTTTACAGCCAGAATTTTGCAACTTCTCCAAATGTCACACCAGGTCATATTTTGCTCACGATGGGGACACAAAACCTGAGCAAAACTCCCAAATCTGGGTGGCCCCACGCATGGAGGGAGCAGCCCCACGCACGCCCCGAGCACGGACAAGAACAAGCAGCACCATGTGCTGGAGAAGGACCCATAAACCTTTTGAAGGCTTGAAACTGAAGAAGGATGGAAACTGTTTAACTTTTGCCAGGAAAAAGTATCAAATATATCCTCACTGGATTTTTCAGTCGGTTTGGTTTGGTTTGTTGTATTTTTGTTATTTTATGGGTTGGGTTTCTTTTTTATTTTTATTTAGAAACCGGCTTCCTAAATCATCCTAGACAGACAACAAATAGGGACATCACACTGATTCAATCCCCAAACAAAAACTATTGCACTGGCCAGGTTTTGCTGCAAATTAAGTGTACCGAGACCTTTATTTTTCCCCCATAATACACACCACATCTGCTAAAAAATGGTCATCGATGCCGCCAGCTACACCATCCGAAAAGCCCAGGGCAGGTCAAGGGCAGGAGCTGGCAAAAATCCCCTTCCTGAGGAGCGATGGCATCCGCCACCAGCTGGAACCACCCCTGCCCGGGTCACAGCGGGGCTTTCTGGGTGAACTGGGTGTCACGACGTGTTATTCCCCTGAACCCTGGGATCAGCCAAGTTGGGAAAGGCTCCCACGCGCCCCCGAAGGAATGGGAACGGGATATTTTACCATAACCTCCCATAAAGAAGAAAGAAAAGAAAAAAAAAACCCAACAAAAACAGCAGAGCAGAGAAGATGCTGCCGGGAACTACAAAAAGGCAGTTGTAAACACAACAGCAGACCAAGCAGATGGATGTTTTCAACCATCCTTTGTGCTGGAGCACAACACACAGGACACGGCCCTAGGCCCGCCAGGGAATGAATTCACTGCGGCCAGAAACCACGTCACGCCACCAAATTTCAATGTAGAAGCGTTGACCTGCTTACCCTGAAGGAGTCCATGAATAAAACTGCCACTTCCCCATCCCTGGAAGTGCTCAAGACCAGGCTGGACTCTCTTTCCAGCAGATGGGTGTATATCCCTCTTGTTGTACTCTGAATTTTCCCGGCGTTCCTACACGCCACCTCTTGCTCCCTCGGCTGCCCAAGTGACAAAAAAGCCACTGAGGTGATGGAGTGGCTCAAGAGAAGGGCAATGGAGCTGGTGAGGGGTCTGGAGAATAAGTCTTATTGAGGAGAGGCTGAGGGTGTTCAGCCTGGAGAGGAGGAGGCTGAGGGGAGCCCTTCTGGCTCTCTACAACTCCCCGAAAGGAGATTGTAGCCAAGAAGGGGTCAGTCTTTTCTCCAAAGGAACAGGCGATGGGACAAGAGGAAATGGCCTCAAGTTGGGCCAGGGGAGGTTCAGATTAGGTATCAGGAAAAATTTTGACACAGAAAGGGTTCTGAAGCCTTGGACTGGGCTGCCCAGGGAAGGGGTTGAGGCACCATCCCTGGATGGATTTAAAAGCCGGGATGAGATAGTGCTCAGTGATGTGGTTTAGTGATGGTTTTTATCAGAGTTAGGCTGATGGTTGGACTAGATGATCTGAAAGGTCCCTTCCAACCCAGACAAGCCTATGTTTCTATGACAGAGCAACGAGATGGCCCAGGTCAGGCTGACAAAGGCTTTACCTCTTGAATCAGCCACACGTGAAGTGCTGTGGGTGGTTTTTCTCTCCTTGTGCCAATGGTTTTGGTGGATACTGGGGCCATGGGAGTATGTTCCAGTTGTTCCTGCTCCCAGAGAAGACAACTGCGTCTGGCTGAGCTCCCACAGCTGGGGACGCCAACCATGGAGGGGACTAAAGACCAGGCTGGACGGGGTTTTGAGCAACCTAAAGCTTTGAGCAACCTTAGGTGTTCTAGTGGGAGGTGTCCCGGTCCATGGCAGGGGAGTTGGAACTCAATGATCTTTGAGGTCTCTTCCAACTCTAAACATTCTATGATTCTAAATGCCAGGACAGTTGACGTATTGCAATGAGAAAAAAAAACAACCCACAGATCCCAGGGGATCTCACATGGAGAGAGGGATGCTGGAAATCCCGACACAAGGATCTTAAGGTGATCCAAGGCAACAAAGACTTGTGGTGGTTTTATTAACGCAGGGATACAACACCCAACAGCCAAAAGGAGATGAGGGTGCTTGGTCTGGATCACATTCAGCCTCAGTTCTGGCCCTCTTTAGTTTTTGACCCACAGGGAGAACAATCTGGGTTTTTACCAGCAGGCTGGAGAAGCGTGAGGTTGAGATGGAATGAGTGTGAACGCAGCCCGTGTGAGGAACCAGCCTCTTGTGCTAGATCTTATTGTCCTTACTCAAAGTAAAAAATAAAAAGAAAAAAGAAAACCCCCATAAGCAGAAACCAGCAAAGAATAGAAACTACTCATAAAAAGGCCTTGTAAAATGGATTATTTTGGCATTAGACCCCGGTTTGGATGATGGCACTTCGGTAGCAGCGCTCCATGGGATCTGTGGCCCCTCAAGGGGGTCGCTCTTGCTCCCCCAGTGGCACCTGACATTTTTAATTTAAGACTTTAAAACCGCTGTATTTCTGATGAGGGTCTGGGCGCTGTCTGGCCCCTCGCCCCCAGCTTCCTCCCCAGGATTCATGAAATCCATCTGCTGAACGGGCAGAAGCAGCACCGGGCAAGGTAAATATTTAGCTAGACTGGGGTTAACCTTTTTCGAGCATAACCCTGCTTTTTACCATGAACTCAGCTGATTGCGCTCTGCTGACACTGGGTATGTCAACAACCCACTGCCCAGCTCAGCCCACATTTGATTTGAGTCCCCATCTCTCAGGAGTGACCTCCAAGTGTCCTACCGAAGAACAACCCCACTGAGGAGTTAGGGTGGGAGCCTAAACACATGAGGCAATGTCTTGATGCTCAGGTGTCAGAGCAATCTGAAAAGGAGAAGGAAGGACATAAAAAGCCGGTCCATCCCTATGCTGTGCCCAACCCAGGCTGACCTGTTCTCCTGGTTGGCTGTTCCTGGGGTAGAAGTTCCAGCCACCCCCTCATTGAGAGAAGAGGAGGATGCTGAGAAGAGAAATACAGACTGAGTTACAGCTGCAGCTGCCTCTGCCCCAAAAGATGGATGAGCTCCTCGCTGCTGGGTGTGATGGCACCTCAGGTGACACGGGGTGATGTCCATGGGCTGCCCAGACATGGGTGTCGGGGCAGGTTTGTTCAGCAAAGCTCTGGCCGCAGGACAGCAGGGCAGAGCGGGAAGCTGGTGCCCTGAGGGCTGCCGAGGAAGAGGAGGAATGGAAACGTTCTTTTCTGCATAACTGCTGCCAAAGAGATGATGAGGCCAGATTTTGAAGATGGGAGTGCACATGAAGACCCTGTGGGGTCTCCAGCTTTGGGGAGGGGGGCTTTGCAGTGCAGCTCCCCAGTGAGGCCAGAGCTGAAATGAACAGGGTGTGGTGGGGTGTTCAAGCCTTCTTCTGCCACCTCTGTTCCCATGGCCAACCCCCTGGAGCTCAGCAAAAAGGGAACACTAAGGACATCTTAACACTCATTCTAATCTCACCACCAATACCAATGACATACAGCAGCCTCTCAAAGCATCCAGGACGTGCCCAGTAAGGCAGGAGGAAACCATACCATGTCGGAGGTGAACACATTGGACTAATCCAGATAACACTTAGCAATCCCAGAAAACACTAGACACCTCCTAGCCCCCCAAAAAAGGGCATGTTGACCGCTTTGCTTAGAGGGGAGCTATGCCTACAGCCCTACACACCACAGCTCTGGGTCCAAACTGGGAGTACTTCACCAGTCCAGGGATACTGGGAAGAGATCTTGAAGTACACGCATGATCTTAGTTACGGAAGGAAAATCAGAAAAACTAATGATCACTCCCCCCTCTTCGTTACCAGATGCTCACATATATCATTCGTCAAGGAGAACAGAAAGTCAGACATCTTTATGCAGCGGGGTCAACATTCAAAAGGAGAAGAAACCCAAGAGCTAAAAAGAAAAAAGGAGAAAAAGCATCTGAAAGGGATGAAATATGCACAGCACCCCAAAAGCACCCGAAGTAACTCCCCCAGAGTGTCAGATCACTCTGCTAAGAAACCAATTATGCTTTGACTGAACGTGCTAAACCGCCCGGCACCTCCTGAACTCGCTTTCTTCTGGGATGCTGTCAGTTTTCCATTAACACAAGAGAGGAGGGATTTATAAAACAGCTGCTTCTGTGCAGACACGATATCCAGCAGCATGTCCCAACACCTACCTCTTCGGTCCCGCTTTATCGTCTCACCCACACCCCTTAAGTGGCTCTTTGTCAGACACCAGAGTGTTGACATACCCTGCTCTGCAGAATTATGCAAAGTGGAAAGCAACAAAAGGTTGGGCTGCACATGTTTCTGTGGATTAGCTGCTCTCATCCTTCTCGCCAGGAGCAGTACTCGTACCGTGTATTTTACCAAGGTAATTCCCTTACACATGCATTAGGCAGAATATCCAGTAAAAGTCAGCAACAGTTTAAAGCACCATTAGCAAACAGTCCTTGCTCTCACACTACCCGGTGATGCACAGCCTTTCATTAGGATCTTCTCAAAAGCACTTAACTTCAAGTGAAAAAGCAAGCAATCATCACTTAGTGCATGCAGGAGTAAATTAAGGCAGGGGAAGGTGGGAGCAAGCAGTGGTGGAAGCTGCTCCTTCCACTCTGTTTCTGGTTTAACACCTCTAAGTCACCTTCCAGTGCTATCTCACAGGACTTCAGCCGTGAGATACAAACGTGAGATGAACCTTCAGTTCAAGGTTCATCCGTGTTCCAGCATCCCTTCTCAACAGAAGGGCCAGGCCATCTCTCTGAAGAGCAGTGGCAAGCAGATTTTGAGATGCTTCATTACATGAATTACATTACATTCTTCCCATCAATACATTCATGGCAGTCAAATCCTCTCACCATAAACAGACCAGGAAACCTCCAACCCAGAGAAAAGAAACCAGCAAAACCCTGGTTCTCAAGCACTAGAAGCCCAGACCAATGTCCCACAGGAGTGCTGTGGAGAAGACCTCCGTGGTCATGTCACCTCACCAGGCAGAGGCAGCTCCAGCCACATGGGTTCCCCTTAAAGCCCAGGATTTCCCATGGAGCCATCAGATCGCAGGGCCAGGGACACCACGCATCGGTCCCACCATGAAACCCTCTGATATAAAAGCCAGCAGATTTGAGGATTACATACTAATAACGGGATAATCCTTGTCGTAGCTGCTCTGCTCCCTGTTTCACTCCCACCATCCGCCCCGGCACGAGCTGCTGGGCACAGATTTCAGCTGAGGGTGCCAACATCTTGGGTCATATTCAGCACACGGGGCAGGTCAGCTGCCAGGCTCAGCCCAAAACTCAGTCTCCATTGCCTGGGCCAAAAAGAAAAACCCCAGCTGCTCCCCTCAAACTCCAACAACATCGTTCCTAAATTGTTGTTTCTAAATATGGCTTCTCTAGAGAAAGTCAGGCTTCCTGACAGTAAACACAGAATTTGTTCTTAAAACCCAGCCCCAAAACTATCAGAAAACACAAAATCCTGTACCTCTGATGCATACTGTCATCTTACCAAAACCTTCTAAATTTAATTAAAAAAAACCCAACCACCAACAACTGAAAACCAAACAAAACACAGTTACCAAACTCTTGGCATTCCATCCTGCACCTTCACTGATTTCGCAACTTTCTTCTTCTCAACAATTAAGGGACTTAAGCTTCAAACCCCGGAATAGAAGGTTACATTAAAAAACAAAACCAGGGGAAGAAAGCTTTATTTGTGCTTTGCAATTGGTGCTCTGGGCATGAAAAATCCCTCTGAAATCCGAGAAAAAAGCACTCTGTTAGCAGACACTGCTGCAAATAGCGAGATGCTCCTTCTTTACAGCTTCTCCTGCCCAAAGGGCTCAGGCAAAACTAATTCTCATTTTCTGTCGAGCAAACATTCAGAAGCTCCATTGCCCAATGTCTGAAGGGCTGGCTTTCCCTCCAAAAAAAAATCAACAACAACAAAAATTAAATAGATAAAAGGATTTAAGACCCAAATCGTGAACTTTTATATAGCTTGAGGTCATCTTTGCTGTCTTCTGGCAGAGGGACCAACGCTCACCTCAAGCACATTGGGTGGCTGGGGCACACAGTGATAAAGTGCAGAGTAATGAGCATAAAAGTAAAAATTTAAAAAAATAAGAAAAGAGTAGTAGTAGGGAGGAAAAAATAAGCTCATGTAAATGTAAGCAAAGAACAGTCTCACTCAGGAATCAGCATCCTGAGTTGGGGCACAGGAGCCTCTATTTGCAGGACCCAGAAGAGCATTTTTTTGGGGGGGGGGTGAGAAGGAATTATGTATTGCATTTAAACAAATTTAACTGACATCCACCCATCGGTGGCTTTTCAGGCCTCTTGCTCATTTGGGGTTCTTTTTTCCAGCCGAGAGGAGGGAGCAATGCAATTTCAAGAACCGTTTCAAACAGTCGCGAGGCAAAATACACACACATGGGCTTGAAAGGCGTTTCGCCAGCTTGAAGTCATATGTTGCCTGAGAGGCTTTACAACATAATCTGGAGAAAGAACAGCACATAAACACAGTGCCTACATAAGCAAAGAGCCTGGAAGGGAGAAAAAAGGAAAAAAAAAAAGGCAAAAAATAAAAAAAAGAAAAAAGAAGAAAGGTTACCAAATACTCTGGCAGGGTTTGAAAGAGATTCCGTATCAGCTGACAATCCTGCCAGATTAACACAGATAACGCACTTGAACTCTTCAAGATTTATTTTGAAACCAGCGAGAAGCAACCCACAATATGAGCAATATGAGCTTGAACTCAAAATATTTAAAAAAAAAAAAAAACAAAACAAAACAGAAGAGAAAAAGCCACCACGGAAAACTACCTGCTGCAGTGACAGCAACTTAAAACCATGTAATAATAATAATCATCATAATAATCAGAATGATAAAAATTGAGTTTGTGCATAACCTGCAGAAGTAGGGAGGTGATTGTCCCCCTGTGCTCAGCACTGGGGATGCCATCCCTTGAGTATTGTGTCCAGTTCTGGGCACCTCAGCACAAGAGAGATATCGAGGTGCTGGAGCGAGTGCAGAGGAGGGACACGGAGCTGGTGAGAGGCCTGGAGAATAGGGNGATTCTATGACTCTGCCCAAGGAAATACATTTTCCATCACTGCTCCTTGAGACATCGGTGCATTCTGGCTGTCTGGGGTTTTTTAACTTGCCTTCAGTTCAGTTTCTCTCAGTTTTCCACATTCTCTTTACTGGTGGGTCCTTGCCCATGTTTTTCACCCTAATACAGGAAGGATTTGGGGAGGAAATGCCATTTTAAAGCTACCAAATTGCCCAGGAGCTGGGAAAGACCTGGAATTTTCAATCCACTTCATCAGTACACGAATTTTCATCCTACAAACCGTTGGGACAGGCCTTGTTTTTAACTCTTTGTAGCTTCTTCAAACCCAAACCTGTCACCAAACATCCCCTACAGTGTTATCCCACTGAAGAAGTTCAGAACAAACACCCTCAGGTTTGCAGAGTGCTTCCCTGAGGCTGCAAATTTCCCCCCAAACGCCAACCTTCTCAGGCATCAGAGAAGATCCAAGGAGAGACAGAGACACACCACACCCTACCTTTTGGGTTTTGGGGGTTTGGAGGTTTTTTGAGGTTTTTAGGTTTTTGACTACCACAACTTTCTGCCAGCCAGACTGGAGCAGTCCCTGAGAGGTCTACAAGGCATAAATCACAGCAGCCCTGACCTCAGAGAAAATGTACTCCTCCATTAATCTCCCCAGCAGCTCAATACCAACACATGGACAACTCAGAGCCTTGGTCCCAGGCGGTACAAATTAGTCCTAACTATGCAGAATCACAGCCATAAAACAAAAACAAACCAAGCAAACAAAAGTAATTCAAAACAATAGAAGAGAATCCAAACCTTACCAAGAGACCATTTTCTTGCAATATAACTTTTTGTCAAAACTTGCTCCATAAATCAGAGCAGAAACGGCCTGGGTTTGATGACTTCATTTGAGGATGAACACATCAAAGCCTCTTCCAGTACAAAAAACCCCAGAGACTTTTCCAGAATCACCTTACGTGCTCCGAAGCAGGAGGAGTTTTACCAACAACAGGCAGGTGTTTGCAGGGGAACAGAGTCCTGGGAACGGAGAGGACACGGCGCAACTCCCAGCCCCTTCGCTCAGGGATCGGTTGCACTTGAAAAGCCTGATTTTTCCAAACCATATTTCACCCTCCCCATGGAACAGCCAGTCCATACCTGGCAGTTAGGAGTGGCAGGAGGAAGATCATGGAATTGTCAGAGTTGGAAGAGACCTCTAGAGCTCATCCAGTCCAACCCCCCCTGCTAAAGTAGGATTGCCCAGAGCACATCACTCAGGACAGCATCCAGGTGGGGCTTGAAGGTCTCCAGAGAAGGGGACTCCACACCCTCCCTGGGCAGCCTCTGCCAGGGCTCTGACACCCTCACCCCAAAGAAGCTTTTCCTCATATGTGAATGGAACTTCCCATATTCCAGCTTGTGCCAGTTGCCCCTTGTCCTGTCACTGGGAACCACTGAAAAGAGTCTGGCTCCATCCTCCTTCAACCCATCCTTCAGATACTTGTGAGCATGGAGAAGGTGTCCCCTCAGCCTTCTCTTCTCCAGGCTAAGGAGCCCCAGCTCTCTCAGCCTTTCCTCATCAGGGAGATGCTCCAATCCCTCCATCATCTTCGTTGTCCTACATTGGACTCTCTCCAGTAGTTCTCCATCTCTCTTGAACTGGAGAGCCCAGAACTGGATGCAGTATTCATCCAGTTGTGGCCTCACCACAAACTAGTAAACCAGTATTCCAGTTGTGGCCTCACCACAAACTAGTAAACTATTATAGTTTACTATCTACCAAGACCCCCCAGATCCTTCTCCTCAGAAGTGCTTTTTAGCAGGTCCATCCCTAGCCTGTACTGGTGCCTGGAATTCTTCCTCCCCATGTGCAGGACCCTACACTTGCTCTCGTTGAACCTCACCAGATTCTTCTCTGCCCAGCTCTCCAGGTCATCCTGGATGGTGGCACAGCCTTCTGGAATGTCAGATGCCAGAGGACAGGCAGAGGTGGAGAGGTGACATGCAAAAGAAAAAAAAAAAAAGCCCAAACAACCCAAAATATTCTTATGTCCAGGTAAGTTGAGGCACAACCCCAGACAGGATGAGGTGCCACTCAGGTACTGCAGTGAAGCGTTCTCCCCAGGCAGCAATGTCACAGCATGTGCTGCTCTGTGTCACCCTCTAGTCCCATCCATCCACCTTGATGCCACCTCTGTGGGACGCTGAAGCTCAGAGGAAAGACACAACCTGGGGCTGGGCAGGTGGTGGAGTCCCCATCCCTGACTGTGTTTCAGAGTAGATTGGATGTGGTGCTGAGGGATCTGGTGTAGGGAAGAACTTGTAGAGTAGGGCTGATGGTTGGACTCGATGATCCCAAGGGTCTCTTCCAACCTGAATGATTCTATGATTCATAGAATCTATGATTCTATAGGCAACATCCTGCTCCGAATCACGACGCAAGCACTTGTCACCACACACAGACCTTAACAGGGAATAAATATCTCATTCCCGCTCCATACAACCCTCTCCTCCACAGATACCTCCAAAAGAGTTGCTAGAGGGTGGAAAACCAGAACCAGCAGCTCTGTAAAGCCAAGCCACCACCCTGCCCGCACGCTCCCTCCCGGCAGCGGCTGACTCAGATTTTTGGGGCACGCACCTCTCGCACCCGAAAGGGTTAAGTTTCCCTTCGAGCACCTTCTGTGAGAGAGGCCTGGGCTCTTCCTCAAGCTGCTCCAGCAGTCGGCGATGCCTTTTTTTCATTAAATCGCTCGTTCCAAGTTGAGAGCTTTCCGTAAATTTAATTTGAGCTAATCATTTTCTTGCCAAAGGAGAAAAACAAATCAAAGGTTTATTTTAACGCTATTGAATTCGATGCCTGTAAATTTAATTTCTCTCTGTACTTTTGTTTAAACATTTTACGGTGTTAATTACAACAAGCAATGCAAATTAGTCTTCCAGCGTAATAAAAGGCCTGTTATAACAGATAATAAATAGCTTTGAACCATAAGCTCATTAAGATGCTGTTCGAGTGCGTGCTCTGACTCACAGGTTAAGGTCCAAATTTTCATCCTAAAAAGCAGGATGAGGATCTTTGCAGCAACTACAAGCTGCGAGTGCCGATGCAGAACGTTGCATTCTTTCCAAAGGAAGATCCTGGAGCAAGAGGATGGTCTGAAACCAAAGACATGGGAACAGAAAACCTCAACATCTGGACTTGGAACTCCGACTAAGCAACTTTAGGCAGGTGCCGTGAAGCGCTACTCACTATTTCTTCTTATCTGTGACCATTTAAATGCTAAGGTTGGTGCAAATAAATCACAGAATTGCAGAATGCTGTGGGGTTGGAAGGGACCTCTGGAGATCATCTCATCCAACCCCTCTGCCAAAGCAGGCCCACCCAGAGCAGGTCCCACAGGAACGCGTCCAGGCGGGTTTTGAATGTCTCCAGAGATGGAGACTCCACCACCTCTCTGGGCAGGCTCTTCCACAGCCCTGCCAACCTCAAAATGAAGAAGTTCCTCCTCAGGTTTAGATGGAACTTCTTATGGTCAAATTTGTGCCCATTTCCTCTTGCCCTCTCACTGGGAAACACTGAAAAAGAAGATTGGCCCCATCCTCCTGACACCCACCCCTTAAGTATTTAAAGGTATTGATCAGATCTCTTCTCAGCCTTTTCTTCTTCAGACTAAAAAGACCCAAACCCCTCAGCCTTTCCTCGTGAGAGGTGCTCCAGTCCTCTTATGAGGAAATCATAAATGATTTCTTTATTGGAATGACTGACATCTTCCAAGTCATGCAGCCCCAATCCTCTTTGTTAGATCTGTAGGGAAAAACTGCTGAAGTGTCAAATATATTCATGGAATCACTTAGGTTGGAAGAGACCCTTGGGATCATCAAGTCCAACCATCAGCCCTACTCTACAAGTTCTCCCCTACACCAGATCCCTCAACACCACATCCAATCTACTCTGAAACACAGTCAGGGAGGGTGACTCCACCACCTCCCTGGGCAGCCCATTCCACTGACTGACCACTCTCTCTGGGAAAAACTTTTTCCTAATGTCCAGCCTAACCCTCCCCTGCTGCAGCTTGCAGCCATTCCCTCTCCTTCTATCGCTCATTGCCCGTGAGAAGAGACCAGCACCAACCTCCCTACAATGCCCTTTCAAGCAGTTGTAGAGAGTGACGAGGTCTCCCCTCAGCCTCCTCTTCCTCAAACTAAACAGTCCTTTGCAGGATGTGCAGGACAAACTCAGCACCTTTCTGGTCTTCCACGTGGATGCAATGAGGTCTCACCTTAACCTGCTTTCAACCTGCAGCCCAAAGGAGAAACACTGCCCAAGGAGAGGCAGGAAGGATGGAGAAAGGTGCAAGGCTGTGGGTGACAGCTTTAAACTCCATCTCCTGGCCAGGAAGGAAGGGCTTGGCTGAAACCCCACCAAGCACCCAGGCAGGGACACCTATGTTCTGTGGCACGGGGCTGGAGCAGAGATCCAAAAGCATTCTGTCTTTTCAAGACCTTGGGAGAGATTCAGCAGACCCAAACTCAGAGCCAAGCAGTGAAGTTTTCCCCCGCTGGACTCCAGGCTGACTGCAGGACAGCTACAGGATACGGAGGATTTTGAGGACATCTGGTTGATCCTCCCCTCGTGATCCAAAAGCCTGAGAAAGGGGAAGGTTGCCTGCCAACACGCTTACACGCCTGATGTACCGTTGACACCAAGCCAGAAAAGACTTACCACTTCCAACAAGGAGCAGGTGATGGCTGCTGTGATTTGCTGATATGAAATACAGCAGTGCTGCTGCCAGCCAAGGCTCGCACGGGACGCCGGCCCAGCCGAGGGAAAACCGGCGCTGGGACACGCAGACGCTCGCACACCCCACAGGGACGCACGAATGTCCTTCCCACCCTGGGCCACCCCATCCCAAGAGGTAGATCTGAGCCCACAACCTGCAGAAGAGCTGTTGGAACTGTGCTCAGGGACGGAGGTGTGGGGAGACCTGAGAAGGCACACACTTTCCATACGGTCAGTGAGGAAGAGGAAAACCTCTTACTCACAGGTAAGACACAAGACGGAGTGATACGGACCCAAGCACCTTGCTGGTCAGCAGACACTAGTCCTGCTCTCTGCACCTCACCATCCTTAACCTGCACCCAACTCCAAACTGGCCAGTGCTGGCAGGTCTCCCTGCTGGTGTTCCTTCCCTCCTGCCTTTTGGAAGGAGAAGTCCTAACAACCAGATGTAAATCGGCCCCATGGACCTCATGGCACTTCTTGTGGGTCCAGGAACGATGCAGCCTCAGCCTGAGGAACATCCCTTTTCTCTGCACAGTGCTTGGGGTGGTTCATCCCAAAAAGGATGATGTGTATCTTCTCCTTACTGATGGTTCCCATCAACCTGTACAGCAAGATCAGTGTCTCTCTTTCTGCTGGATGGAGGTAGGAAGGCACCAGCTTGGCACAGACAAGCAGCTTCGATGCCTGCAGTTTGGTCCCAAGGGGAATAATTTCTCGTTTCGTGAGGAGGGCATAAAGAGGTTACACCATCCCTGGCTCTTCCATGGGTTCAGGCCATGACCTACCTAAGGAAAAAGATGTTTAGAGAGCAATCCTATAATCGATATGAAAGCTGTACCTTTTTTTCTGAAATGCCAATGCTCTGGCTAAGCAAATGCTGCTGCCTGGTCTCCCTTCTTCCTGCCTGTGGTGGCCCAAGCGCTGGCTAAAAGGAAGATTTATGGCAGAGAGGAGCCCACAGCTCGCAGTCTTTTCAGCCACCACGTCCCTACCTACTTTCCTCGCCCAAGACAAGAAATCCTGGGCAAACAACCATCAACTGCTCCGCTCTCCCGCGGCTACGAAGAAGGCAGATTTTACAACCGCACATCTGGCACATCAATGGCTTTCCTTGATTCCTTCTGCATGGTGCAAATGACATCAACTCATTGATCTCGTGAGCTAATGCAGATTTCAAAATAAAACACGCAGGCAGGTGTTTTTCTCCACACTTGGCTTTCTGTCCCTGCAAGAACAGCTAACAAGAGCTTTAGGAAAGTCACATCGGTCCGGGTGGAGGTGGTGGCATGTGGTCATGGTGGTCAGCACACCGGGCTGTGTTTCAGGCTCAGCCACCAGCCTCTGGTGCAACTTTTGGCCGAGGAGGCTCCTCTGCACCAGCATCTTCCGTTTATGAACTGGGGTGACACCGTTCCCAACCCAACCAGTGTCCTCCCTGGCTCTGCAGAGCTCCTGCAAAGACAAGGTCCACCCACATTGCAAACACGGCTCAAACCCCAAAAGCAAAGCCAACATTAGCTGCTAAAAGGGAAGAGCCTTGAGGCAGAACCTCTAGGTGTATAAAATAATCACAACATGCAAGAAAGAGGAAGGAGCTGAGACTGGGGTGGGGGGGAGGGGGAAGAGAAGAAAATGATGCCAAAACTAAAGAATAAAACAATACTTAAAAACAAGGTGCACATAAAAGCATTGTAGCTTTTGGGGGTCATGCAAAAGGCCTGAAGAAGGTTCAACCCAAGGGTGTACAGAGAGGTGAGATGCCTCTAGCTCACAGTTCTGGAAACATCAGCCTCATTTACTCTTCCTGGAAAAGTATGGGCAGCTAGAGAGAGATCTGGTAGGTTTACACCATAAAGAGGATGGTACAACACACAGAGGAGAAGGAATTTTCCATTCAGAATTAATTTGTTTTCATTAACACCCAATTCCTTTGCTCACCATTAGAAGAAAAGCTCTTTTGTTAAAACTCCTAGGGGCTGAAAAGGCCAAGGAAGGGCCTGAAAATGCTCCTCCCCGTAACAATAGGTTCACTACACCAGGCTGCCCACAGAAATACGCAATATCAGGCTTCACATTCCTGATATTTCTGAGGTTAGAAAGTGCAGGGAAGCCACTTAAAAGCAGCCTTTGGTCTCCTCCTGCCATAAACAGCAGAGTCAAATTGTCTTCAATATAGGAACTTCACAACCCCAAGGAAAAGCAGCAGCCATCTAGGGATACGAGCATCTTCATTAATAAACTTCTTCCACGCTTTAGGATAATTATTGGCACATAAAGAGAAAAGCATAAACCAGCCAAGGTGTAGGAAGAAGGAAGGAAATCCAGCAGAATCAGATTAAAACAGAAACAAAGAGGAAGGTGCCTCCGCTCCTCTTCACTAAAGACTAACGCTCAAAAAAGTGAAGTGAAACAAATGCTGAGACAGCCCTGAAGGTAAAAAGAGGAATAAAAGTCACTTATTGGGTTGCAAAAGAAGGGATTTGGGTTTGGTGGGTTGTTTTTTTTTGTTTGAAACCAGAGTAGGTTTTACAGAGGTGAAATTTAAGGCTGTAATCTCTTTTTAGAGAGTTGATGCAAGACTCTGGGAAATCCAGAATCAATGGCAAATATTGACTCCTGATAAAGACATTTAAACAAGTGAAAGGCAATTTCAGAGAGGAGTAAAATTCAGTGAGAGCTGGAGGATATGGCTTAATGAAGCTCCAGAAAACTGCACACAGAACACTGCCTGCCTGCCTAGGTATCTTGAACTACTTCCCTCGGGCTTCCTACACTTGTTTAAAGACCTTTCATGGTGGATTTGAGAATTTTGCGGTAATTTCCAGTCGCTTTTGTGCAAATTTTCACACGGCTGCTGTGCCAGGCCCAGTTCAGTTGCATCACCATTCCATCCCAGCTCTGGCTTCGGCACCCCAAGGGCTGGAGAAAGGCATGAAGGGTTTGCAGCCCCCTTTCCCAGCCCTGAGTTTTGCAATGGCTGGGTCTGCAGCTACAGAGCTCAGCAAGGGACCAAGATGAGCAAAGGTCTCTGAAACCTGCCCCGTGCCACAGAGATCACCCTGCCATCAGGGAACACCAGGGCAGGAATGGGATCCCAACAGCACCATCTCACCAGCTGCCTGTGTCTCAACATATAGAATCATAAAATGGTTTAAGTTGGAAAGGACCTTAATGATCATCCAGTCCCACTCCCTACCCTGGGCAGGGACACCTCCCACCAGACCAGGTTGCTCCACGCCCCATCCAACCTGGCCTTGAACCCCTCCAGGGATGGGGCAGCCACAGCTTCTCTGGGCAACCTCTTCCGCGTCTCGCCACCCTCACAGCAAAGAATTTATTCCTCATCTGTAGTTTAAACCTCCCCTCTTCCAGTTTAAAACCGTTACCCTTCATCCTATCACTCCATTCCCTGAGAACATCTAGGCACCTTTCTACTCACAAAGAAGCAAATGGCCCCAAAACTCAAGTCATGGTACTTTCACAGGCAGATGGAGGCAGGCGAGGGAAGGAGAGACCTCAGCAGTGGGGACATGCTGAGACAGGGGGAGAAGGGATCAGGAGGGACCCCTGGCACCTCAGCACAGTGAGGATACAGACTGTTTCATTATCACCTGCAATACAACTTATTCTCAGCAACTGCACGGGGCGTCCTGGGAAAGGGTCTCGCTGCCTCTTGTACCCCAGCCTGAGCGCTGACGAGGACAAAAAGGTCCACATCCAACCTGGGCACGGGAATGCATTGCCTGAGGCTGCCCACCTTCCCCATGCTGCTGCCCTGACCCTTCCCCACAGCTCTGCTCCCAGCAGCAAACTGCAGTAAGACCAAAAGATGACCTTTAATGGCAGCACAGGTGATAAAAGGTGAGACAGGCGTGGAGTCAGTGAAGGCCTACATCATTTCCCAGGGTAAGCAACGTCCTGCACAAGTTTGAAGCTACCACCACCCAACCCAAGATGCGGCAACACACAAGGACTGAAGGTACCCCTTTGACTGCAAAAAGCCCCAAAATAACACTGGGCTGGAAGATGCAAAGCCTCGGACGAAGCAGCCCTTGACCCTGCGGCACATCCCCACCATCCCTCATCCCAGATGGGGAGGGGGGGTTGGGGAATGGCTGGAGATGTCCCCTTGGGGAGGGGGAGCACGGGCTGCCCTGGGATGGCGGCTGAGAAAGGACAGGGACATATATGAAACGTTTCCTGGAGCGGCCGGCGGAGCCAAGCCGGCTTCGCTGGAGACCATGTTTCCACATCGCCCCACAGCTACGAGCACTCACACAGCCCAGTCACGTCTGGCAACCCGGTGCGAGCTGGCAGTGGCCACCCCCTCCAGACCCCGGCTCCTGGCAGGGATAGGGGGGACAGACGGATGGGACCCACCACTCTCTGACCCGCCAGGCACCCCCTGAACACCAACAGGCACCAAGTTCCCTCCAGCATGACAGGTCCCACATATACGTGCACCGAGCTGCTGCCTGGCTATACAGCCCAAATTTTGCTTTGTTAAGGGTTTTTTTGTTGGGGTTTTGTTGGTTTTTTTTTAATTTTATTTTTTATACTATGTTTAAAGTTGTATATTGTTCCAAAGTTTCCTTGTTTCATGTCATTGTTTGTTGCTGTGTTTGAAAGTTGGCACATATTTGTTCAATTAAAGATTTATTTGCACTATTTGTTGAATAAAGATTATTCTTGCTAAAAGCTAAATAAAGTTTCATAAAAACTCACACATCCCATAAACAAAATACAATGTCCTTTCCAAAAAATCGTTGCACAAAACATTTCAAAATCACTCAATTCATTATACAATAAATCCACACACAAAATAACAAGACCTTGCCAGAATACATAATAAAATCTCATTACAACACTTTCAGACCCGAGCTTCAAAGCGGGAACACAAAGCCCCCATGAATCCCTTAGCCTTGAACAACTGCCAACAGCGTGGCCAGAGAGACTCCCCGGTACCTCCCGAAATCCTCCCCACCTCCACCAGCACCCACGGGTGCCACCACCCTGCTTCTTGGCCACCACTGGTGGTTTTAGACCCACGGTGGCTCCTGGCTAGTGGATGTGTTCCCCCCGCCGCCACCACTGCCATCCCACCCCGGCCCCGGGGCTGAGCCCATCGCCATTGTGCGGCTCCTCATGGCTGGAGCTGAGATGCTCCCTCATGGCCCCAGCGTCACATAAAAGGGCTCCGCAAACCACGGAAACAGAAGGCGAGCAGGGCTTCCAGCAGCATAAGGAGGAGTCAGCACAATTGCCACACGAGCCCCGAAAGCAGAGCCCCACTCTTCATTAAAGCAACAGGCGGAGTTTCGAAAAAACCACAGATCTTTCCAGAGCCCCAGCACATTAATAATCAGGTTGATGACGGTTATGAGCTGGCTTTCCAAAGCCCAGCTAGTTGAGGGGGAAAAAAAACCAAACCCCAACAAAAACCCAAACCCCAACAAAAAGAGAAAAGTCCTTTAAGTTTGGGATGAGGTTTGGGGCAAAAAGCTGTGTTGCAATAGGGTTAGGGAATCCCAGCCATGCAGAAGCATCCCTTGTCCTCTCAGACTCGGTGGCAACCCTGCCTTCTCTGCATGCACCCAGCCAAAGGCTACTACCATCGATCACAGTGTAGACACTGACACCCCGAGAGCATCTCAACCCGCCCCAGAAGAGGACAGTGACGTTTGCCACCTGACCACCATTGCCACCTGCCCTGGTGACACCTACAATCATAGAACGTGTTGAGTTGTAAGGGACCTTTAAAAGTCATCTAGCCCAACCGCGTTGGGAGCAAGGGGACAGCGGGGCAGTGAGGAGGACATAGAAGGACCCTTCAGTGGGGTGGCTCATGACAATTCACAAGCACAATGGGCTTTTCTCCTTTGGGAAAGCATCTGCCATTGCTCTCCACAGGACCTCAGGATGTAAAGGAGGGTTACACATCTCAGTGGACACTGACACCCTATAGAATCATAGAACGTGTTGGACTGGAAGGGACCTTTGAAAGTATCATCCAAGTCCAACTCCCTCGCAATAAGCAGGGACATCTTTAATGAGATCAGATTGCTCAGAGTCTCATCAAGCCTGGCCTTGAATGTCTCCAGGGATGGGGCCTCCACTACCTCTCTGAGCAACCTGTTCCAGTGTCTCACCACCCTCCCATCACCTCACCACCCAAAGAACTTCTTCCTAATGTCTAATCTATTCCTTACCCTGCTCTAATTTAAAACCACTGCCCCTCGTCCTATCTCTACCTGTCCTTGACAACAGTCCCTCTCCAAAGGGCCATCCAAGGGTCTCCATCCCTGAGCGACCGTTGACATCCCAGCACCCAGCAATACCTGTCTGTGACAAACAGCCCAGCTCATTTACAACTCCAGAATCTCCCCAATTCTCCCCACTAACTACAACTTGGAAGTTGTAGAGGTTGCTTGGGTTTGGGTTGCTTGCTCCTCCCTTCATTTTAAGGGCCAGAAGCGAAGCTCCCCGGCAGCCGGGGCTCCGCAGCCGTGCACCGGCCGCCCCGCACTCCCCTCTGGCAGAAAACCCCCAAAGCTTTATGGATGCACTTACCTACTCCCCTCTGAGCAACAGCTGCCCATGTGGATTCAGTTATTTTGGAGCAGCTACTCCGAAACGGCGCTGGCAAGAAACCCCCTCCTGCGCAGAGGAGCCCTCGGCAAATATCAAAGAGAGATACAACAGACTACAAGAAGCCGAAGGCAACACCCAGGACTCGCCTGGACGGGTGCAGCCGAGCAAGGAAAACTCTGGAATAACGCTCGGAAAGACCCCACCAAGAGGGTTGAGGCTATGGAATAGCTTTCCAGGGAAAAAATGGAAGCAGGATTGGCTCTGCTGCCTCAATGGGGAAGGGGAAATTGAGCCAGGTAGCAGAACGCAGATTGCAGCATTGATCCCCATCTCCTCTGAGTGGTGCCCACTGATGGGACAAGAGGTAACAGGCACTAACTGGAACATAGTATGTTCCATCTAAACATAAGGAGGAACTTCTTTCCTTTGAGGGTGGCAGAGCCCTAGAACAGGCTGCCCAGAGAGGTGGTGGAATCTCCATCTCTAGAGATGTTCAAAACCCATCTGGATGCCATCCTGTGCAACCTGCTCTGGCAAGGGTTGGGCTAGATGATCTCCAGAGGTCCCTTCCAAGTCCCATGGTTCTGTGACAACCCAGGTGCTGACTGACATCTTCCACCACCTTGACAAAGCTCCTTCCATTTATTAAAATAAGCTCCTAGAGATGGTGGCACAGGTTGGTGGACAGGGGCCAAACTCTGCTGAAGGACAAAGGCCCTTGGAAAGGGCGCTTGGTGGGAAGAGTGGAGATGGGTTGTGTGACGGTCGCCCCCAACCCAAACCTGGGGTTAAAAGCTGAGGGTTTTTTTTTCCCTGCCATTTCCAGCACTTAATCACTTGCATTAGTTGCTAGAGACGCCTCCCTCCCAATTCTTCGCTGAGTATATTGTCTCACCAGGCAGAGGAGTATGAACTCATCGTGGTTTCCCAATCCTGACCAGGGGCTCCGCGAGCTACTGGCAATACATATAATAAGTTATTATGCAAATAAAAACTGGACTCAGCCAAGTGAAATATGCTGGCTCTTAAAGTCCCATCTGCATCCCAGCAAGGATCTCAATGAACTTTAAAATACTTATTGTCACCACAATGGGCAATATTATATTCTAGTTTGGATCTGTTCCTTCAGAGCATTAGCTCTCATTTGTAGATATTTTTAGATTTTCCTATCCCACTCCTCATTATGAAACACTGAGCTGCAGATTGATTTATTTCTTAAAAGCAAGTTGCTGTTTTCCCAATAACAGATTTAACAAATTTGTTCCACCTGTTCAGTTATGCTTCCAATGTCTTTTTTGTGGTTTCATTGAAGTTTTTTTTAATCCAAACCTCAAAGACTCTAAACTCAGCATTAAAAGACAAGCTCAGCATCATCACTACCACTCACAATTCAAACGCTGCTCCAAATTACTGCAAGCTTTCATTTGTAAGTCGATACAGACAGCAAGATTATTAAGCTTAATGGCTGTGGGCGCAAACACACGCTCTTCGGAGGGCATTCTCCTACTGGAAATCCTACCTCTGCAGCACACAGGGGCTCACTGCCTTGCCCACCACCTTGGCCAACCGTAGCCACCTCCAATGATAGGACAAGGGGTAATGGGTGCAAGCTGGAACAGAGGAGATTCCAGTTAAATATGAGGAAAAATTTCTTCACAGTGAGGGTGAGGGAACACTGGCAGGGGCTGCCCAGGGAGGTTGTGGAGTCTCCTTCTCTGGAGACATTCAAAACTCGCCTGGAGGTGTTCCTGAGTGATCTGATCTAAGTGTTCCTGCTCCAGCAGGGAAATTGGACTGGATGATCTTTCAAGGTCCCTTCCAATCCCTGAGACTCTGTGATTCTGTGAGAGCTATCAAAAAATAAATCCATAACAACTCCTGTACTTCTTCACAGTCCCTGGAGCCCAGTGTTTTTTCACTGCTTTATCGCATCGGTGCGAGTCAAACGCCTTGATGGGCAGCCCCTGGGAAAGGCAATGGTGTGGGGGGAGACCCTTTCCATCTGGAGGGGATGGATACAGAGCCAGAAACAACCCTCCCCTCCCTTTTTATACCAAGGTGCACAACTGTGAGCCCGGGACTTGAAAGCAAAGCTTGGTGCTGGGCTATTTCATTAACGGAACGACCAGCTGCTTTCTCGCAGGCTCCGCTCATGGAGGAACTTCATGGGTTAACAGCAGCAGCAGCAGATGTACCGTCACCTTACCAGCAAGAAATCACCCTTTTGGAAATTCTTCATAGCCAGAATGATAATTATCGTTCTCAAGCCTCTATGCCAACTCCAAAATAATCTGAAATAAAAGTAGGCACCGACAGGGAAGCCTGAATTCAGCAGAAAACGCGTTCAGCCTTTCACGCGAGACCAAACCCCATCCTGACAATCCTTAACCCCTAAGATTAGTTATCTTTGGATTTTATTCATTTTAAAAGTTGAGTCTAGGGCATTCTTCACTGCCAGGTATCACTGCAGTCACGCACCTCAAATAATCAAAGGAAACACTCAGACATTTGGATAACAAGAACGCACAAAATAACAAAAAGATGGGACAAAAGTAGAAAGCGATAGAAATGCTCGTTCTTCAACATCCAAAGACAAACTGGCTGTGAATAGAAAGAAGCAGTTTATCAAAACTGGAATTATTTCAAAACAGTAATAATAATGATGATGATAATACTACTACGCAACCCTCCCCAGACTCGCTGGTCCCAGCTCCATCACACCAACTGTACTCCTGGACCAGCCCCACATCTCCATCACTCCTGCCCCACATCAACATCGCTCCAGCCCCAGCCTGGACCACACACTTCTCTACCCAGTATTCCAAACTTCATTGTGGTTCTCCCCATCTGCCTTATTATATTTTCCTCTCTGGACCTGACAGTTAACACAGAATCATAGAATGGTTTGGGTTGGAAGGGACTTTAAAGATCATCCAGTTCCAAACCCCCTGCTCTGAGCAAGGACACCTCCCACCAAACCAGGTTGCTCAAAGCCCCATCCAGCCTGGCCTTAAACACTTCCAGGGACGGGGCTTCCACAACTTCTCTGGGCAACCTGTTCCAGTCTGCAGGTCTGCTGGTGGGTTCTCAAGCAGGTAATGATGCCAGCAGTGATGTGCTGTGAGAAGACCTGCTGGTGGGTCTCTTCTTCCCTTTACACCAGCCGTGGTGTAAAGGGAACAGGTCACCTGAAAGCAAGGACCCAAGATGATACCTATATCCACCCTGGCCAGGGTCAGAAGCAGCACAATGTCTTATGGCAGTGCTGGTGGGAAGTATCTTTGGGGGATTCTCCAAGACAAGATGCTCACCAACATCAAGGTGGTTTTAATCACCATCAATGAATGAAGAATCCCTCCTGATGGCTGAAGCTCCAGAAGGAAGGAGTCCACCCTGGCAGTAGAAAGGTAATGGGGTGCCCAGGGCTCCAGGACACTGACAAATTTACCCTTGAACTGAAGAAATGTGATTTGGCTGCTGCTCCAAGAGACCCCATGGACTACTTTTAAGAACAGTTCATTTGCTTAAACAACAACCTATTTTCATGTAGCCTTGATTCACAAATGACCTTACGAGAAGTTCAAGTCTTAGAAGAATTATTTGCAGGTTTCCAAAATCATTCCTAGGCAAATAATTTAGAAGCAACGTCTACCTGCAGTGATTTATTGGCAGAACATGTGAGTGCACGGGTGTGGGCAAGAGCTGGCCAAAGAATTCGAATTCTGCTTCATTTCCCTGCAAACAGTTACGTTATGGAGATATCGGGGTGGGGGTGGCAAGTAAACTAGGATCCTGTAAGAAATAACCCAAATCTTCTCAATCTGAAAGCCTTGGCGTTGTGCATTGATAGCAGAAACCTGAGAACAACCTTCTTCATCCTTAGCATGAGGCTGGGAAAAAAGCAGAATATTTTTGTTCACCAGAGGGACCCCCCAAAGTGGATGATGTACCTAGTGACGCGTTTCCAGCTGGGTAGCACCAAATCTTAACACTCAATCTGATTCTAACCTTAAGCATATTTTTCAGAACGGCCAAGGCTTTGTATAATCAAAGTAATACGGGAAAGGCCTGAGACTGAAGCGAGGTTTGCCTCTGCTCTCCTCAAAGACCCACAACCCAACCTCCCTCTAAACAAATCTGCAAAGAAAAAGTTTCCTTTTTGTTTTTATAACCAGAGAGGAGGCACTCCAAAAGCTAAAATGAGGATCCTGCAAGCTTTGGGTGCCTGCTCTCCTGTGGCAGCACCCAGCTTGGCATCTCCTGAGGCTGCAGCTCATCCCAGGTACAGATCCTTTGCTCCAGAGCAAAATGGGTATGGATTTTCTTCCCTCCCCCAGACAAAAAAAAGGAACAATTTCTACAGAGCCCCGCTGCACTAACAGAAAAAGTCTAATTTTTCAGGGGGGTGGATGTAGCCTGAGGGCGAACCGAACGCTGACTGCGGTAAATCCCGACTCCCGCTGAAAGTCATTTCATCGGGGCGCTCGGAGAAAGCAGGCAACAGGAGAAGAATAGCAAAGAGGGAAATCCTGCCACAGACATACAATTTGCACATGCACTCACTTGCTTTTATCCAACAATTAAAGCCATTTCTGCTCGGCGTAGCCATTACCCCAGTGAGTGACAGCTTTACAGGCCTGAAAGCTATTTTGTGTAGGGAATCAACAGCGCGACACAGCCCCGCGCCGTCCAGACACGAGCCCCGAACGCCGACTGGTACACAGAGCTGTCAACATACTTGGCTGATATAATCTACTGAAAATGTATAGAGCTGCCTGGAAAGGCAAAGAAAAAAAACACAACAAACCACCCCGCCAGATTACATGCTCCACTGTCTCCAACTGAACAAACACAGATTTGAAGCACGCCGAAGTTCGAGAACTTTCAAAATACTAGCTGGTCACAGCAAAACAGCTCTCCAGGCTGGACAGAAGAATGGCAGGTAGGGCCACACCGTGGAATAAAGGAGAAGAGTACCCACCAAAGTAGCCAAACCTTGAAAAAGTGGACAATGCCTAAAAGATTTAACAGCTCCAAGAAGCCAACTTGTCTCCCTTTCCTTTTTTAAGTGCTTACTTGCATTACCTTCACTCAAAGGGTCACCATTGACCTAAGGGTGTCAAACACAGCATGCATCAAGGCCCAGCATGGGTTACTGGAGCCCCCTTCAAAATTAGCTCTCAGGCCACACACAGGGTGAACACCACCCCCCCGGATGACACTGTTAGACCCCTCTCCAGTCTTGGAGGTGGAGCTGGCAACCCAACCTGCAACACTGCCATCATTCCCACCCAAATACTCAACCCATTGTGTCTTGACCTTCTTCAGCAAGATGCTGGAAGACACACTGAAGTCCAATGTGCTATTGAAGCCTCCTTACGAGCAAAGCACAGCTCTGCTGATCTTCTGCAGATGTAGCAATTGACACTTCCTAAAGAGACTGACACCTCTCCCTTCCCCAAAGACAACAACCTTTGCCGATCACGTTGGAAAAAAAAACCCTTTTGTAGATGAAGAGCCCAAACTCAGTCCAAACAAATCACCAATTCATTATCTCTGAAACGAGCACCAACAATTCATTGTACTTAATGCTACAGCTGAGCACTAAGCAAGACTCTCCATCCTTCCTGCAACCCAGAGCTGTCACACACACACCTTAGCTTTCAGTCAACCTATGTCAACAAACCTTCCCTACACCAGCTCTTCCTAAATCAATCATCTTAAGGTGTGAAAGCCATTAGTACACTAAACCCAGCAACATCAACCAACCTAAGAGGACAAGATGCAACAGGCACAAACTGGAACACAGGAAGTTCCATCTCAACATGAAGAAAAACTTCTTCACTTTGAGGGTGGCAGAGCACTNGATGTGGTGTTGAGGGATCTGGTGTAGGGGAGAACTTGTAGAGTAGGGCCGATGGTTGGACTTGATGATCCCAGGGGGTCTCTTCCAACCTAAATGATTCTATGATTCTATGTTTCTGGGTGACCTACTCTGGGTGACCTTGCTTTGGCAGGGGGTTGGACTAGATGATCTCCAAAGATCCCTTCCAACACTTAGGATTCTGTGAGAAGCCACCACAACATAGCAGCTGCCTGGGACACAGGACCAACAGGGCATTGCTTACAACATAGATAACCTCCTCAATCTCTAAACTGCTGGTAACCGCCATAAAATTTCCCCACAAAAGTCCAAGATATTAAAACCCAGAGTACTGGCCTTAGAAAAACACTATAAGCCAGAAAACAAAACCAAAACAGAACAACCCAAGAAATTGCCCTGGGTTTCATTACTGTTGTTACATTACAGGCACCCATCAGGCTGACACGTACCGACACGAGCGCCCACAGGCGAGGTGACAAAACGAACCACGGGGCCGGCCAGCTCACCCCATGTTGCCTGGTTGCTCGTATTCACTTGCTCTTCGTCAGACCTTTCCCTGAAGCACAATTAATCCGTGTTTTTCCTTCCCAACCCAACCCTTTAACTAGCAGGAACATTTAATTTGGGTCCATTCTGGGGCAGGACCAGGGGGAAGAGGAATTTCTGGAAGAGCAGTGACTCCAACTCCAGCTTGGAGACGTAAGGCATATTTCATGTTAAGATGTTGGTTACCAACACTTAATGCTCGCAGTGTCATTCGCCCTTCAGCTAAGAAGGAAGGCATGTAACCAACCCTGACCAAACTGAAGTTTCCCCATTGCAAGGCATTTCTGCCAAGAATTGCAAATTCCAGGTCATGTTTCTTACGGCCCATGGTCATCCTGCTGACCACCAGCTGAAAGACTGAGGGAGCTGGGTCTCTTGAGCTTGGAGGAGACTGAGGGGTGACCTCATTAATGTTTATAAATCTGTAAAGGGTGAGTGTCAGGAGGATGGAGCCAGGCTCTTCTCAGTGACATCCAATGATAGGACAAGGGGCAATGGGTGCAAGCTGAAACAGAGGAGGTTCCACTTCAATATGAGGAAAAACTTCTTCAGGGTGAGGGAACACTGGCAGGGGCTGCCCAGGGAGGTGGTGGAGTCTCCTTCTCTGGAGACATTCCAAACCTGCCTGGATGTGTTCCTGAGTGACCTGCTCTAGGTGTTCCTGCTCCAGCAGGGGGATTGGACTGGATGATCTTTCAAGGTCCTTTCCAATCCCTGAGATTCTGTGATTCTGACGCCCTTCTTTGTATAATAACCCTCTAAGCCTGTGCTTACTGACAAGGTTTATGACTTGGTGGTGCAGATGCCAGCGCTCACAAAGCATCCTAGATGCCATCTGGACCAGCTTCAATGTCAGCGCTTTTCTGCACCGTATAAAATACCAGGGGGCAATGCAGGGGAACTGTTGGATGAGAGCTAAGGTTACTGCTTTATAACCTCAATGATTACTATTGATTTCTCCCAGCAGGGTGGCCCTGTTTCCTCCTCCCAGCAACACTGAAGGTCAATACCAGTCCCAGCGCAAGGCGATGCCACAAAACCCAGGGAGGGAGGGTGGGGAAAGGTGGATTTTTGGGTGACACTGCCACAGGACCCTCAGGACACATCCCTGCAGCAGGGGACAGGCTGCACAAGCTGCTCTCCTCTACTGCCCCCCTGCCCTTTCCCAAACTCCATCTTTTGCTGCCCAAAACAAATACTTTTCAGTGTCTCTAAACCCCTGCTTCACCTGCCTCCAACACCACGGACCCAAGTTCAAAAAAAGCACAATTCAAAACCAACTTTCAACCCCCATGTTTTTAAAACTCCGTTTTAGGAACTATCTAAACTCTCCTCGGCCTCACTCTAATTAACCCCTAAATGCCAAGTAGGCAAACAAAGGGCAACAAAAAAAATAAAACCATTTCTTATCTTGAAGCTGCATCTGCTCACAAAACCTGCAGTGGGTTTTTGTTTGTTTGTTGGTCTGGGTTTTTTGGTCTGTTGTGGCTTTTTGGTTGCTATTGTTCTCAAGGTTTGGGCTTTTAGAGAAAGCCTACTTAATGATAACAAAATAATTGCTAGGTAAATATGTCAGCGAGACCTTCCCTGTCAGCCATAGCCTCGGGGTGTGATTTCTGTTCACAACATAAAAATTTGTGCTGGTTGCCAGATTTCAGATAGCAAAACTTGGATCCCCTGGAAGATACCTGGCATTGCTTTTGTACACCAGCAGCAGGAACATTTAACTGCTTGAGTACCTGGTCCGGACAAGCAGCTTGAAGCCACACAGGACCTTAATTGGGACCTGACACAAAGTTTAACTTCCCCAACGACCCTCATTGACTATTGTTATCACAATTACCATTTATAAAATAGGTTTTCCAGCATCTTCAGACATGGGAAGAAGAAATGGTTTTAAGCCAGGATGGACCAAGAGTAACGAAGCTCATGGTCCACCAGCTGGGGGGACACCAGCCCAGGGGGTTTGTGGAGGTCTTCTCAGCTCAACTGCAGTCTCCTGCATGCAACTGGGCTCAGAAGCTCAAAAAAACCTTAATTAAAGTGGGAACAAGCCAGTTAATATTTCAGCTAAAATCTCCCCTTGGAATTCTTTGGTCCACTATTTAGTTACCAGAGAAGATGAACCCAAGTTATTCTCAGCTCAACCTGACCCTCCAACCCTCACCTCCCTAGCGGGTTTGCAGAGGGACCCAATGGCCCTGGCTCTGGCTGTCACCAGATGGAGGGGACTGTGAGGATGGAGGGAAGGGGAAGGGGCTTTGCAGAGAGAGGGGAAGCATCAGTAGGCACCGAAACACCCTAACTAACATCTTACTTCCACAGAGCCTGGTTATTCCCGAAAAGCAAGAGGAAAAAGCAGAGTGGCGGACTAGGGAGGAAAGAGTTGACAGCTATTTGCTGTAACCAGCGTAATTTTCTTTGGCAAATCCAGCCTGTTGTGAGAAATGTGCTCCAGACGCCTGGCTCGGCAGAGCTGAGCCTGCAGGAGCAGCACTTTGTATTTAACACTTGAAGACCTCAACTTCCGAGCGCTCATCCTACCCCTTCATACCAGCCAGCGCACGAAGGCAGCACATATGGAACCGACTAAGGCGCTTGATGCAGCGCCTATAAATTGTCCAAGCCTCGCAGCCGCACATGAGAGTGCTAACAACAACTGTGCCCTACACATTTGTTTGAAGTCAGATCCTGCTTTTATTAGGGGCGTGCTGCTTTCCTCTTCAGAGCCCTGCACCGGCTGCTGCTCTCCCTTACGTGACTTCGCCGCCAGCTGGGACATTTGCAGCCAAGGGGTGATGCCACGGTGCAGCCACGGAGCCCAGCACAGCAGTACAGGTCTCCCCACCACACATCCAAAATGAGAAACAGCCCCCACACCGGCATGGACAGGAGCATCCCTGCTGTGAGGACAGGCTGAGGGAGCTGGGGTTGTTCAGCCTGGAGAAGAGAAGGCTCCAGGGAGACCTCAAAGCTCCTTCCAGTCCCTAAAGGGGCTACAGCAGAGATGGGGAGGGACCCTTGATCAGGGAGGGGACATAGGACAAAGGTGGAACAGTTTTAAACTGAAAGAGTTTAAAAATTTAGGCTAGACAGTAGGAAGGAATTCTTTACTCTGAAGGTTGTGAGACCCTAGCTCACGTTGCCCAGAGAAGCTGTGGCTGCCCCATCCCTGGAGGGGTTCAAGGCCAGGTTTGAGGGGGCTTTGAGCAACCTGCTCTGGTGGGAGGTGTCCCTGCCCAGGGTGGGGGGGCTGGAACTGGATAATCTTTAAAGTTCCTTCCAACCCAAATCACTCTATGATTCCATGTGTGGGGGACAGCCCAAAGCTCTGCAGTGCTTGAATTGACATGAGGGTCTCTAGAAATCACAAACACCAGAATCCTTATGATCACAGAGGTTCTCTCCCTTTCTCAAGGAAAAATCCACCCTAGGAGCAAAAGGTTTGGTGTTTCCCATTGACCCGGTGTCTTGTCAGACACGGAGGCCAAGTACAGCTGAGCAAGATTAGCACTGAGCCCCCCTTCAGGCTCAGCTAAAGGATTTAGTTAGCAGATTTTTCCTCCCTGCATTCCTTTTTCTGCTTCAGATACGACAGCAGCATCGCTACAACCGAAGAACGAGTCTGAATTCTATCACCACATCAATAAAAGCTCAGACCTGCTGCAAAGCCCAGCTGTGGCTTATTCAACCCTCTGCTAAAGGAAAACCAGAGGAAACTCACTCAGGAAATCATACATAGCCTAGAAGAGAAGCAAGCAGAAGGGGAGAGAGGTTTGCTCGGGTTTTATTTCAACAAGGGAAGGTCTCCATCCTCCTGGTGAGCTTTGCCACCCAAACACCTGACACTTGCCCTGCTTGAATTTCGTCAGGTTCCTCTCTGCCCTGGTCTCCAACCAACACTCCAGGCCTCGCTGGATGGCAGCACAGCCTTCTGGTGTGTCAGCCCCCCCTCCCAGTATTGTACCATCAGCAAACTTGCTGAGGGGACATTCCATCCCTTCATCCCTAGTCATTGATGAATATATTGAAGAGGACAGTGGCAAGGAGGGAATTCTGTTCCCGCTGGGATCAGGGCTTCCCCTGGCCCCGTGGAGCGGGTCCCTCGGCCAGGATCACCCAGCTCCCCAGCAAGAGTTAACACTGCAACCTCTGCAAGCACCAACAAGCCTATCCATAGCTCAAAGGCAGCACACATACTCATTTAGCTCATTATCACTAAAAAGATAGTAACAGCTGCAGTTAAAACCCAACTATTTGCTTTCCAGTTTTCACCCTGCTCTCTGGATGCTCCTCATCAGCTGCACCGACCAGCAACTCCTATTTCGAGCTGATTTTTCCGCCATAGGGCATGGTTTCTTTGGTTTGGTCTGTTGGTTTTTTTTTAACAGGAAAGCAGGAGAACTAAAGCTTTCCAAGCAGAAAACACCACCCCTCCAACCTCCTGCAGATGCAGGTTTCTCAACGCCTGACGGGATGCTCTGGGTGAAACGCACTGACGGGGAGAACGGCAGCACCCTCCAACTGCAGAACACCAAAAAAAAAACCCCAAAACAAACCACCAGAAAGAAAAAACTCTCTTTTTTTGGAGTCTAAGCTGCTTTAGTCCCCTCAGTGTCACAGCAGGTCAGTAAGAGTTCCAGCTATCAACTTCAAATGATTATTTTTCCTATTCCCGTGGGAAAATTAATTGAAAAAAAAAAAAAGGAACAAAACAAACCCCAAAAAGGTGCTGGTTAAGGTTAGTGGTAGCTCTGCACCTCGTTTACAAGGTTGAAGGAAATAATTGCTCCAAAATTATTTCCTGGATTCATGTCACTGAGCCCAGCACACGGAGAAGGTGGGAAGGACCATGCGGAGCCTGTTTTGGCCATTAGCGCCCGCCCTACGCTTCCCTGGGAAACCCGGAGAAAGGCACTGCTCTGCTTCATGGATGAGAAAATAAAAGGAAGAATTCAAAGCTTTATTTATTTAATTAACTTTCTTCCTGCTGGACAAGGTACACCTCATTTGTATCTTGAGTTATTTGCTGCTTATCTGGGTACGGGGCGTTGTTTTATCTCCCCCTACGCAGCCCCTTCCCCACCAGGACTGACTGTAACGGAGCTGGAGAACACCCAATAAAGCAACTGAAAAACCCCCAAACTGGGGGATAGTATGTTTTTTTGAGATGCATAACTCTTATTTCAAGGGACAGAGGGTCTCTTGCTAAGGGAGCACCCGGCCACCTCCTGCTCCAGCATCAGGGGGGCTGTGAGGGAACGGAGGGTGGAGGGACATCTCTCAGGGAAGGAATGCCAACATTCCAGCCCTTTACAGGAAGGAATGGAAAAGGGAGAAGGGACAAGACAACAGAAATGTGATGAAGAAGCGTGATGAGGTTTGTATCCAAGGAGCAGCATGCAGGAGCAGCAGCATCCAGCGTAACTATCACAGGGAAAGCAGGAAAGACAACCCAGATCCAGCTCAGGAGCATTAGGGCTGGCCTGAGGAGCTGGAGCCACCACAGATGTGGCTCAGCCTTCGCCACGGTGGGGACCTCAATCCTCATGCTGCCACCCCCCAACTCTTCCACCCATGTATGATTTATAATTACAAAGCTGTACACAGGTTGCTTTAAGGAACTTTCTCACCATCTTCCCCCTTCCACCTTGTTATGTGCCTCAAGAGAGATTTAAAACAGGGATGAATTGCAAAGAGGGATTAAGGGCAGCCAGACAAAGGCTGGGCACAGCGGGACAAGGCTGCATCGCCACCGGGGATGGGGCACAGAACCCTGCTGTGCCACCGATGGGCTGCCAGCCTGGGGGGACATTGTGGCTATTGTGAGGAGGTAAAAGCAGCAGAGACAAGGAAGGCCTGACCTTGCAGAGCCCCATTTGTCATTATTGTTGGGGTCTGGCAACCCTGTGCTGGCCCAGCTTTAGCCCACAGCTGGGCCACAGTGCTGAAGGGGTGAGTGGCTACTAGCCATTGCATCAAAGTCCTACTGGGACACGGCACTGGACAAGCCCCGCCACTGCCAAGCCACACAATGCAGTGCCATGCAGTGCCCACAACTCCAGCTGCAACACCCGCCACAGCAAAGCCACGCGGTGCAATGCCATGCTGCTGCAAAGCCAGGCAGCACCCACCGCTGCACAGCCACACCGTGCCACTGATTAACGCCCACGGCTGCAGTGCCACGTCACACTGCCCCTCATCATGCAATGCCAGTCCATGCCATGTCACATCTGTTGCTGCAAAGCCACACATCGCCACCCCACACCATGCCACCCTATGCCATGCAGTGCCACCCCATGATGTGCAAGACCTGCTGCTGCAAAGCCATGCAATGCCACCCTACACCATGCCACCCTGTGCCACTCAAGACCTGCTGCTGCAAAGCCATGCCACCCCACGCCATGCAATGCCTGCTGCTGCAAAGCCATGCATCGCCACCCCAAGCCATGCCACTATATGCCATGGCAAGACCTGCTGCTGCAAAGCCATGCCACCCCACCCCATGCCGTGCAATGCCTGCTGCTGCAAAGCCATGCCACGCCATCCCATGCCATGCCTCAGCTGCTGCTGCAAAGCCATGCCACGCCATCCCATGCCATACCTCAGCTGCTGCTGCAAAGCCATGCCACGCCATCCCATGCCATGCCTCAGCTGCTGCTGCAAAGCCATGCCACAACACCCCACACCATGCAACACTGCTGCTTAAAAGCCATACACCACCCCACCCCATACCACCCTATGCCATGTAGTGCCACCCCACACCATGCAATGCTGCAGCTTAAAAGCCATACACCACCCCACACCATACCACCCTATGTCATGTAGTGCCACCCCACACCATGCAATGCTGCTGCTTAAGAGCCATACACCACCCCACACCATACCACCCTATGCCATGTAGTGCCACCCCACGACGTTCAAGTCCTGCTGCTGCAAAGCCATGCCACCCCACCCCACGCCATGCAACCTCACCCCACGCCACGCAATGCTACTGCTGCAACACCGTGCAATGCCACCTCGCTGCAGCAAAGCCATGCCATGCCATGCCCGCTGCTGGCATCCCACGCTTTCCTCAACACCTTCAGTTCTCCCAAGCGACCAGCAGCCTCGGTAAGGGCTGGGCTTCGACGGGTGGTCCTCTCTGCAGCGCAGGGCCCAAGGGTTTGCAGCTTTCCCCACGGATTCTAGCGGCTGCAGGAGGGAGCAGAGAAGGACCAGCCGCAGCCGAGGTGCAGCTCCACAGCGGGAGGAGGCTGGCACTTGCCATTTGGAATACATTACAGCCCTGGCATTTCATCAGGGCAGGCTCAGCGTATTTAATACTTTGCACTTACAACAGAATTTTATTTGGGCTTATGGAAAGAGCTCCATGTTAATATCCACCCATCTGTGAGTAATTAGCTTTGTTATAGTAGCGTTCAGGCCCAACTGGCATCAGCACCCTCAGCGGACAAAACCAGCGCCTTTCCCCAAGAGCTTTAACAAGAGAGCACTTCCAACTGCAGCGTGTAAAAGCCCAGGCCAGAGCGTTATTTCCCCCACCACCACCTCCTATAAAGGCCGTTAACTATTTTAAAATTGCCTCCAAATCTTGCTGTAATTTCGCCCTCTGCTCACAATGACTTTCTGACAGATCACACGTCTTCAAGAGACGCCGCTTCCTTCCCGCTTACTCCGAGTTTACTCCGGGCTTTACCTTCACAACCCACCCCCCCTCCCTCAGCCTCGCACACGGGGGTTACCTTCCGCAGCCAGACACCTCTAAAAATAACATCCCCCTTTTAAAGTGTTGAAAGATATTAAAATATAAAGTCATTAACGTATAATAAGACTGGGACGGGAGCTCCGCGTGCTCCGAAGCTCTCGGGGTTTGGCTTCCAGTCAAGGAAAATATATTGGATTAGTATGAGAGCAAAATTAGGGGAGTGCACAGTTTAATTAGCGTTACAAGACACTACATGTGTACGGGAGAGCAGAGAAGATTTATAGTATTATGCGGTGAGGAAAATAACGTTAAAAGGTTAGAATAATACCGGGTTGATAGAGCAGCGGGTACGACAGTGAAAGACAAACGCCATGGAGTGTCCTTAAAAACCACAGGTGTGAGGGTTTGCCAGTTAACTCCTCTGAAAACCGTGGAAAATCCTGCAACTTTGGTCAGGTGTGGCTCAAACGCAGACTTTGGCAACAACAAGCCTCCTCCATCACAGGATTCAGTAAACGTCGATGAAAAATAAAGCCCCGAGTCCTTGCAGAAGGCTGCAGCATTCATCCTTCACAGGACGGGCAGAAAAATGAAGGGGAAGAGGAGGAAAAACCCCGGTAGGGAAGGAAGGACCGTGCTCCAACATCATCCCACCGCCATCCCACCACCCAGCCTCCTCGGGCCAGCAGCCGCTCTCTTGGACCCCACACTTGGTCGCTCACTCCTGAGTTATTTCTACACCATCACCTTCATGCACGCTGCTGTGCCCCCCCCCAGCAGCACCCACACCTCCCAGCGCAGGATGCCGGGGCTGACCCTGCCCTGACGTGTTTTTCCCACGTTACTCTTCCATTATTCACGTTTTTCTGCTTCCAGCAAGGCATCGGCATCTTCACCTTCCTCAGGGACCTGCAGCCTGTCCTCCTCTCCTTCCCACACATCACTGGGTTAATAACATCCTCCTCCCATGTTCCCCCCCAAGCCCCACTCCTGGCTGGAAAAGGCTTTTCTTTTCCACTCCCATAGCTATTTTCCAAAAAATTGGTCGTTTCTCCCACCATCTTCCTTCGGGGAGCACCTGAGCACACGGGTGCTCCTAACTGGCCCCGGAGCAGGGCTACTTGCCCTTTCCCTGGGTACTGCCACCAGCTGAGATCCTTCCTCTCCAGCAATATCAACATGAGCTCTGAGGCAGTGCTTGCAAATTGTACCTCGTGTTTTCCAGCTGCCTCTTCTCTCCAAGACAGGAGCTTTTTCTTTCATTACCTGTTTGTTTTTCTCCCCAGCATCTCGAGGGGAGAGATGCCCAGATTTTCTTCCAACGAGATGCCCCTGCAGCTGCCCTACGCTCGGAGACACAATCATCCCCCCGCTCCAGAGCCACAGCTCTCTATTTTCTTAGACCGTTTCCCCCCTTCCAAAGGGGAATTCCTAAACTCCAGCTCCTGTTCGGGAGCAGGGGGACACCCCACCACCTACAACACCGTGTCCATCTCCCCTGCCCAGCAGAAGGAGGTAGAACAAAACACACCTCAGAAGCATCATCAATCTCTTGTCAAGGAGCAGGAGGTGACAAGGGACCAGGACAGCCAAAGGAGATGGCTCCTGGACATGCTGGGATTTAAACCTCTGGCACACACACGGATGTGCCCCAAACCCTCTGGGCAGAGCGGGAAGTCACTGCCATGGCTCCTGTGCCATGGCACGCTGTGCCATTTGCTTTACTTTTTTACACAAGGAAGAGCTGATGGATCCCTGCCAGGTTTTGCACAGAATATTGATAGGAATAACTAGCGGGAATATGTTTTCTATTTGCTATCAGGAAACCCTGCTGCAGCCCCCTCTCCCCAGCACAGACCCCAGACCTGTCGAGGGGTGGGCACCATTAGAAGGTGAATGAAGGTTACCAGAGCCCTATGTGTTACAGCAACCTGTGCCCTCTCCCTTTATTGCCCCACAAGAGCTTCCTTCAGCTACAACTAAGACTGCCAAAAGGGTAATTTGAGGGAAAAAGCCACCACGAAACGCATCCCTAAACACCCTCTTCCTTCTGCTCCACCGACCCGGAGCTTCCACCATCCCAGATCAGAAGCCACGAAATCCCCATGGATTTCTGAGCCCTGCAGAGATATTTAAAGGTTGGTGCCCTGCAGGTGGATTAATGCTGGGGGAGTGCTTCCAACAAGATGCTTTCAGCGCGCTGTCGGGTCCCAGCTCTTCCCTGATCCATCACAGCCCGGTGCAGCCTCCTCCTCCCTCCCCTCCCCAGCTCGGGATGCAGGAACCAGACACGGGGATGAGCGTGCATGGATGAGCTCCAGGTATGCTCGGGGAGGGAGAAGTCTCTGGAGAAGCTTTAATGCCTCTTACACCACTTGACAGCACATGCAAAGCACACCTGGATGCCATCCTGGTACTCTGGAGCTACAACTGAGACAAAAGGGCAAAACAACTGGCATTTTATTAAGACCCCCAAGGTGCCCTCACGGCTGAGCATTAACACCTTTCTGTTCATAAACTAGTTAAGGCTTGCCTAAATGTTCTGACCAACCTTCAAACCTCTGTGTCATAGAATCATAGAATGGTTAGAGTTGGAAGGGACCTTGAAGATCATCCAGTTCCAACCCCCCTGCCCTGGGCAGGGACACCTCCCAACAGACCAGGTTGCTCAAAGCCCCATCCAGCCTGGTCTTCACCCCCTCCAGAGATGGGGCTTCCACAACATCTTTGGGCAACCTGTTCCGGTGTCTCACCACCCTCACAGAAAAGAATTTCTTTCTGGTATCTCATCTAAATCTCCCCTCTTTCAATTTAAAACCGTTACCCCTTGTCCTGTCACTACCCTCCCTGACAGAGTCCCTCTCCAGCTCTCCTGTAGCCCCTTCAGATACTGGAAAGCTGCTGTAAGGTCTCCCTGGAGCCTTCTCTTCTCTAGACTGAAGAGAAGCTTCTGTGCTGTGTGTGTCAGCACAGAGCTACTTAGGCTAAACTGACAACGTTGTTTTGAGAAGCACCACATGATTATTTTGAGAGCAGACCCAGCCACAATTCCCTGTTTTTCAATTACAACCCTTTGGTGGCAGAAGGTGGGCAACAGACCGAGCGTGAACGACAACACGATGTCCCTCTGTCCTCTACAACCAACCAACCTCTCCCACAGCCGCTTCCAGAGGCCAACACGCCACAACCCTCCTCCAGGTGAAACCACCCGAATAATTCACCAAGAACTACTCTACCAGAGCCAGAGAAAAAACAGATATGACTCCCTAAATATTTCCCTACCTCCCCCTCAAGTCAAGCCAGTTCTTAATTTTTACTAAATACAACAAAAAGCAGCATGCATAGACTACATTGCTTGCTCTACATTTCTTCATCTGTGGCTATTTCACCTCTAAAGCTTTATTCCTAGAATTTCCTTATGGAATGAGCAGACAGGCTATTTAGAAGAAGGAATATCAATTAATGAGGTAGTGTACTGCTTAATGACCGCTGGAAGAGGAGGGCCCTCATTGATGCTTCAGGAGATGGAGGGATACAGGTGGGAAAGGGAAATAAAATCAAGGAAAAGAGGACAGGAGGAAATGGGCACAAAATTGAACATAAGAAGTTCCACCTGAACGTGAGGAGGAACTTCTTCCCTTTGAGGGTGGCAGAGCCCTGGAAGAGGCTGCCCAGAGAGGTGGTGGAGTCTCTGTCTCTGGAGACATTCCAAACATGGACAAGTTCCTGTGCAACCTGCTCTGGGTGGACCTGCTTTGGCAGGGAGGTAGGACTAGGTGATCTCCAGAGACCCCATTCCAACCCCATAGCATTCTGGGATCCTGTAAAAAAGGGGAATTCAGGGGGTTCTATACGTTGCTTTGGTGGAATTACAAATACCGTCAGGAGAGCAGAAAGGGTATTTTCAGGAATGCCAACTGATGTGAGCACAGATCAGAAGAGGGTGAACCCCTCGCTAAGAAGGCGAGAGGTGGGGATGCAGCAGGGACACCTTTGGTCTGGGTGGAAGAAGGTGCTGGTAACCGAATATTGCTGGCACACTTTTTTGGGTGACTCGGCAGCTCCCGACTCCAGGCAACCGCCAGCAGCTCCACCTTTGGTTTGATCTGATGGCTCTGGTGGGATATTTGACTTTATTCCAAGAAGCTTTGGCAATTTTTAAGCCCAGGACACTCAAAAAGGCGGGCGCTTCGCCCGGCGTTGGCCGAACCCAAAGTTTTTTGCAGAAATGTGGCACGACACGGGCTCGCTTGGAGCAAAAGCCAGGATAAGATGCTACAGGAGGTTCAAATACTACAAGGATCTTTTGGTTGGGTTTGTGGGGTGGGTTTTTTTTTTGTGACAACGAACCACAGCCCGATTCAGGCATGAGATGTTTTAATGAGTGACCCTGTGAGCCCGGTCGTTAGCGAAGGCTAACGAACACCCCAACAGACCCTCCTTCGGATCCCACAGAAGGGATTATTTCCATTTTATAAGGGGGCTGAGCATAGCACCAGCTCCCCAGCTCCGCTCTCACACCTGGGAGGGACAGCAAATGGAAGATGTGACCAATTAAAGCGGCGCTAACGAACTTTGCATCACCCCCCCGGGGGGGCCGAACCGGTTGACGCAACACCCCCCAACTTCTGGGACAAAGATGTTAACTACAAGGCCTCAACCTCTGCCATGAAAAATTGCCCTTGTGTCTTAAATGAGTTACATATTTTTTATTTTATTTTATTTTGAATACCCTGTAAAGACAGGGGAAAGCGGGGCGTTATCGAGCTGCCAAATCTCACTCCTGTCATGAGGTCATTTCTGGCCGGTGGCCAGGCCAGCTTTCTGCCAAAAATCCCAGTGCTGACCATCGCTCCCCCGGCCTTCCCCCCCCAACTCCTCTCCCTCCTGCCTCAGGACAGGAAAGGAGGGGGGGGAGAAAAAGAATCAATAAGAAAAAAGGGTCAGGGCTGGGGGGGCAAGGGGGAGATAAGAAAAACAAGAAAAAAGGGTCAGGAGGGGAAAAAAAATATAAAANAGGGGGAAAACACACGAAAAAAGGGTCAGGAAGGGGGAAAACACACGAAAAAAGGGTCAGGAAGGGGGAAAACACACGAAAAAAGGGTCAGGAAGGGGGAAAACACACGAAAAAAGGGTCAGGAAGGGGGAAAACACACGAAAAAAGGGTCAGGAAGGGGGAAAACACACGAAAAAAGGGTCAGGAAGGGGGAAAACACACGAAAAAAGGGTCAGGAAGGGGGAAAACACACGAAAAAAGGGTCAGGAAGGGGGAAAACACACGAAAAAAGGGTCAGGAAGGGGGAAAACACACGAAAAAAGGGTCAGGAAGGGGGAAAACACACGAAAAAAGGGTCAGGAAGGGGGAAAACACACGAAAAAAGGGTCAGGAAGGGGGAAAACACACGAAAAAAGGGTCAGGAAGGGGGAAAACACACGAAAAAAGGGTCAGGAAGGGAGAAAACACACGAAAAAAGGGTCAGGAAGGGGGAAAACACACAAAAATAGGGTCAGGAAGGGGGGGGAAACAAGGAAAAAGGGTCAGGAAGGGGAATATTTTTTTTCTTTTAAATTAGCTCGTACAATCACAATCCGTGCAGTCGTTACTCGGCCCCTTTTACTAAAAATACTTGGCAGAGCCCAGCACTGCGAAAGGCCTGTCTGGGGGCTCACGGCACCTCATCCCTTTACTGGGATGCTGGGTCGCCCCCGTCCCCCCTCCATCCCAGCACACCCACCCCGATGCCAGCCGCACCCTCACAGGGCCCTGGGAGAGGGCTGCCATTGATCAGACACCTTGAAATAATTCATTAGTCATTTCTGCTTAATTTATATATGCATCTCTCTTCCCAACACACGTGCATGGGATTGTGGATTGTCCCAGCGGAGCTGCTGGGCTGCTATGGGGATGGAAAGCAGCGAGGAACCCCATATACACCCCCCCCCAAGGTTCTACCATCACTGGTGATCACTTTTTAAATAAAGCTGTTCCCAAATACCTGGTTTCCTTGCTTAAACTGCAGTGGGGGGGTCTATCCACAGCGCCCTAAGAGACGGAAAGGGGCTGTTTTCACCCATGCACGGGCTGCAGCGAACGGGGAAGGCAGAGAAGACAGCGAGGACCAGGGGAGCAGCACTACTACAGATAACACCAGTTACACGTTGTCACAGCACCAGTCCCCAAACAGAGCCTTCTCGGTGCCAGCAGTTGGGTGGGTGGGTGGGTGCCAGCCCACGAAGCCCAGCGTTTCGCCCACCCTTTGGGACAGGGGAGCTTTCACTCACAGCCAACTGCTTCAAATACGTCCCAGGGAATTATTTCATCCTTCACCTGACGGGCCAGGCGTATAAAAATAAAGAAATAACTAATTAGCATTACCTGGTCTGGAGTATGTCAGCCGCAGTGAGCGACGCCGGGGTCTCTGTACACATCCAGAGACAAATTATCTAAGGCTGTAATTTATGAATGCCTCAACTATTTACCCTGGTATTTCATTATGCACTCGCTGGAAAGAAGAGCTCTAAAGACTAAACAGATCCAGCACGATAACACGACAGGAACTCCAGCCACATGCTATTACAAGACAACCTAAGAATTCCAACACGACATCAAGCTGCTCCGACTCATTTCATGCTGACGCTGTTAAAGTACCGAAGGGGAGTTTAAAAAAAAGGAAAGAAAGAGGGAAAAAAAAAAAAAAAACAAAACCCAAAAGAGCCACGTTTGTGTCCAGATGAGCACCCGGTTCCCTCCGGTTCAACCCTTCCTTAGCTTTTATTATGGGAAGCTGCAGAATCCAAACCCAGCGAGAAGCAGGAGCCCGGCTTTGCCGGGAGCAGCCGAGGCCGAAGGGCTGCCCCGCTGCCAAGTAGGAGGAAGAGTTTCCAAACTCCCAGCTTTATCAAAGCTATTTTCGTCCTCCTTCCTCCCCCCCCCCTCCCCGCCTCCCCTAAGGCATTGATAACCAGCAAGGCAAGGGCTGCCGGGATGGATGCAGCCGCAGGGCTTTGCCTCTCCGTTCCCCCCACTCCACCCCGAGCCCTCGGGCAACGCCACCCGTCACTTTTGGGGAGCCGGCCCTCGGCTCGCCAGGCCGGGAGAGGAGGAAACTCCTTCCCTCCAGCTGATCCCGCT